>BSAI01000020.1:104365-136133 GCA_036245035.1 Adrianichthys oophorus
TGCTGGAGATGGGAACAGGTGATTTTTAACCATATGGTAGATGCCCAAAGAGGGCAAACCTCCTTTCTTCGGTCAAGAACCATGGCCTCAGACTTAGCGGTGCTGATCCTCATCCCAGCCGCTTCACACTCTGCAAACCGCCCCAATGCATGCTGGAGGTCCTGGCTCGATGAAGCCAACAGGACAACATCATCTGCAAAGAGCAGAGATGAAGTTATGTGGTTCCCAAAACACACCCCCTCCGGCCCCTGGCTGTGCCTAGAAATTCTGTCCATAAAGATTATGAACAGAATCGGTGATAAAGGGCAGCCCTGCTGGAGTCCAACATCCCTGGGAACAGGTCTGACTTACTGCCGGCTATGCGGACCATGCTCCTGCTCTGGTCATACAGAGACAGCCCTGAGTAAGGCTCCCCGGACCCCATACTCCCAGAGCACCCTCCACAGAACACAATGGGGGACACGGTCGAACGCCTTCTCCAAATCCACAAAACACATATGGACAGGATGAGCGAACTCCCACGAAGCCTCCAGCCCACTAGAGAGGGTGTAGAGCTTATCCACAGTTCCACGACCAGGATGGAAACCGCATTGTTGTTCTTCGATCTGAGGTTCGACCATTGGCCGGACTCTCCTCTCCAGTACCCTGGCATAGACTTTCCCATGGAGGCTGAGGAGTGTGATTCCAGGGTAGTTGGAACACACCCTCCGGTCCCCCTTCTTGAAAAGGGGAACCACCACCCCTGTCTGCCAGTCCAGTGGTACAGTTCCCGACTGCCATGCAATGCTGCAGAGACGTGTCAGCCAAGACACTCCCACAGCATCCAGAGACTGGAGGTACTCAGGGCGGACCTCATCCACTCCCGGTGCCTTGCCACCAAGGAGCTCGTTGACTACCTTGGTAGTCAACTTCCAGTGTCCACCACCGGGTTCGGGGGTTGCTGCCACGACAGGCACCAGAGACCTTGCGACCACAGCTCCGAAGAGCAGCAGAGATAATGGAGGTGGAGAACATGGTCCATTAAGACTCAATGTTTCCAGCCTCCCTCTGTACCTGTTTGAAGCTCTCCCAGATGTGGGAGTTAAAGAATTCCATGATGGAGGGCTCAGGCAGACATTCCTAGTAGACCCTCACAGAACGTTTGGGTCTGCCAAGTCTTTCGCGGCCGTAGTGCAGTGGAATGGGCAGTTGGCCTCTGATCGGAGGATTGCAGGTTCGATTCCCGCCTTGCCCACCCATGTGTCGAAGTGTCCCTGGGCAAGACACTGAACCCTACATTACTTCTGATGGAAGGTTGGTGGCAGTGATTGGCAGCAGAGCCACCATCAATGTGTGAATGTGTGTGAATGGGTGAATGGGACTGTGACTGTAAAGTACTTTGGGCCTTCAATGAAAGTAGAAAAGCACTATATAAGTATATGCCAAGTCTTTCCAGCCTCCTTCCCCGCCATCAAATCCAACTCACCACCAGGTGGTGGACAGCTCTGCCCCTCTCTTTACCTGAGTTTCGCCTGAAACGACTACAAAGTCGATCATTGATCTCCTGTCGAGGATGTCCTGATGACACGTGTATTCATGGACACCCTTGTGCTCAGACGTGGTGTTTGTTATGGACAAACTATGACAAATACAGAAGTCCAACAACAAAACACCGCTTGAGTTTAGATCAGGGGAGCAGTTGCTACCAATCACGCCCCTCCATGTGCTACTGTCATTGCCCACGTAGGTATTGAAGTCCCCCAGGAGAATGAGGGAGTCTCCCGTTGGGGCACTTTCCAGTACCCCTTCAAAAGACACCTAGAAGGCCGGGTACTCCAAACTGCTTTTCGGCCAATAAGTTGAAACCATAGTCAGAGACCTGTCCCCCACCCGAAGGCGAAGGAACACGACTCTCTCGTCCACAAGGGGTAAACTCCAACACTTGGCGGCTGAGCTGGGGACTTACAATTAAGCCCACACCAGCCCGTCACCTCTCACCATGAGCAACTCCAGAGTGGTAAAGGGTCCAACCCCTCTCAAGGAACTGAGTTTCAGAGCCCAGACTGTGCGTAGAGGTGAGCCCAACTATATCTACCTCTCGACCTCTTGTAAAAGCTCAGGCTCCTTCCCTCCCAGAGAAGTGATATTCCATGTCCCAAAAGCTAAGTTCCATGACTGGGGTTTGGGCCACCAAGACTCTTGCCTTCGACTGCCACCCAAACCACATTGCACCGGCCCCTTCTGAGCTCTCCTGCTGGTGGTGGGCCCACTGGAGAGGCATCCCACATGGATTCTTCAGGCTTTGTCCGCCAGCCACCAGGCCTGGCTCCAGGGTGGGGCCCTGGTAACGCCAATCTGGGTGACGTAACTGGATCTATGTTTGTTCTTCTTATAAAGGAGATTCTGAACTGCTCTTTGTCTTTGGCTCTTTACTCAGGACCTGTCTGACATGGGAGACGCTACCAGGGGCTGAAGCCCCAGACAGCATAGCTCCTGAGATCACTCGAGCTCTCAAACCCCTCCACCACGTTTAGGTGGTCGTTAATGGAGGGGTATATCCACCCACCTCTTTGGGTGGATGGATTGCTCCTTCCCCAGGTGGAGGAGTTAAGGTATCTTGGGGTCTTGTTCACGAGTGAGGGAAGATGGGAGTGGGAGATAGACAGGCGGATTGGTGCAGCGTCCAACGTTATGCGGTCAAAGACTTCTGTCCCCCTCTCGCCACCCCATATGAAAGATTCTAGCTCCACCACTGGTTGGAGTCAGAATGACTGTGCTGCAGAGGGTTCTGAGCATGCTCAGTTTGAACAGACATACAAAATATACAAATGTGACTTCATCACCAATGGGTTTTGGGGGAACACAGCAAACTGAACATTGCTGCAGGTGTTGTGTAAATTTAGTGCATCGCTGTTAACCTATGCTTTGTTATGCTATGTTAACTATGCCCCAGAGCTGTCAAACTGTGCAGTGTGGAACCTTCAGCTTCATGTTGTGTTGGACAATAGTCCAGTAACCCTTGTCCATCACTGAAAAATCTGGTTTTTAAACAGAATAAGTGTAAAAATGTTCTTAGAGATCTTCAGATATTTATGGGATGTTCTGCTTGGTATAGTGCAGCAGCTGCATGGAGGTGCTTGAAGTGCTGAGGTGCAGCTTCTTCCATCCAGAGAAAACTGAAGCGTTTTCTTTAAAGACAAGAGGAGCCTCAGCCAGAGAGCCCCTGCAGACACCACAACCATTTTAACGTGGAGAGGCCCATGCAGGTAAACACCGGCCCAGTGTCATCATGCTACAACACGGCCCCAGACGGCTGCAGATGAAAATGGGTTCTGATGAGAGCAACTGAAGGTCAGCCTTCCCTTTCAGTCAGGCGTCATTTTTCTGTTAATCACCCCTACTACTAAAAAAAGACTCAAATTAGAAAGAGTTCCTTCGGGATGTTTTCGAAACAAACTTAAACTTGTTTGGTTTCCACCATTCTCCAAGAAATTACTGAAATTAAAGCCGAGTTCCTGTAAGTGCTGTCTGTTTGTTTCTGTGCTGATGACAACAGAATGAGCATGAATGTATTAAGAGTACAAACAAATGAAGCTTGATTGGTGCTGAGATGATTAAAAGTCTTCATTGGCTCACTTGACATCACATGGTGACACTGTGAGAAGATTGTGTCTATGGCAACTGTTTTCTGCTGCCTGGCAGTGTTCATTTTCACACAAAGGAGTGAAAAGCGCCGTCTGACGCTGTGGAAATGCATGTGCTTGTGTTAAATGCATGAATGTGACAAATCAATTCTGCATTGTTTTGTTTCTTTTATTTGAATTTGTGACAAAAACACTTTAATGAGAAGAAAATGTATGTTTTGGATTGAACGGTGAGGGTTAACACATCGCTTGCTGCTGGAATAAAATTCAGGTTTTAGCTTTTCATTGCTTCAGTGTGAAGCAACCATGTTTAGAAGTGCATGATAAATGCAACATGAGAGTTCTAGATGACCTATCCAAGTTTAGTGCAGCAACCTTTCTCATGACGCTGTCACAAATTAAAGGTACTTCGAGCAGATTTTTTTATTTTTACATGGAAACATTAAGACAGTAGGATCATCAGTTTATTTTAGAAAGACTTTTCAAACCGAAGGGTTTGTTCAAATGTCCTTAGCAATAATCTGTCCCATGATTTATCATGTCAGAAGGAAATTTTTTCCAAAATTTGCTTTTAACATTTTTTCTTCCAAGTTTTTACCGTCTTTATTTACAAAGCATTTTTTATTCACAGTAGCACAAAATGCTAACCCAAGGGATGATCATCTACATCGTTTGTATCAAAGATGGTCATCCCATAGCCCAGTTTATCAAATTTACAGGTTTTCAGTTAAATGGATGTAGAAATTTGAATGTCAAGAGAATCGCACTGACAAGTTCTAAAAGTCTGGCTTTTTGGTGTAGGTCTAGAAAGTTGGGAATTTCCATCCATCCATTCTTTCATTTTCCAAACCCGCTTAATCCCTTTCAGGGTTGCTGGAGCCTATCCCAGGTACTGTTGGGTGACACCTTAGAGAAGTCAACCCTCCGTCACAAGGCTTTCCAGAATGTTCAACAGAATTTTCTCAGAAATTCCTTATATTGTGTGGAAGATGCTAAATGTTGAACCCATCAGAGGGTGACTGAGCTTTTAACGTCTTTAATCCTTTGATCCAGATCCAGGGTTTACAGTCTTGCAACTTTTGCAACGCTTTAGTGTAATTCCAGCAGTTTCAGAAGCAGAGAAAAGGGTCTTTGCAACGTTATGCAAGTGTGTTGCATATCAGTGCAAAGCCCATGGGACATCACATGCACATTCAGCATGCGGCTGCAGCCGCTGACCCCCCCCCCAGTCTTCTGTTGTACCACGTGATCAAACAAAACGGCTGCTCCAGGGAGGAAATTCACCTCCACCTGCTGCTTTTATGAAAGTTCATGTAGGAGCGCCACTAATTTAACAGACGCGCGCAGAGAAAAGTCCATCGACACTCGGCTATTTCTTCTCATCAAGTAAGGAGTAATTCTTTTCAACAAAAGTCCCTCACTTCCTTCAGAGGTGTAATTGAAAGGATGAAAAGCTTTTTGTGACTTACTTGAGGTCTTCAGTGTGTGTGTGGTGCTCCATAATGAGCTCAGTCATTTGCTTGGATCTGCAGGAGTTGTGGATGTGAGTGTGAGAGAAAGCAATGTTCTGTCATGTGGAAATGTCTGACAGTAGAAGCTGAGGACGATGGCGAACATCTGTTTAGGACAGCACATAGAATGAGTGCTGGGAGCCATTAGAGCAGAATGAAAACGTCCATTGTCTGCAAACAGGGACGTTTAATGGCTTTTCAAACTGAGAAGAACACGGCTGGCAGGTCTCACTTCGCCAGCTCTGAAAACTTCAAATCAGAAACAAAGACACCATTCAGTCCAACAGATAAAAAGGACAGATAGAAACAACGACCTCTGCCCATTCACGGAGCGTCTCCTTCAGATCAAAGCATGCAAAAGCCTGGAGCACGTTCTGACCAGGACAGAAATGTTTGCCATCAGGCTTGACCTTCAGGGGTCGCCAAAGTGAATCACCTTGTGACCCTTTTCAGGTCACACACTAGTTTAATGTCAGACAATCTTTTCCCGGGTCAGCCTGGATGAGGCTGAAGTAGGTGACCAGTTTTTGTATTAATTCTTTTAATTTCCCTTCACATTGGAGGGTAACGTTTATCTTCATCCTCTGTAAAATATCTGCCAACTTCAGTCTGCAATGGATAAAAACAAACAAAAAACATCTTTAAAACTGGTGTTTCCTGAATATAATAATAAACCTGAATCCACAGCTTCCTCATAGCATTAAGTTGATGAATATTGTTCATTATTATAATGGTCTATGGGAACAACTCGTTTGGAGAAAAGACTCCTGGTTTTTGTCTGTTAAATGCAGCCTTCTTTTATTTTGAAGTTAGTGGCTCTTCTGTTTCCTCTTTTCTGCCAAAACAAACTTTCTAAATACCTTTGTTTTTTTGTTAAATGGGTTAGCTTGGGGTTTCAGTTTAGCAGATGGAGTGGCCGCTTTAAGAAAGTAGTGGATGGATTTTCCACACACGAATAACTTTGGTGAAAAAAAAAACATTTTTATTATCAAACATTTTATATAAGTTCAACAGTTCTTATTCTAAAACAACAAAACAAGTTCAGTCGTTGTAACAATTCCGTAAAATACCACTAATTTCTGACAAAAACCTGACAGAACGAAAAAAGTAACACTTGTGTCCTGATCTGAGTAAAGAGCAGTGATCCAAACCATCACTTTTTCACCACCGAGCTTTACAGAGAGTGCAGGAAAGCTGTGGTTGGTTCTCAGTAAATACACATGTATTTGTACCGTGTTCGTCTCTGTAAGGGTTAAACCTGATAGAAACTCTGCACCAGAAGAAAACAGCTTTGAGTCTCACTCCAATCATCTGTTGATCGATTGCAAAAGTGTTTTCTTATGATGATGGGCACAATCAACAAAGCTGTGTCCTTTTCTACAACATAGTTTCTGCAGAGCAGCAGTTCATTACAAATTCACCTCTGAGTTGTGGGCAGGACTGTTGGCGTGGAGCAACCCCTCCCACCTTTCCCTCGCCATTGCTGAGAGCTAGGAGTACGAAGCTTGTGTCCTGCCCGGCATATTGTCTTCATCACATCTACGATCTTTTTCAAACAGCGCTTTGTCTGCTCCATATTCACAACAATTTGAATAAAGACATAATCAGAAATGCTATTTTGTGCTCAATGTTCTTCAAATATGTCCTCCGCCATCAGAAAAATGCCCCCAGAACACGTTCAAAACACCAAAAACACCCTTTTCATCAGAGTGAGTCTTCTGTGTCAGATGAGATTGTCAGATGTCAGATGAGCTTGTTCACCTGTGATGACCATGATCTCTGGACCCTACAGACATACAGTGATTTCAGCTCAGTCAGATGAAAGATGGATGTCTGACAGGAAATAGAGAAATATCCTTTTTGTGAACAATAATCTCAACCTTTTAAAAATGTAAATCAGGACACGTACCTGCGAGTCATTCGGCTGCTGTTTTTAACTAGTCTGACCCACATCATTCATTCACTGCTTGCATGAAGATGGATGTCCCCTGTGTAAGCCCCCCCCCACACACACACAAGTCACAGCCAGCGTTCTTCAGGACCCTGTTTCTTAAATGTCACGTAAACCTGCTTTCACAACAAAGACTGGTGATATTCAGAGCTCAACAGAAGCAACTGGATGAAAGGAGGATCCTTCATTTGCAAATACAAAGCAGAACGAATCCCATCAATCAGAGATGAGTAAAGAAAACAAGTCCCTTATTTGAGGCTGAAAGCATCGATGCAGATGGGAAGCAACTCTGAGATCAGAGTATCTGTTCATGTGTGATTTTTCAGTGAATGCTGTCCTTCAGGGCATCTTTCACATGATTAGTTTGATCAAATATCACTGACCCATGTTGATCACTGACTGTAAATGAAGAGGCCTGCAGTGCTAAAGTTAGATTTAAGATACAGCAAAAAACACGAAGAGCATGATCCCTTCCCAGAGCACACAGGGAAAGCTGAGGGATGTGAACTAAATGATCCCATTCTACGCTGTAGTTTCATGTATGTGAATGAAAGGTTGCCCCCACTACACCAATGTAGGGAGATCCCATCTCTTCTCTGCCACGGTGGTGCGAGTGCCTCTGGCAGCAGCGCAGGGAAGGCCCTGAAAGGGATGGCGTACTCTGACGGTTTCTTTTATGGGGTTAGTGAAGAGGGACAAAGAAAGGGAAGAGGTGGAATATAGAGGTTGTCTGAGATGGGCTTTTACCTAAGTCCCTCCAGTGGACAGGGCTCTTCCATTGTCAGCTAGAAAGACTGACCCCATCTGTTATCAGGCTCTGCAGGACAGGACTGTGAGTGTCAGTGACCTTGGACGAGCTGAATTTGAACATCTTCTACAAGCCCAGATGCTTTTGTAAAGAGACATGGCTGCTTCGAAACCCAAATATAAGCGGGAACGGGGTGTTAAAGAGATTCAGAAAAATAGATGATACTTGACTTTACTTCAAGACTTTCATCCTTTAATAAACTGAACCACGAAATAAAATTTGACAAATGTTGCTTCAACAGATATGAGTTACTCTTAACTGCAGCTGGAGTTAAGAGCTGCTGTTTACTCTCATTTAATCTCATTAAACACTGTTAGTTATTGAAGACATGCCTCATTATGCATCTCTCTGGAAACAAAAACTGTTTGTGCCCACCCTGTGATGATCTTCTGCCTCTTCAGTAGAAAGATATGCATCACTGTTCAGGCTTTTCATCTTAAACTGTAGTCACACACCGGTAAGTTTGTGTGCAAAACTTTCCAGCATTTGAGACACAGCCACACTCTGGAACTTTCTGGTGGTTTAATTATCCCAACAATAATTAAACCTTAAAGACCCATTTCTAGAATAGGTAGTGTGGCCAAACTCTGGGCTCAAACCCACTTTCTCCCAGTCCCAGCACAGACACTCGACCACAAAGCCACTGAGATGGTAGTTTTCACTCACAGCTTTCACGCTTTGACGTTCACGCTCATTCAAAGCTGTGGTTGCTACGGAAGCCCCTTGGGATGTGAACACTGAACTGCAGCACAAGAATATATCTGCTCATCCATTTTTAATACTCGCTTAAGTATGGGTTTTTAATTAACAGGATTTATGAGGAGTGATTACCAGTCATGCAGAGCAGCAAGACCCAAATGTGAAAACGGAAACAACAGGGGCCATTAATAAAACTGCTCTGCTTCATTATACGTACACAATACTGTTAGAAAAGCTGGACCAAGCAGCATAAAGATGACGGGAGTTTTACAGCATGAGCACACGCTCACATATACTTGAATGTTTGTGAAAAAAACATTTTCACAGTTTAAGTGTTGCATCTTCAAGTCCTTAGTCCATGGAGTTCCTTTACTCACTCACATTGCAAAATCTTTCAGTGACACCAATTCAAACAGCGAATGCAAAAGGTGGCCTTTATGTCAGGTTATTTGCTCACCACATGAAATGGCTCAAGCACAACAGGACAGCTCCATGAAGCTAACAGACTAAAAACATTAGCTGCTAGCTCCATGAAGCAGCTCCATGAACAGCAGAGAGGCTGCAGAAAGAAAGAAAAGGAGCAAGCCTGGTTTCCTGGTGAGCAGAGAACGCAGCAACAAATTAGAAGAACTGGTTTGAACATGGATTACTGAGCAAAGGAAAAGGTGCTCGTGTCTCCAGGAAAAGGATTGGCATGAAAGCAAAGAGGATTTTTGACACGGTGATTGATGACTCAAATAGAAAACATTCAGCCAGTGCTGATCAGAACAGAATACAATGTTTTCATAATTTCAATTATCCTAAAATGTTTATTTGGTGTTTGCATTTTGTGATTGAATTTCACAGCAAAATGAACCCATTAACCATCATCATTCTGTCTGTGAAGGAATAAACGCTGGTCTTTAGTAAACCTCGGGTCGGCTGAAATTTTTAAAAATAAATGCCCCTGCTACTAATGGAAGATATACGGTACATTCACAAATGTGCCTTTATTGTTAAGACTCTTGTCTGTGATTAATAATATGAAACACCTGGATGATGTACACAACAGTCTCAAAACAAGTGCTAATTTGGCCTGAGTGCAAGAACTGTCTTTCAAAGCAAAGTCAAGGAATAAATGTGTCTAGAATGGATTTGATCTCTGTTTTAAACTGAGACACAGCTGTAGAACTTTCTTGTCTTGTCCAGTTTTTCCATCCAAAAAACCCTGCAGGGATTTCAGTAATTACAAGTCAAACTTCATCTAAATACTTTGGTTTGAGTTAAAGTTAAAAGAGTATCTTCCTTTATGGCCAACAGTCATGAAGTGAAGTTTGTAGGGAAGTTAACTTTACCTCAGTCAATGTGCTAAAGGCCAACAAAACAGCTTTCTGTGGCTCGTTAACTTTTCCCATTGTTCAAACAAGACAATGCATTTCCAGCATTTTACTGGCAGAATGTAACAAAACACACAATTATTTATCATTTTCCCCCAATCAGAGCTCTCATGCAAGCACATACACACACAATCAGTCTTTTTTCCTGCTAATCTACCACCTACAGTTTAATCAACACAGCCCCCACCACACACACACACACACTACTCGGTGTACATGGATATGTCCTCTTTGAGGACAGCTGCTCACTTTCCTCTGTCTTTATGCTCTGAATTTGTGGTTCAGGTTCTTAAACAATGGTGTCAGCTCAACCCAAACTGGGACAAAGATGTCCTGTCCCCTCAAAAACCCACGTGACCATTAAAGTTTTCTTTTGAACTGAAATAAAGTAACTCTGTCAGAATAACTACGATGAGAGATGTTCAGGATCATGAGACTGAGAAATGCTGTGTCTTTTTCTCCTGGGATCTTCAGGGTCCACTTTATCTGACAGTTTTTTCTTGAGGAGAAATGAAGTAAATGAACAAACAGAATTGTAGAGAAAGTACTTTTCTTTGATCCACTGTCAAGATTTCTGCTTGTGGCACATAACACAATTGTAAATGTATTATTTTGTGATGCTCTCCACTTTTTTCCTGTTTTTTTTTCTTTTGTGTAATTTCATTTCACACATGTAATTTAGTTGTTTAAGAGAAGAATTAGATTAGACTAGGACAGACTACAAAAGTTGAATTAAAGTCTGTTGTGTCTTTTGGCTACTTTCTAGAAGGGCATAAAATTTGACGTATTTCTCTATTTTTGACTACACTTAAAAAAGAAATGCAAGAGAAATACCCAATAATTTTTTCAAATAAAACATAATTTTATTTCCTTTCCTGATCTTGTAGCCTATTCAAAGTCAATGGTAGCTCAAGAATTCACACTATTTCCATGTTTTCTGGCAGGATCACCTCTGTTTTTTGTTTCATGTAGGATGACCATGGTAGAATTTGTATGCGTGTTCAACCTTAGATCAGACCAGACGACTGCTGAATTTAAGCAGATTACTTGGCAAACGAAAAGAAACTAACCAGGATTTCCACAATAGCAATGAGCGAAGAGGCTTTTCATCGACGGATCAGAAGATAAGTACGACCTGTGGGAAACAAGATTTCTGGGTCACCTACATGGTCTAAAACTTAAAGAAACTATGTAACAAGCACCTGTTGACGCTGACGCGGAACAACTTGAAAGAGATAGCCGAAAGAACACTGACTGCTATGCGGAGCTAATAAGGCTAATAGATGACAAAAGCTTGTCTTTGATACGATATGAAGCCGCAGATGATGGCAGAAAAGCCCTGGGGATATTAAAAGAACATTATTCTGGAAAAAGCAAGCAACGAATAATAAATATGTACACATCTTTAACCAAGCTACGCATGATGGAAAAAGAGGGTGTAAGGGACTAAATAATAAGGGCAGAGAATATTATTACAGCATTAAGAGATAACAGGTATCATACTTGATAGACACATTTCAGAGACCCTTATCTCATTACATTCATCCAAACGTTCCTTAAAAACCCATTGTACAGAACTTGGTCCATGTTTTGTTTCCGGTAGTTCATCATGGTTCCACTCGAGGCAGCAAAAGTGCTTTTCCTGCTCACTTCTAAATGTCTGCTTCCATTAAGGATCAAAAACACTTTTAGTGAAAAAAGTTTTGCCAACTTTGAAAAAGTTTTCTGTTAGAATAACTCATCTAATGTTATTCATGTTTTAATAACTACTTGCTGTACTGAAAGAAAATCTAAATTTATTGATAATCAGTTCTTAATAATCCTGTTAGACCACGTTAGAAATGTATGGATCAACTTTGAGACAGTGGGTAAGTAAAGGTATTTTTTTCTGAACACTCATGTCAACCTTTTTCATCTTAAACTAACATTGTTGTGAGAAAAAACTTACCAAGTAACCCAACATATAAACTTTGTTTTGAGGATTTTCTTTAAGGGTTTAAAAAATGTGCTCCAAGTAATTTTAAGTATTTTCTGATCATTCTTGATGTAGTGGAGTTTACAGGGTTTATACCGGGGTGTATGGAAGACAAATGAAAAGGAGTTGTACTCTGTGATGTATCAACTTTGGAAGTTCGAAACAGCAAAGCAACAGAGCTGCTGGAGTTTCCTTCAATGTCTTGTTTGTTTTAGGCTGCAAATGTAAGCTGCAAGCTCCAAATGCATTTGGAAAACCTGGAATTTCAGGGAATCCTCATTTGCAGATTCATTCTTTAACACCAGAGATTTATCTCCTGTGTGTACAGTCTTTTGACTAAACTAACGATTCAACCGTTCACGCAATTAATGAAATTGCAGTGGATTTTGAAGTGGAGAAAAGTAGCCTTGTGCTGATATGCAACACTGTACAGTCGTGAAGTGTTTACGAAATCAACGTAAATCAGCTGATTCTTGAGGCAGAGGAAAGTGGCTTTTGCTGGTTTACGTTGTTTGCGTAAACGATATGTAAAGGAGTGTGTGTTATGCAGGTGTCTCTGGTGTCAGCTCCTGTTCTAAAGGATTAAACAGGAGATTGAAAGCCAGGTTCTTTACCAGCAAAGGTGCACTTTATTTATTTCCCTAGCTGTCTCGGGATGGTGCTGATATCAGTATTAATATTTTGTGGCCACAAATATCATTTGTACGATTTAACTTTCATAACCACAATTCATTGAATGTTTGGTATTTTTTTGTACCATGCCATGAAAAAGGCTCTGTTTGTGTTAGTATCTCATACCAATATATCTTTATATGTTACTTTAAACTGTTATATGTTCAGAAACTGCTTTGGTTATGAATGTAAAAGATTAAGGTTCTGGAAAAGGAATTTCCTACTTGATTTTAGGTAACGGACAAGAACAAATCCAATGAGCCTACCTCGATTCATCACATCACCTAGGTTGAAGGACTGAGTATCTTATCTCGAAACTGAAGAGTGGAAAGAAGATTCTGCAGTGAAAACGTGTGGCAGACAAAACGGAAGACTCAGAGGAGAGGGAGAAAGAAGACTTGTAATAAAAGTTACTAAAGTAAAAATAGTGAATCTGAAAACAGAAAAGATAGAATCTTTGCTGATCAGAGTTGGATTAAGTGACGCTTTACTTTCTAAAAAAATCTGACATGTACTAAAGCTGATAAAGTGATTCTCCTGCAGCTAAAGTGAAGCCGGCCCTGCAGAGCACACAGCATGTCTGACGCAGCGCCTCTTCTTTGACAGCAAACTCCTCTCTTATCTCTCCAAACGGAAACAGAGCACACGAGGACGCAGATGGCTCGGCGCTTTTACAAACACAACACTGTCAGCACAACGGCCATGTGCACATTTGTGGAAATATGGGAGAGTAAAAGAGCAAAGACAGGCTCTCCATCTCACTGTGAGTAATTACTGTGCCAACTCAAAAGCTGCTGGCCCGCTTTACATGGAAGTGCACTTCCTTTCAGGAGCTCGCTTTCACCCAAACTTCCATGACCTGCAAAAACATGAGGATGACAGAACCGCCTTCAGCAGCAGCTTTTCCAATATTGACTTCTGATTCAACAAGCACTTTCACACGTAACTCAGGAGCACTGAGTTTGATTCAAAATAACTTTAAGTTACACATTTTGACACATAATGTCCATAAATGTCCAATTAAAGGCTGAAAGAACTCAATGAACACACAAAAAACTTTTAGACTAATCATACATTTGATCATTCTAGAAAAGGGATTTCCTTTTTCAAAAACATTTAGTCTGTCATCTTAAAATCTACAGATTTATCATTCAAGCTGAGAACATGAACTGCTTGAATTCAAAGAGGCCCCTCTTCACTCAAACCCTCTGACTCGTAAACATTTGATGTTTGACCACAGCCACTGCTTTGCAAAAGAGCTGCTCTGAGGTCCTGCCCATTTCCTTTCAGCAGCTACATTTGGCTGTGTTATTGTTTCTTGCCTCAGATTACAAATGGGACTATCAACAAAAATGTTCCATTCAGACTCGTCAGAACACATTTGAGTGTTGAAGCGGTCCATTTGAAATAAGTCAGGTTCCAGGACCCTGTGGTTCTTTTACGTTGTCCTTTCTTCCAGAGTCAGACGCGTGGATCCCAGCTGCATGGGCTTCCCCAAGCGAAGGGCTCGGTGTCAGTGTCTCTAGGTTGCCGGGTCCGTAACAGATTATCCAACTGAATAACGATAGTGATCAGCTGATCCAGATCCATATCTTCGTCTCGACAGGCGATGTCGCGTTGGAGCTCCACATGAAGACCTCGGCGGAAAACTGTCTTAAGGGTGGCCTCAGTCCAGTCCGTCTGGGCAGCTAGGGTCCGGAATCTCCGAGAGTAGGCGGTAGCAGTCTCTTTTCTACGCGTAATGTCCAGTATCTGCTCACCTGGATCCTTCCTGGCGCTAGCATGCTAGAATGGCGCAGCAGCCGGATTAAATCTACATAGGAGTGGAACGGCCGCAAGCTTCCAGACCATACCGCAGCTAACCACTCCAATGCCTCCCCGGTGAGAAGAGAACACAGGAAGGACACTTTTTCCTCTTCCGTGGAGTACAGATGGGCTTGTGTACAGATGGAGGAAGAGCTGGCATTGTATCAGGAACTCGTTGCATTATTTGGGTCTTCCCGTAAATTTGTCCGGCATCCAAAGACGTGGAGCAGACATGGGATTGTTTGCGGTGGAAGAGACCTCAGGAACAGCTGATGAGGGAGTCTTGGCTTGAAGCGGTGTCGCCGGGTCAGTTAGCAAAAGCTCCAAGATGGCGGTGGTGGCGTGGGTGAGACATTGGAGTAGTTTGCCATGTCTCAGCCCACGAGCGTTGACAGCCTGGAGAAGTCTATTGTGTTGCAGGAGCCTGGAAGCAACGCCCACTGGATTGGACGGAATGGAAACAACGCCTGCTGGATCCGAGTTCGATGAAGCATTCTTTAACGATGACGCAGAAGCGTTTGGATCCATGTGCAAAAAAGTGAGTTAATAACAAACAAAGCCGACAGGGCAAAACACAAGAGTAGTCAAAGGACAGGCGGGAGTCAAACATGGAGCTAGGGAGGGAGACGAGTAAACAGGCGAGGTCAAAACCACAGAAAGGCAAAAACTAGGACTGCTTAGGATTGTTTAGAGTTAAGACAATGCTCCGCGTGGAGAGGAGTCCAGATGAGGTTATAACAAATGATGCTGATGAGGATGATACAAAGCAGCTGGTGCAGATGTGGAGGACAGAGTGAAAGCAGAGGTTAATATTCTGGAGAGGGTTCCCTCTCGTTGTCGGAGGTGGGACTCTGGGTCTGAGCCCTGACATATGCATGAAAAAAAAAAATTTTTATCCTCAGAAACAGTTCTACTTAAAAGCAAATGTACTGATTCGTCAGCGTTGTATAAACTGTATGACAAACTCTTGAGTGCAACTGTGAGTAAACACCGGTTCCATGAGTGGATTCCTGCCCTCTGCACACTGATTGCTTTTGTTTTAACATCAAGCATTCCCCCTCTGTCATTTTATTTCGGAAAACACATAAAAAAAAAAAGTATCAGTTCGTTCCCCTATTTTGTGCTCAATGACGGCAAGAAAACATTTTCATAATACTTCTGAAAGTTGAAGTCGTTTTGCTTTTTTACACAAGCAGTTATCTTAGACTAAAGGGATCAACCTCAATTATTTAATTCTAGTTCATGCTGCTTGTTCCAGGATCACAAAGCAAAGTGTGCCCCTTTTTTTACTGGGAAGTGATGCAAGCTCATGATAACTGACATGATGCTAGGATGGATGGGAGCTGTGCCGGTGCATCTATGTCCCGAAAAAAAGAGTCCTTGCAAAGGCAGAGGAGAAGTAGAAACAATGGCATCCATTAAAAAAGCAGTAGAAAAGGAATATTCTTTCCATGTGAAGTGGTACTCAGGCTGTTTGCTGTTTTATAAGGTTCCCAGGGCCTGGCCACTTTCACGAGGAGGAAAAACAGTTCAGAGGTTCTGTGGGATCCTTCAGTCATGGCCCAGATCTGTGTGCAGCTGACACTGAAGCCTGTCAGTGCACTGAATACTCATGAAGAACTAAATGCATAAGCAGAGAGAGACAATTCAATCCATTGAGGAGTTAAAAAAACCAGGGCTGAGCAGATGTGCTTCTGTGTTGGTGCCCAGCACTGTGAGCTCAGGTAAAGCAGCTTCACCTTGTAAATGCAACAGCAGTTATACATCCAGCCTTCTCACCCAGAACACATTATTAACACAACTAACACAGATGTTTACCAAAAACCTCCATCAGCCAGAGAACTCAAGTCTGTTTGAGCATCCATTTACACAGATACCATAGAGGTTCATTGCAACCAAAATACATCAGCACATGGATCAAATTATGATCAATGCACAGAAGGGCATTGGTAGAGGTACCAGATGAGCCAAAGACCAACTCCTGGTTGACAGAACAGTCGCACAAGTGTCCATCAAATGTGGCATATACCAAGGAGATGCTCTGTCCCCATTGATGTTCTGCATAGGTCTGAACCCCTTCAGCCAAATAAGCAACAAGACTGGCTATGGATACCGACTCAGGAATGGGGCAACTATCAGTCACCTCCTCTACATGAATGACATCAAGCAATACGCAAAGAGCAAGCGTGACATTGACTCCCTGATCCACACCACCAGGATCTACAGTACTGACATTGGGATGTCATTCAGGCTTGAGAAATGCAGTCGGAAGGTGACAAAGAGAGGCAAGGTAGTCCACACTGGAGGGGTCTCACTCCCAGAAGGATCAATAACAGACATTGAGGACAGTTACAAATACCTTGGAATTCTACAGGCAAACGACAACCTGGAGCAGGCAACAAGGAAAGCCACAACAGCCAAATATCTCCAATGAGTAAGGCAAGTCCTGAGAAGCCAGCTCAATGGCAAGAACAAGATCCGGGCAATAAACAGTCACGCACTGCCAGTCATCAGAGACCCTGCAGGAATAATCAGATGGTCGAAGGAAGAGATCCAGATCACGGATGATAAGACACAGAAGCTCCTCACCATACATGGAGGGTTACATCCCAAATCCAGCACCCTGAGACTGTATGGTAGCCGCAAGGAAGGAGGCCAAGAACTAGGACTAGGACTATCCAGAATGAAACATCCAAGATGCATGAATACATCAAAAACAAGGCCCCAACTGACAGTGTGCTCAGTGAATGTCTCAGGCAATGGACAGCAGAGGATGCTGGAGGACAGATCCTCATGGGAGGAGCGATAGAGGCTCAGATCTACCACACCAGACAAGAGCCAAGGAGTAGGCTGTGCAAAGAGGAGCCTGAAACAATCCATCACAGACTGACAGTAAACTGAACCTGAACAAAGAGGCTATGTATACCAGAACACAAGTACAATAATGAACAGATCAGTATGAAGATAATCCACCCCCTTGGTCCTTGTTCACACAATACAATGATACACTATGTACAACTACAGTAGTTAAAGTAGTAAGCCATGTAAATTTACTACCTTTGACCAGTGGCTGGCTCAGCTAAACTTTAAAAGATCCACTTTTATTTGGAAAACAGCAAAATAAAGGAGAGGTGACATTTCTAAAAACTACTCAGAGATGTTTCAGAGGTACAGCGTTAGTTCCCATCAAAGCTTGCCTAAAAATATATATCATTTTTTGTGTGTTTATGTTTGCATTACTAATTGTGTTTTCCCACTTATTGGATCAGACTGAATCTAGAAAGCAGTTAGAGTTAATGACCTGAACTAAGATCTCCACAAGTAGCCTGAAAAGGTCACGTAGAGGCAAAGTGACCCATGACCTTTTTGGCTGATCCGGCTGCACCGCTGCATTCCCGACCAAAGCAATGAGCTTCAGAAGGAAAGCCAATAGTGGTACTGGAAGAGTGCTGCAATGGAGAAAGTTTTTTACAAACTTGGTCAAACACGACTCATCTTTTCAGTAATGTAAAAGTGCATTTAACATGATTCATAACTGTTTCAGCAAGCCGTTTCTTAAACTGTCTTGTTTTGATTGAAAAATTGCTTCTTTGCTCTATTCTTGACAATAGCAAACTGTCAGACTTTATTAACACTTTAGTCAGATTTACGCTCATCATTTGTCAGAATTGGATTAAACCGGATGTGACAACAAATAAAAATGGTGAACACTTATTATAGCACTTTTCTACCTTCCTTAAAGGCCCAAAGTGCTTTAAAGTCACAGTCCTATTACACACTGATGGCGGCTCCGCTGCCGAACACTGGTGCCGACCTTCCATCAGGAGCAATGTGGGGTTCAGTGCTTGCCCAAGGACACTTTGACGCATGGGTGGACAAGGTGGGAATCGAACATGCAATCTTACGATCGACCGCCCTTCCACTGCACCAGGGCCGCCACCAAATAATATGGATGGACCAGAAAGACATTTGGCTCTTTGTGATGAAACTGTATGTTCAAGCAGTACAACAGAGGCTGAGTGTCAGGAAAACGGCATGTGTTATTGCCTCTTGTGATGAAATGTTGGTTTCAGTCAAGAACTGGTGGTGTAGGTATCAATATGCAGGAGTGCAGGTTTGGTGACAGAAACTAAAATGTTTAGTAAACAAACTGAAACAAGACGAAACCCAGGTAGCAACAAAAGGGGTGACAAAGCAGAACAGATGAGCTGAAAAACCAGGCTCTTAAATAGACTGACTGACGAAGACAGCTGTGGATTATGAGGAACCTGGAACAGGTATGACTGACAAAGGGCAACTAAGAACATGACCAAAAACAAACTAAACCACAGAATCCTAACAGTGTCGATTAGTTGATGAGGAGTTCAAATCCAAGCTTTGACATGTTCCCTTGAGCAAGACACCTGCCCCCACATTAGCTCTGATCCATAAAAACCTGTGGATTTGGTTACCTGCTACCTAGAAACGGTTAAAATCCCACTCTAATGACATTTCCATGTATTGTAAAACTATTTCCAATGATCATTTCATTATGATTTTACAGCTTTTAGCCAAAACCTAAAAACCTGTGTTGTTTTCCAGGATATAGTTTCTGCAGAACAGCAGTAGTTCATTAGAAATTTGCCTCTTTACACACCATTTACACTAGTTTACAGCCCCTAACACCCCCAAGCTAACATTGCCACTGCAACAAAAACGGGAAGCAATATTGGAGCTATCCAGCCATGCAGTTTTGATCCGGATCCCAGCTCAGACGAGGGAAACAAACATGTACACGGATCTATTTGTCTGTACGTGGATGCATTAGAATGGAGAGGAGCAGGCAGCTTGTGGTCCACCCTCCGTGTTTTCTACTTAAAAAATACAGTCTTTTTCACACTGCATTTTGTTCATCTGCTCCCGATTCACAAAAAAATTGATTAAAATATACTCTGAAATGCGATTTTAAACGTAATTTTCTTTTTACGTATATGTCCTTCAAAAATCAGAAAACTGTTACAAGAACATGCTAAAAACACCAAAACCATTTTTTTTAAATCAGAAAAGCTCTTTAAACTATTTCTTACTTTCTATCCATTCAATTATTGTCTTCTTTTATACATGAGACGGATGGACAGACCAACAGATGGACAGACATTGCGCTGATCCATTGTGGGAAGTGAGTGCAGAGTCAACAGCTTCTGCTGATGTATATTTAAAAATATGAGGTCAAACTTGTAGTTCATTCCTCTTTCTCTTCCAGAGGAAATACAATTCAATCCCATGGCTTTGCAGTTTTTCTGAAGGCTGAATTTTTAAGAGCACAAAATGCTTTGAACTGATCCCAAAGATTTATTTTTTTCCAAAACAAGGTTCTCTATGATCTAACATTTGTCCAATGACAGATAATGTCACACAATCTGTTTGACATAAACATGACTCAAAGCATTGCTCTGAATATTTAGGATAGAAGCAGAAATCATCCACATTCCTCTTTTCAAGCAGGCGGTTGACGAGGCAGAAATCCTCTCCAGTAGCCTATAAACAGTTTAGCTGAGTGTGTTATTGCAGCACTGAATGACATATCAGAACAGAAACCATTGCGTGAGCACATGTTTTGATATCTGACTGGTTCTGCTGAGATTTTTCCTCTGCAGTCCTGTTGTGAACCTCATGTGAGTGGAGTTTGTTTTTGATGAAGCCCTCTGTAACATGAAAACACTCATAGATTCCTCAAATGTTTTTCAGAGTTTTTCACACACTTAAAAAGCCTGACAGCAAATCTTAAACTGTCATCTGAGGTTTTTATAGAGCTTTTTTTCTAAAGAGTTTTGTTGTGCAGCAGGACCTTCCAGCATTTTGAAACTCAGAGATCTCCTTCCACTCCTCATTGGCCTCTGTACTCTCACCTGGTCTGAGCTGCTGATGTCCCTCTGCTTCTCTGACCTTCACATACCAGCCTGTCTTCATGCTCATGTCCTATTTTCACTGACCTCTTTTCTGGATATGGTTCCAGCCTTTTCCTGTTGGATCATCACCTTTTTCTGTTCTGGACCTGTGAACTTTTGACCTCTTGTTCCAGTTCTTATATCATTCATTCATTCAGTTTCCAATCCGCTTTATCCCTTTCGGGGTCACGGTGTTGCCGGAGCCTAACCCGGCTACTCATTGGCGAAGGCAGGGTACACCCTACGGACAATTTAGAGTGACCAATTAAGCATGTGGTGGAAGGAAGCCGGAGTACCCGGAGAAAACCCACGCATGCACGGGGAGAACATGCAAACTCCACACAGAAAGGTCCCCCAGCCATGACTTGAACCGGGAACCTTCTTGCTGTGAGGCAGAAGCGCTAACCACTGTGCCACTGTGCAGCCCCAGTTCTCATATCAGGAATGATTATTTCCTGCATTTCTACACAGACCTCCTGGATCTATCACAAGAGAAATGTCAATACCTCCAACTGTCAGCTAACTACACCACCTTTCTGACATATTGCAGTCCAAGCTTCAGACTTACAGCAGAAAATCAACAAATTAGTCATTTATCAAAGATTAACCTGATATTTTTTTAATACAGGAGGCCACTAAAAAGCAAATTTAGCCCAAACAAAAATGGTTTTAGCTAACCCCAAAATAAAACCTTAAAATCTGTCAGGGACTGGTGGTGTAGGACCCAAAATGCATGAGGCCAGGCTAGGTGTCAGAAAGTTCAACATTTATTTAAGGCCTTGAGTGGCGTCGGATGGCCCACAGGTGCTACCCGCCGCCCTTTCCGCCTGCTTCCATGCCCCACCGCCCTCGCCCCTACATGTGCCTACATGCCCCTCGCCCCTACATGCCACTCAAGTTGTGAAGCAGCCACAACGCACACCTGATCCCCACCTTCTCCTTCTGTAAAGGCCGTGTCACACTGCTGCATTCGTACATTTTGCGCATGTTCCACGTATGTAATTTCTTTTTATCCTGATACATGCGCGACATACGTAATTCACAAGTATTTCATGCTTCCCCATTCATCAATGTGCGCAGATGTCTGTACAAACAAACCACACACAGACGGATAAACCCGTGCTTCACTGAATTTCTTCATGTTGACATTCAGAGCACTAGGAGGAAATGTGACAAATTGATGTAAAAAAAACACTTTTTTTTCAAAATGGCGGCTTGTATCTCCATGGCAACCATTCTATGTTTTGGTCACGTGGTGATATCGAACAGATCGACATAAGTTTCAGAAAAATCGGCAAAAGTAAACTTTTTGAATTACCTTAGCAACCAAAGTTATTTATTAGCCACGCCCACATTCCTAACATGTTCTTATCCAGTCTTATAATATTATATCCAGATGTAGTCAGGGCTCAACATATTACATTTTTACAATATTCCATCAAAAAATGTGCAAGTAATAGGAGTACGCCACTTTGCAGACTTGGCACGCTCACACCGTATTAAAACTTATTACTTCTAATTCCAACATTTTGTAGCTTGTTCTAAAGGTACTTTTTTTTTTTGATTAAAGATGGCGGCCTCTTTCCAAGGTCAAAGATCAATCAAACTTCTGTGGTGGTTTAAAACAAACAAAACCAAAACACATGTGTTGGGGTTATCCAGGAGAACTTTTGAAATTATTATGGGATGGCCACACAACCCTCTCCACCATGGTCTTCCTCAGGAAAGAGGAAGACCAAAGAGAAGGTTCAGGGAGGAAGTGAGGTGTGTTCCATTTAGGGATAGAAGGATGAATGATTAGTTGTGGCGACCATGAAGGGAGCAGCTGAAAGACAGAAAGGTCTGATTGTTTATTATCATGTAATGAGAGGATCCATCACATGTGCCCCCTCACAGGACTAAAACGTGGTCAGCAGCGACATCTCCCTAACCTTTGTGTAACTGACATTGAAGCAGTATGGCAGATCCAACGTGATTTTTGCTCTCATGTCCATAAAAGTGAAATGTTTCATGATGCGTATCCGGGGTGAATTCTCTTCCAGGAAGGTAACATCGGAAAGAAGTCCACTCAATTGCCAGAACCCACTGAGTGACTGCCGAATGTCATGGAGAGATGCACTTGCTTCCCCGGCCACTGACTTTTTGTAGGACAATCCAGTTCAGTCTGAGAGTGGAGCTGGCTTTGTGAAAATCTGAGGTAAGAGTGCTGACAGAAATCACCCATGTTCAGGAAGGACTGGAGACTGAACAGAGACTACATTCAGAAACCTGAAGGCTGTGCTGAAGCAGATGCTATCATCCTGTGGTACCATAACCACCAGCTCACACCACTGGCTTCATGAAGTCTAACTCCAAAAGAAAACCTCAGATCCACATTGTTTTCTGAAGGGAGTGGCAGATGTTGTGTTGGCCTCCTCACAGACATGTGCTCTTTCTTTGCAATACCATGCAGCACAACATCTGTTCTTTCGGAGTTCCCCAACTGCGAATAACACATTAAATTGAAAGTTAGTTCTATTCTTTGAAAAATTAATAGTAGAGGTAACTAGTTCTGGTAATTTTACATCATTATCACTGGATTTAAACTTTTTAGTAATTACAGATTAAAGTTGCTGATATTCCAAGCATTTATTTATTCCATAATTTTCATGTAGTTCTTGGTGTGTCATGAAAGGTAAAAGTATTCACCCCCTGAATCAATCCTTTGTAGAACCCCCTTTTTCTGTAATTCCAGCTGCAAGTCTTTTGGGGTTTGTCTCTACCAGCTTTGAACATCTAGAGACTGAAATCTTTGTCCATTCTTCCTTACAAAACAATTCAATCTGAGTCAGATTAGATGGAGAGCGTTTGTGAACAGCAGTTTTCAGATCTCTCCACAGATTCTGGATTGGATTTAGGTCTGGACTTTGGACCATTCCAACACATGAATCCGTTTCATTTTGACCATTCCATTGTAGCTTTGGCTTTCTGTTTAGGGTGGTTGTCCTGTTGGAAGGTGAATCTCCGCCTCAGTCTCAAGTGTTGTTCAGATTTCAACAGGTTTTCCTCCAAAATTGCTCTGGATTTGGCTCCATCCATCTTCCCATCAACTCTAACCAGATTCCCTGTCCCTGCTGAAGATAAGCAGCCCCAGAGCATGATGCTGTTTTCTACCCAATATTCTCTTGATAAACCACAGAGACTGTCACTAAACAGCTGGATTTGTTTACTGAGATGAAATGACACACAAGTGGACTCTATGAAGTCATGAAGTCAACATTTGATCAGTCACCAATCATCAAGCAACTTCTGAAGGCAATTGATGCACTCAGAGGAAAGGGGGGTGAATACTTTTGCACACTGCATTGCATTTATTTGTAAAGAAACATTGAACTCATGTATAATTTTCTTTCCACTTCACGTGTGTGTCATAAGAGTGCTGGTCTTTCACATAAAATTCCATCCATCCATTTTCTTCTGCTTATCCGGGACCGGGTCGCAGGGGCAGCAGTCTAAGTAAAGATGCCCAGACTTCCCTCTCTCCGGTCACTTCCTCCAGCTCCTCTGTTGAGTTGTTCCCAGGCCAGCCGAGAGACATAGCCTCTCCAGCGTGTCCTGGGTCTTCCCGGGGTCTTTCTCGACCCAGTGGGACATGCCCGGAACACCTCCCTAGGGAGGAGCCCAGGGGGCATCCGAACCAAATGCCATAAAATTCCAGTAAAAAAAAATGTATGTTTGTGGTCATAATGTGAGAAAATGTGGAGAAGTTCAAGGGGTGTGAATACTTTTGCAGGCCACTGTAAATAAACTAAGTCGAATGAATTAGATCACAGTTTATCACTGGATCATGCAGGGCAACCATCCACTTTCACAACAAAGAACAACTCTGAGCCATCCGACCCAGAGAAAGTCAAGCAAATATGGCGACCACATTTTATTTGATTCCTCCAGCATGACGCTGGAGGAATCAAACCATCAACAGCGTGTAGCCAAACACACATAAAAAGTGCAAATGCCCAATTTGAAAGCTGTTCCTCCTGTAGGATCTCTGGATGCTTAATGTATTGCAGTCTCAGAAGGAAAGTTCAGCCAGTTTGACTCTTTAAAGTTTGAATGTGTCACATGTGAATCTGGAAGGTTCACCTACGGAAGTTGTGAGAGCCCAGACGAGGAGGAGAACCAGAAGCAGCCCTGAGAAGATCAGCATTGTTTTCTCTTCTTTCCTCGGTTTGTCTTAGGTTATCTCTGCATCAACTTCCCTCTGGCCGTTGTTTGGTTCACATATTTGCTGACTTTCTGCGCTGCTTTCACCTGCCCACTCCTTGAAGGGACACGTGGGCTAAAATGATGTAATCAAAAACCAGTAATATCCTTCAGCCTCTCACAGCACGGTGAAACATTCATCTAGCATCAAGCTGTCTGCCGCTTGTTCAATTTTGATAACAAAACAGAATCAATAAAAAATAATGAAGGGACGGAAGGGGCCATAAAAACACAATGGAGCTCTTGACATTAATTCTAGAACCCCTTTAAAATAACAGCCTTTGACAAATGCTGTAAATATATATCAGCTCATGCTGTTTCCAGTGAAGGGTTTTCAGAAAACTCATACAATCATCTGAAGTGGAGCTTGTTAAAACAAACACTTCAAATGAAAAAAAAAAAAGGTTTGATTTCAAGTTACTGGCTTTTACGTACAGACTTTTAGACACATTTCAGTCCTACGTAAAAGTAGAAAGAATTTTCTCAATTGGGTAAGAAATTCTTGTTTTGATAACTCTAGGTTATTTCCTTTGAATGTATTTCTTTTAAAAGGTGAAAAGGGCTTTAAAATCACAGCGAGTTTGTTCTTTGGAGCTTCAGGTGTGAATCAACTTTACTGTCAAAGAAGATTCAGCTGCAATAAATCCTAAGACTTTGAGCTATTTCAGAGAATGCTGGGGCACTAAAAAAAAAAAAAAAAAAAAATCAATAGTTATGCCTCCTTGTAAAAAAAACTGTGATGGAAACAGAAGCTTCAACCTCTAGGCATCTGAGTGACAATGGTAAAGGAGAATCCCAAGTCAGAATGATAGAATGGACAGGCCCCACCATTGATTTTAGAGATTAGAACCTGGTTACGGTGGTTCTTCTATCTTTTGATGAATCTGGGTTTATTTGTGCCCCCTTCACACTGAGAGCTTGACATTGCTGGTGCCAAGGCAGGTGGTGGGGTGCAATAGTGAGCAATTTGTGAGAAACCCAAGTCCATCTCTTGGGGACAGAGGTCGGGGGGAGCTGAGAACTGCAGCAAATGATCTATTAATCTATTTTGCCATCAATGTTCTTCTGTCTGCCACTTGGGGTTGACCGGATTCCAAGACTGTCAGCCTAGGAAGAAATATGCAGATGTCTCTCCCATGTCTCCTGCTTCTTAATTACATATACAGTGTTGACCTAAAGCTGTTGAATTCAGTGTGACCCAGTCATACATGACATCCAGGCCTAGGGCCTTAAATGGTGCTTATACACTCACTGGCCAATTTATTAAGCCTACCTATCAATCTGCTTGGTTAATGCAAATGTCTAATCAGCCAATCACATGGCAGCAACTCAATGCATTTAGGCATGTAGACATGGTCAGGATGATCACAAGACCACACCGGGTATCACTCCTGTCAGCTAAGAACAGGAAAATGAGGTTTTAATTCACTCAAGATCACCAAAACAGAAGATTGGAAAAATATCGTATGGTCTGATGAGTCTCCATTTCTGCTGCTAAATTTGAATGGTAGAATTTGGGGTCAACAACATGAAAACATGGATCCATCCTGCCTTGTATCAACAGTTCAGGCTGCTGGTGGTGGTGTAATGGTGTGGAGGATATTTTCTTGGTACACTTTGGGCCTCTTAATACCAACTGAGCAAGGTTACAATGCCAACGCCTACCAGAGTGTTATTGCTGACCATGTCCATCCCCTTATGACCACAGTGTACCATCTTCTGATGCTACTTCCAGCAGGATGAGGCTCCATGTCATAAAGCTGAAACCATCTCAGACTGGTTTCTTCGACATGACAATGAGTTCACTGGACTCATATAGTCTCCACAGTCACCAGATCTCAACCCAATAGGTCACGTTTAGGATGTGGTGGAACGAGTGATTGTCATCATGGATGTGCAGCCGACAAATCTGCAGCAACTGTGTGATGCTGTCATGTCAATATGGTCCAAACTCTCTGAGGAATGTTTCAGGTACCTTGTTGAATCTCTCCCACCAAGATTTAAGGCAGTTCTGAAGGCAAAAGCGGTACAACCCGATACTAGCAAGGTGGACCTGATAAAAGTACAGTTGGTGTACACTAAAAAATACACCATGTTTCACCTCAGAACTGTTTTTAACTCATAGAAGATGAAACATTTTAGCAGTAGAGATAAAAAGGCCTGAAAACTCACAGGTAAAGTTCTGCTTTGAAGGAAGGGGCCGCGGTGACTGAATGCAAGACACGTAAACATGTCAGCCTTGTCTTGGAGACAGACAACAAACTTCCTGTTTGTTAACTTTTCTTAGCAGTAGGAAAATTATTATTTTATACTTTCCTAAAACATCATTGACTCAACATAGTTGCACAGATTTAATGCTGGGTTTTTCAAATTGTTACATTTTGTAATTCCAAAATGAATCTGTAGTAGTGTGCACCTGAGAAAAGAAGTTAACTGTTGAAGTGTGACGAAGCCCCCAGTGGGAAGGAGTCCGCATGAAACAGCCATCCATCTCAGCTTGACATATATTGACACAGGAGATGTCCACATCTATCTTGTTCTGACAACAATGTCTGCTGCTTTTAGTTTCTGTCATCTTGAAAAAGGACACGAGAGCATGTTCCAATACTTCTGACATGACATCCCTCTGCTGCCCTAACAGATGGCCTCTGTGGAAGGGCAAGACTGCCACTGCTGAACGCAAAACAGGCATAAACTGACAAAGAAAAAGCCATGCCTTTCAGCTACTGAAGCATAACTGACATATACTGTACTGACACCGAAACGTTCAGATGCTCTAGGCATTTTGAAATCTAATTTATCATGCAAAAGCATGAAAAATGTACAGAAGGACATTGAGCTAAAGTAGGGAAAGAGTGTATCTTGGAGGAGAGCTATGAAAAGAATTCAAATGTAGAATTTCTGTAAAAGGAGGGGTCAAATGCGGCTGCACAAAGAAGCATTAAAGACAGCTCAGAAGGTTCAAGCATCCTGAAGCAATTCCTGCCAAAGCCCAGAATTTATGGGAAAGAAAAAGACCATCTTCAGATCAACCATGCACATTTCAAAAGAAGATAAAGAGGTCAGCGCCTCCTGTCACTGGAAAAGCTCTATACAAATAAAATATGCTATGACGGAAAAAAATCCAACTTGAGAAATGTATTTCAGCTATTTGTGCGAAATGTAAACTAACTAAACTATCTAACTTTTGCTTAGAAATAGAAGCTGCTGGCATTGAAGCTGTTTCAAAAGTTTGGTGTTATTTTTGTTCATAACCTACTAAGTTTTCTTCCCATTCCCAATAATGTTGAAGTGTGAAGATGTTACCCCGTTTTTTTCTTATATAAAGGGAGAAAAAAACAAAAAACAATGTAATATTTATTTGTTTGTATAGCATTATACCCAGACTGTCACACCATCACAGAAACCTCAACACTCAGTGGATAGCCTGTCCATCCAACTATCAAGTGGTTCTTTTCCAGGTTTTGCATGTTTCCAAATGAGAACCGTGACTTTGGGTGTAGAGGTTAAAAAGAGGTTAAAACGAGTTATTTTATTTTACCTACATTTTTTTGTGACAATAAAGTTGCTGTTTTAATTCAACACCCCTCTATGAACCGCTACCTTAACATGGTGGAGGGGCTATGCTGTCTGGGGGTTCAGCCCCTGGTAAGGTCTCTCATGGCAGACAGGTCCTACGTGACAAGTCAAACAAAGAGCGGTTCACAACCCCTTTATGAGAGCTTCAATCACAGATCCAGTTAAATTGCCCAGATTGGGATTACTGGGAAGCCACCTTCGAGTGAGGCCTGGGATTGGGGTTCGTAGGCCAGTGCCTAGTGTCAAGTGGCTGGGGCTCTTCCCAAAGGCCCCGGTCAGGTAAAGTCCGAAGGAACGACACAGGATCACTCTCCAGTGGGGCAATCACCTGCAGAAGCTCAGAAGGGGCCAGTGCAATTTGGTTTGGGTGGTAGTCGAAGGCAAGTGCCTCGGCAGCCTAAACCTCAGTCATGGAACCTGGCTTTTGGGACATGGAATGTAACCTCTCTGAAGGGAAAGGAGCCTGAGCTTGTGCAAGAGGTACCAGCTAAATATAGTTGGCCTAAACTGTATGCACAGTCTGGGTTCTGAAACTCAGTCCCTTGAGAGGGGTTGCACTGGGCTGGTGTGGGCTTACTTGAGAGCCCCCAGCTTAGCCACCAAGTGTTGGAGTTCATCCCGTGAACGAGAGGGTCGTGCCTCTTGGCCTTTGAATAGGGGACAGGTCTATGACTGTGGTTTCGGTTTACTGGCCGAACAGCAGTTTGGAGTACCTTCTTGGTGTCTCTTAAAAGGCTACTGAAAAGTCCCCCAACAGGGGAACTCCAATTTGTTCATGCCCACTTGGGCAACAACAGCAGCATGACTGCAGCGTGATTGGAAAGAATTGCCTCTTTTATCTGAACCCAAGTGGAGTTTTGTTGTTGGACTTCTGTGCTCGTCATAGTTTTTGTCAGGGTTCTGCCACTCCTGACTCAGCTCTGCCTGCCAGCAATCACCTGATTGCCCTCACCTGTGTGTCTACCTTTATATTCTCTGCTCTCCACCAGCTCCCTGCCAGAAAGTTTTTGGTTTCCTTCAGCTCTCCACCCTGTCCAACCTGTCTTCAAGTCAGTTTGCTCATCCTACCAGCCTGCCTGTCTAATCTACCTGCCTTCAGCCTGCCTGTTGTACCTGCCTGTCTGGATCCTGTGTTCTACCCTCCTGCTCCTCTGCACTACCTGCCCAGCTCAAGAAGTCCTGTTCCTGCAACCTCGCCTTATAAATAAACCTGATCTTACTCTGTTTTTGCATTCTGTGGTTCCATTTTTGCCTCATCTGAGCGCTGACAGTTTGTCCATAACAAACCATGTTTGAGCACAAAGATGGCCATCAAAGCACTTGGCATCAGGACACCCTCGGCAGGAGATCAATGATCGACTTTGTAGTCGTTTTAGGCAACCTTCGGCCGTATGACCTCGACACTTGGGTAAAGAGAGGGGCAGAGCTGTCTACTGATCGCTACCTGGTGGTGAGTTGGATTTCCTGGTGGGGATTGAGGCTGGAAAGACTTGGCAGACCCAAACGTGCTGGGAACGTCTGGCTGAGCCCTCCATCAGGGAAGTCTTTCCCTCCCACATCCGGGAGAGCTTCAAACAGGTACAGAGGGAGGCTGGTGACATTGACTCTGAATGGACCATGTTCTCCACCTCTATAGTCTCTGCTGCTGTTCTGAGCTGTGGTCACAAGGTCTCTGGTGCCTGTCGTGGTGGCAACCCCCGAACCTGGTGGTGGACACCGGAAGTAAGGGATGCCGTCAAGCTGAAGGAGTCCTACCAGGTTTGGCTGGCTTGTGGGACTCCAGAGGCAGCTGACAGGCATCGGCAGTCTAAGCAAGCTGCGGCTCGGGCTTTGTGGAGGCAAAAACTCGGTCCTGGGAAAAATTCGGGGAAGCCATGGAGAAGGACTATCAGTTGGCCTCTAAGAGGTTCTGGCAAACTGTTCGGCGCTTTAGGAGGGGAAAGTTTTCAACAGACAATGTTTTCAGTGCAGGCGAGTGCTGTAGACCTGTAGGTATTTAATAAGTAGTTGGTATTCAAACATGTAATTGTTGTTCAAACATGTAATTATTTATACATGTAATTGTTTATTTAAGCATGTAGTCGTTATTTAAATAAGTAGTTGGTATTCAAACATGTTATTTAAACATATAATTGTTTATTTAAACATACACTTGTTATTCAAACATGTAGTTGTTATTTAAACATGTAATTGGTATTGAAGAAATGGAGTCTAAATAAACAAAGACTTTTGTGTGTGTCATAATTCAGTATTAACCAGTATGAAAATTTAGTGTTAAAAGTGATAAGCTTGGTAGACATTGAATACTTAAACAAAAAGGTTTTTCATGGTTTAAACTTTGCAGATATTTTAATGATTGTGTGAATGAATGATAGGATAGTTTCTCACAGCATACAAGGTTAAGTTATATAGGGAGTATGCTGCTTTGAAACAAAATGTGTGCAGGCGGGAGTGAACGGAAAGCGGATAAGGAGTCCACGAGGAGCAGAGGCACCTGCAAAATAATGGGAAAGGCCGACGGTGGGAAAATACATCTCCAGGGAGAAGATCCAACCTTTTATTTTGATCCAACCTCCTTTTTGCATATTGTGTATGAAACTCTCGGTCAAAGGGCAAAAGGATGTCTTCATTCTACGTGCACGGAGAAGAGCATCTGCTAAATGCATTCCTAGGGACAGCTGAAGACCGTAAAAGCATACATTAGCGATTTTGGTGTCAGGAATAAATCTTTGGTGGGAAAACCTCAAAATCGTTCCAGACCTCGATTTTTAAACACGCACTTAGGCATTATCGGTGAATTATAGCCGACAGTATTCAAACATTGTAGTTGTTATTTAAGCATGTAGTTGTTATTGAAACATGTAGTTGTTATTCAAACATGTAATTCATTCATTCATTGTCCAATCCGCTTTATCCCTTTCGGGGTCACGGGGTTGCTGGAGCCTAACCCGGCTACCCCTGGACTGGTCGCCAGCCTGTTGCAGGGGCCAAAATCACACACCCATGCACACTCACACCTACGGACAATTTAGAGTGACCAATTAACCTATGAAGATTGTTTTTGGACGGTGGGAGGAAGCCGGAGTAACCGGTGAAAACCCACACATGCACGGGGAGAACATGCAAACTCCACACAGAAAGGTCCCCCAGCAAGGACTTGAACTGGGAACCTTCTTGCTGTGAGGCAGGAGCGCTAACCACTGCGCCACCGTGCAGCCCTCAAACATGTAATTGTTTATTGAAACATGTAGTTGGTATTTAAACATATAGTTGTTATTTTAACGTTATTAAAACATGTAGTTGTTATTTAAACATGTAGTTGTTATTCAAACATGTAGTGGTCATTCAAACATGTAGCTGTTATTTTAACATGTAATTGTTTATTGAAACATGTAGTTGTTATTCAAACATGTAGTTGTCATTCAAACATGTTATTAAACACGTAGTTGTTATTTAAACATGTAGTTGTTATTCAAACATGTAGTTGTTATTCAAACATGTAGTTGGTATTTAAACATGTAGTTGTTATTGAAAGATGTTATTAAACATGTAGTTATTTAAACATGTAGTTGTTATTTAAACATGTAGTTGTTATTTAA
>BSAI01000020.1:136143-158432 GCA_036245035.1 Adrianichthys oophorus
CATGTAGTTGTTATTCAAACATGTAGTTGTTATTTAAACATGTAGTTATTATTTAAGCATGTAGTTGTTATTGTAACATGTTATTAAACATGTAGTTGTTATTTAAACATGTTATTAAACATGTAGTTGTTATTTAAACATGTAGTTGTTATTCAAACATGTAGTTGTTATTGGAACATGTTATTAAACATGTAGTTGTTATTTAAACATGTCATTAAACATGTAGTTTTTATTTAAACATGTAGTTGTTATTCAAACATGTAGTTGTTATTCAAACATATAGTTGTTATTTTAAGGTGTTATTAAAACATGTAGTGGTTATTTAAACATGTAGTTGTTATTTTAACATGTAGTTGTTATTTAAACACGTAGTTGTTGTTAAAACATGTTATTAAACATGTAGTTGTTATTTAAACGTGTAGTTGTTATTCAAACATGTAGTTGTTATTTAACCATGTAGTTGTTATTGAAACATGTTATTAAACATGTAGTTGTTATTTAAACATGTAGTTGTTATTTAAACATGTAGTTGTTATTCAAACATGTAGTTGTTATTTAAACATGTAATTATTATTTAAGCATGTAGTTGTTATTGTAACATGTTATCAAACATGTAGTTGTTATTTAAACATGTTATTAAACATGTAGTTGTTATTTAAACATGTAGTTGTTATTCAAACATGTAGTTGTTATTGGAACATGTTATTAAACATGTAGTTGTTATTTAAACATGTTATTAAACATGTAGTTGTTATTTAAACATGTAGTTGTTATTCAGACATGTAGTTGTTATTGGAACATGTTGTTAAACATGTAGTTGTTATTTAAACATGTTATTAAACATGTAGTTGTTATTTAAACATGTAGTTGTTATTCAAACATGTAGTTGTCATTCAAACATGTAGTTGTTATTGAAACATATAGTTTTTATTTTAAGGTGTTATTAAAACATGTAGTTGTTATTTAAACATGTAGTAGTTTTTCAAACATGTATTTGTTTTTTAAACATGTAGTTGTTTTTCAAACATGTAGTTGTTATTGAAACATGTAGTTGTTATTTTAACATGTTATTAAAACATGTAGTTGTTTTTTTAAACATGTAGTTGTTATTTTAACATGTTATTAAAACATGTAGTTGTTTTTTTAAACATGTAGTTGTTATTTAAACATGTAGTTAACGAAACATGTAGTTGTAATTCAAACATGTAGTTGTTATTTAACCATGTAATTGTTTATTTTGTTTATTTGTTCTGCCTGTTCTGATTCCCTCTGAATCAGATCATGTGCATTGCAGCTCATCACAGTTAAGAATTTTACAAGCACGCATCTGCTTAAGTGAACATCATGATCAGGGATGGGAAAACCCAACATGATTTAATACTTTATCAAGTCTGTTTCTAAGAGCAGAAATAATTTAATAGGAATCCATAATATCAATTATACACACTGGAATCCTCATTAAGTGAGTGTTTTTGGTGGAGTGTCTCAAAGTTTCATGTCTCCTGGGATCAGGACATAGTGGAAATGTCACCTCCTGCACGGATCTGTATGAGGACAGCCAAGGATTTGTCTTTAATGTCATTTCTGAGAATTTTAAAACGTTCAAGAGTTCACAGAAAGCTCAGAGAGAAGGTGGTGCAGCTCAGCTCAGGCTTTGGACAATTTGGTGAACTGACAACACATTGTAGGTTGAGGACATTCTTTGAATGTGAGCTTCCACAGACACAGAGTGCATCAGATTACACAATCCACATTTAATGTTCACACCACTGCATACTAACAGGAGTTGGAGCTCCACAGTAGGGCTATGGATCCTTACTTGGGTGGAGATTCAATTCAATGATCAAAACCAACGATTCACAGATAAACTACAATTCTTACTACTTAATATATTATGTCTGAATGGTTGCTATATGTATGTCTTTTCACTGGATAATAATAATATATATAATAAATAATATGTATTTAATGACTATCCTTTACTTAGAACAGCAGATCAGAATCTAGAAAGGAAGAAATTGTATTTATCACTTTGAACAATGTCACACTCAAAAGTTTTTCTATCAACCTACTGGTTAAATTCAGCAATAATCAAAACATAACATCTCTGTTGCTTTGGATTATTTAACAACAAATCCTGGAAATGTTCTCCACGGCTGTTCCATCCTGAAAGTTTTTTTGACTGCAGTTCCAGTTCATAAATGCCAATGAAGACACAGCAACACCTACATTAAAATAGAGCAAATAGAAAATACTCACAGTCCTTTCATCTGAACTGTCTACAGTGTCTCCAACAGAAAACAGGTAGTTTTCAGAAAATGATTTTTTTCATCTTTGGTGGAAAAACCTGAAACACTCCCACAGCTTCAGATGAACATTTATTTTACAGACGTGTCCCGGTACGGTCTCTCTACCACGCTAGCACTCATGACGTCACAAAATCGATGGCTAGATGTTTGTAAAATTCTTAAGTTCATATGCATTATATTTTTTTTCAGAATGCAAATTGTTGACTATATTTAGAGCAAAATCATTTTTTCAGAACTTATTTCACTAAACCGAACTTCATTTATCCACAAAAACCACTTGAAAAGTTTTACTTTGAAACTGAGAACCTTTACTGACACTTTACCTGAAAGCCTTATTTACTTCTAATGACAGTAGCATACGGTTTGTTTAGCTAAACTTAAGCCTGCAATTTTAAAGTGATAATTACATTATCTACAGAATATTTCTACTACACTCCATCTGGTTTATAAAGATAGTGAATCAGTGATCTTCTGCATCACACATGTTCATACTCAAATCAACAGTGGAGAAAATCAGAGTATCCAGATACTTGTCCCAGCTCTACTCCTCAGTCTCTCCATGGATCAGACCCTCCAGCCTCTTGCAAGTTCAAGAAGCTTGTTCTCAGAGAAACCACTCCAGAGAGCAAACTGCAGGTTCTGAAGTGCAGCTTCTCCAGCTTTCAGAGAAACCATCATCTCAAGATGCTTCTCATCTTTCTGTGGTTTACAGCTGAATGTTGAAGGACCAGAATGAAGTTCCTTCTAACCTCTCCATCCAGCGGCGAGCTGATGACGCTGAAAAGCCTTACATGTAAGTTCTTGGTCAACTATGTCACATGCTGTTTGAACACTGTACAGATGTTCTGGCCTTGTTGGACCGATCTGGACTGAACTGGGTTGTGACATTTTTGATGTTTCTGGCCTCCTGTGTAATTCCATGAGAGAACCTCTGCTGTGAACTGGAGCTTTATGCTAAATGGCACTAGAGTAGCATTTCCAAGCTGAAGGGCTGTAGGCATGCGTTTGTTATGTTCATAAGTGAGGGGAAAATGAAGCGAGAGAGTGGCAGTCTGGTCAAAGATCAGTCCTTTGTTTTCTTCTTTATACAGTTTCTAACAGAATCCATGAATGCCATTTTGGCTGCTAAACAGATGAAATGAGAGCAGAAAATGGAGTGATTTTTTTGGGAAGACGAATGTTTTCACAGCAGTTTACACAGACATGAGCAGCATATGGGGCAGTCTCCTGTTCGCTCGGTGACACATGACCTGTGACAAACTGAGTCTGCAGACGCCGCCTTTAGACACATTGCACCCTTACAAACGGGCCTGCAGCCAAGAACGTGTACATATGTGTGTGCTCGCTCACACGCTGGCGCAGGAGCCGGCAGCCTGGATCGAGCCGTGTTATCTGAGTAGTGGATCTGTCCACTGTGCAGTCAAATGAGCAGTGGTGCTGGCTGCCTCATTAGCCCAGCCGCTGTTGGCACGCCAACTCTCAGTTTCACAGATTAATGAGCACACTGCTCACACCCAATCACACTTAGAAAGGGACTTGTTCTCTGGTGAGGTGGTGCCCCACTCGATTTCAGGAAGGTGGCGACCTCCTCTCATGTTTTGACATAGACAGCACCTAAAAGAAACCACAACATTCGGCTCCACATTCACCCTTTAGCACCTTAGTTGGAGTTTCTCCACCCCCTTTCCCACTCACATTCTGTTTCAACACATTCAGCTTTGGCCTTTCCAATAACAGCGTCTTTTCGCTCCTTCTCTTGCCAAATGTCAGCTCCTGCTAATATTTCTCTGATACAAAGACGGCCTGGTAAATGGTCCACGTGACTTCTCAGAGGCATGGAGGGAGATCTGGTCTTGTGGGAGGCGGGGTCTTTGGGCTAAACACACTCCGTCTGCCACTGCGCACACCACTCTCTCCCCTGGTCCCCAAAAATCTGTCTGACTGCGTCCACTGTGGCATAAAGCACGGCAGATTGTGATTCAGTCTGCTCACATGAATTATCCGCATCTCTGTAAAGACACACTGGGAGACCATTTCTGTGTTTGTTTGCTTTAGACACTGTTAATAATGCATAAATAAGTCTCACGATGTTCTTAGTGTAAAAAAATCTGAAAAATTATAAAAACAAAAACAAAACAACGTGAATTGAGTGAAGTAGCACGAATTCAGTGGTGGGCACAGCGAGCCAGTGAAGCTCTCTATACCAGAGAACCTCTACATCTGGGGTGATCACACTTTTATAGCATGTGATCTACTTAAAACTCATAAAATAATGTGAAGTTTTCATTTGTAAGTGTTCAAACATACAACCAACATGCCGTTCCAACAGAAACACACAATTCCTGTTTAAAAACCATGAAAAATCCATGAATGAACAAATCCTTTAGTGACAACCAGAGTGAGCCCTTCACTCAGCATTGTGTGGGCAGCGGTCCTTATAAAGTGACAAACCCTTCCGCAGGTCAGATGTTCTTTGTAATTTTCGTTATTTAAAGAATCCCGGGTTCAAATCCTGCACTCGGCTTTCGTAGTTCATTGAATCTTTTTTCTGCTAAATTACTAAACACACATGACTACAAATATGGTTGAAAAACATCAGAATGATTCTTTGGATTTAAAACATCATTGGAATGAATTTTTATAGCCATGAGTTTTTTAGTAATACATAGTTAACACAAATAAATGTAGTCTATGAAACCTTTAGTTTAAAATTTCTTGTTGGTTTTAAAAAGATGTTTACAGGAATTTAGTTTAAAAATTCTTTATTCTTTATGCTTAATAAAATGCAACAAAATATTTAAAAAGTAAGAATTCTGAGATTCTAACCAGGTTACATCTGGAGTGGTAGCTTTATGAGCGCAGGACAAACCGCTGTCACCAGCACAGGTTAGTTATAAAGAGTGTTTATTATTTGATGACTGACTTTTACTTTTTTTATTGGTAGAAGGTTTATATATTCATTAATTTATTTTTGATGGCCTGTGATCTCCATGGAGACGTGATCACTGATGTTTTTGTAGAGCTCTTTGAAAGAGAAAAACCTGATCTCTAAACATCATCGTGTCTTCCACGCATTGTAACTGAAATACAGACAAAGCTTCATGTAGTGATCAACATAAGCTGCTAGCTCCTCCCACACGTGAACAAAGCGGCGAGCTTAGAGGACATATTTTTGGCCACGCAGCGAGCAGCTAATTTGTGGCGCGTTGAGAGAGGGGCGGGCCACATGAATGGCGTTCGGTGTGAATAAACCTTAACACCTTCACCAGGAGAACCACTGAAAGTTTACCATGGAAACTGTTTTGCTTGACTCTCTCAAGCCAGTGACGGTGCTGGGAAGAAGGTTTGAAATAATCAGAGCAGTCAGTGTGTAAAGGATTACCTGATGATTCACCTGAATCAGAGATCATGTCAGAATCCTCCAGATCCTGTGTTTCCTGAGACGACATCATCATGTCTGTCACATAGGAAATGTGAAGCTCAAGCCCAGATTTACAACTTTGAAACTCAAACCATGATGGTTACTCCTGATAAATTCACTCCACGGGATTTGTTCACATGACAACCAACATCATCCACTCACACACTTTGGACTGAGATCCAACAGGATCCTTACTGGAACTTTCATTCACCCCATTGAAGATCCAAGTCATTCAGCTGGAGTGAGGAGTGAACGAGGAAAGTGTAACAATTAATCGATTTCCATTCCTACAATCCAACCAGATCAATACTGTATGTCTGAGGCAAGTTTCAGATCAATTCCATTATAAAGTTGTTTCACAACGAACTAAATTGATCATGACTGATCTTGGAAAATGCTGTTTGGACTGAGACATGTTAAGTTTATTTTACTTTGAGGAGCATCACAGAACAACACCCATGTGATACAGCGACAACCGATCAACCGTCATTCCAGTCCAATGCGTGGAAACACTTTGAATTTACAAAGTCATGTCACCATACAGTGTGGTAGAACGTTCTAATAATGTTCCTTTGGATTATTCTGATGTGGAAAAACAACAGTGTGATGAATTTTATCAAACTCAAATGTGAATGGATTTGACATTCATTCTTGTTTACTTGTTTGTTTGTTTGTTTGTACACATATTTAATTTACACTCGATTATCTTGAAGAAATACAAGAATCTGGAAAAGTTCACTGTTCAGTAGCAGAAATTTATCTCTGAGTCACACTGTTGAAGTTTTGGATGAAGATGTTCTGGATCAGTTTTAGATCAGTGAATCAGATCCAATCGGGTTGTTCAAAATGAACAAATATCCACTATGAATCAGATCGTCACCCACAAGTTCTGATATGAATCTCCATCCAGAACTCCACCTGCGCCTCATGTCTCTGTGGATGAGGCAGCGTAAGGAGGCCAACTCTCAGCGGAGCTCCTCTAAATGAGGGAAAGTCTAAACTATTAGGCCATCCTCTTTCCTTTCTCTCCTCTTTTTTCTCCTCTGTCACTTTCTTTTCATCTCCCCTAATAATCATAGTTTCTCAGCGAGTCACTCAGCTCGTTTTACCCTTAAAAATCTGACAATGACAGTGATTTCTGAGTGAACGAGTTGTCACAACTGCTATGACTAAACAGTTACTGAGCTGCAGGTTCTGCTGAAAGGATTTGTGTTGAAAGTCTTTGCATGAAAACTGACAGATGAGGTTTGAAACACAAAAAGCCAAAGGTCAGTAAGGAGTGAATCAGTTCCAGGTAGTGTGAGAGAAATCAAAAGGAAAACCTGGAACAACAGAGATGGACACTGTTGGATTATTTCATGTTTTCACATTATTCAAAGGTCCAAGCATCACAAAGAAAACCAGTTTCTCAAACAATTCTAACAAAGAATCCCAGTGACACATCAGGGTTAAAAGCAGAATCCCATCTTCTGTCTCTGACAGACTGTGTCTACACAAACCTGGAAGAACCGAAGGTTGCAGTTCCTCCAATGACCACAAGAGGCAAGTTTCATCTTAAATCAGCAAAAGCGGCAGGGGAAACTTCAGCTGACGTGAACGTTGAACACAAAAGGAACCAAAAGAGACAAACCAGTAACCGCAGAGAACAGTCTAGAGTTAAATACAAGATAAACTCATGAATAAATGGAATTCAATCAAAAGTCACAGTGTGAGAAACAGAGGGTCAAAACATGACTTTGCTTCAGTCATAACACAGATTCTACCTGAAAGGGAAACTACATTTACATTGAAATCTTTTTCACACTGCTTGAAGATGGAATATTCACAATCAGATGAGAAGATTCTGAATGAGCCCAAAATGTAAAAAGCGCTGTTATCTGAGCTCCTCAGTGTCTCAGAACAAATGTCTGATGAGAAGCACCAGAACTCCTTATCTTGAAGTTGATGAAAAAGGACCGTGAGCAGTCATTGGGTAACTGAAGTTGAGATCACTTTGGTTCTCACGCACCATGAGCATCACCATCATCAACCATCTTCATCAGCATCATCTCAGCTGGTATAGAGGTTGTATTCTGATTTCCAGAGGAAAAGGTGAGAAGCAGGGTTCCTTCTTCAAACTTCAGAACGATCCAGAATGGTGATGTGCAGTGTCTCCTGAGATTCTTTCTGGTTTTTGTTTTTGTAGGACAAAGTGAAAAAGAAGTTCTTTTTCAAAAACACATGATCCGGGATTGTTCTCCAGCTGTTGTGTCTGCAGTGGTTACATTCCTGGACAAACTTAGTGGGACTTCTCCCTGTTGCAGAGGAGCAGTCATTGTACAGTAAGAGAACAGCCCGCTCTGTCCGCTGGGAATGCAGCATATTTGGACTTACAGTAAACAAGCGGAAAAAGGCTTTCAAAGACAGCCAGGTGGATAAAAGCTTTCCCCTTTTCTGTGACCTGAGGCCTCAGAGTTTCCTCCCAATTGATAAGAATCTCCAAGTGAATCTGCTGCTCAGCAACAAACACAAAGACAGACAGTCACAAACAACACACCCCACTGCTCCATCAGGAGATCCAGGTACAATTTATCTTCAGAGGAGAGATGGGGCAGGAGGAAGTGCACCTCTACTGCTCCTGTCAGCAGCAGATCCAACAGAAAAAATGAACACTAGATCAAAAGGAATACCAAAGCGGCCAACAAAGGTACTGCTTTTGAATGACTGTTCCACAAAATCACTTGAAAAGCAGAAACTGAAAGCACCTGTTGGCAGCCTTCATTCACTTCAGCACTTCTTTGACCACTTTGTGGTTCAATCTCTGACATAAAGAATAACTGCCACAGGTGAGAAAGTACACTAGAGCAGCCCAGCCCAGACCATGGCCGAGCCTTCACCGTGCTTCACAATCTTCTTTTCCTGGTACGTTGCATTTTGGCGCCCAGTAGAACCCATATATTAACATGTGTTTCATGTGATGAAGTACAAATACTCAGTTACACATCTGAAGCAAAGAGTACTCTCACTGCACCATAGGTCTCCTTCTACTTGAGTAAACCTGGGATGAAAAGTGAGTCTGTTTCCTCTGCTCTACTGAGCCGCAGTCATCCAATATCATTGCTTCAGTCGAGCCTGAATCCATGTTGGAGTGAATTGGAGAAGTTGTTTTTACTTCTTACTACTTATTTCATCTGGAAATGACGCTGCTCCTAGATGCCCCGTGAAGCCGCTCATGGTCACTGCTGTGGTGTGATGCCTGGATTCAGCTGCTCTGCTGCAGAAAACTGGAATGAGCAGTCCCATCTTTGCTTTTGTGTTTATTTATTGACCATTTTCACTTTTCACATCCTGTTTTCTGCTCAAACGGTCTTAGTGTTTTAGGGAAGAGTTTCTTTTTGCTCTTAAAATAATTTAAGAAAACCAATCAGGGTCTCACTGTCTGAATTTTAGAGCAAAGAGGTCACAAACATCATTGTGACCTCTGACTGCAATCACAGGTGTAAAAGACACTTTGCTTTGTGCTAAAATGCACAGCATGCATAATTAAATGATGCTGTTCAGTTTGACAGCCCCCCCCATATATTTTTCCCATGTCTTGCCCTGACACTGCACCTTTCTAGAGGCAGGATTTGGATTCTGAATGAGCCTGTGCAATCAAAGGGAGTGAAGGGTGATGCTGAATGACAACTCCTTAAAAATAAAAGCCAGCTTCTTCAAACCTTTTCATTCTGATTTTAAGGTTACATGATTCTTTGAATCTTCCAGAAATGACTGGAGACGGCTTCTCCCTCACATTTCTGTGAGAATCCTCATCTTCTTATCACGTAAGGCACAGAGAGGCACATTAAACGTCTTTAGGAGAAATCAGTGATGAAACCCTGGCTGACTCCAAGTCAGAATGTGTCAGAACAAGCGTCAGCGCATGATTTCAGAGGATTTTACAGCACAGCGTCTGCGCGACAAGGACAATGAGCTTTACCAACTATTTACCAAGAGCTCTGACGCTTTTACATCATTTCTCTCTGAAAGCTTTTTGGCTTATCCTGAATGTCTCCAAAACTTTCCAGTCCTCTTCCTGGGATGAGAATATCTCGCTCTACATCTGCAAAAAGCAATTATGCTTCTGCGGGCTGTCGGCTGCTTTTCCTTCTACACGTTGGTTTCAGTTGTTTCATTTCTGCCAGTTAAATGGCTCTGAATGTGGCAGCTCCTCAAACGAATCAATCATCGGCCCAGAAACCGCTGCCTTCACGTGGATTAAGCAGCCTCCTCAATTGGATTTCAGCGTGAGACAGAACAAAGACTGAGGATGCCCAGAAACACAAAGACAAGAAATAGAAATTATATTCATCATTTTTTGACAGAAAATATGAAATCAGTGTTTCTGTGTTTCACTCACAGCCACACCAATTACTTTCAGACAAAATGAAGTATTTAATCAAAATGAAGTTTTTCCATTTTATCTGCCTCTAAGACTCAGATTGAAAGGAATTGAAGCAAATGTGAACACAAGCTTCATCTGAGACATGATCATCCGGTTCAGCCCAGAGCATCCTCTTCAGCACGGAAAGACCCACAAAAACAGCTCCATCCCTGTGTTCAGACAGAAAAAAGGGAGAGGCAGCCAAAGAAACCGGTCATTAATCAGCCCTTATCTGACAGTCAAAGCAGGAGGGAGGTGATCATTTCATCTGTAAATATTTCTGAATCCTCTCAGAAACATCTGCAGGAAGCGCCGCGGTGCTGAACCCACCAGAGCAAATGAAAGCTGTGAGGTTTGGAGCAGAAAGGAACCTGAGCGCAAGAATGAAAGACTGAACTTCTCCGTTCCTTCAATCAGCAGTCACTTTGCTCACGGGAAGTTGGTTCCTTTGCTTAGTGACATTTACTGCACGGACGTTCCTGTGATGCCTGGACGAAGGTCAAAGCTGCTGAAGGTAGAATGGGCACTATCTAAGCAGGTGTGAGATCTACAACAACAAGGCCACTAAAGAATGTGGGCTTTGGTTGTGGAAGGTTGAAAGTAGCAAAGCTTTTGTGTCTCTCAGACAGCCCTCAGTCCTGTAGGCGGCTGCCCTTCTGTGACAAAAGGACGGCAAACTGAACGTTTATCACTCAGAGGAACAGCTTGATTGCTTTGGGTTTATTTCCAGACATCCACAGTGTTTGCTTGAGTGAGCGCTTGTGGCTTTTCAAATAAACCCAGTGCGTCCTGCGCTCTTCCTCTAATGTCAAAGACAAAAAACAGGACAGTACTAAGCAGTGTCACCTGTTACCATGGAAACCACATTCAAACTGCACATGGACGGCACGAGACAGGCTCTACATCCTCCACTCATTTTAAAGCTGCTCTATAAAAAGGGATTGTTTGGACTGTTTCTACCTTAAACAGATCAAATCAAACCAGAATAAGGATTTTCTCATCACTGAGTTTTCCTCCACCACCAAAATGATTGTTACTGTCATGTTTTTCTCAAAAATGCTCACGTTCCCCTTCTGCTGCACCTTTCAAGCTGAACGAGGCGTTAGAAGCCGTCTGCTGTGTCTACTGTGTCTGCGTCTGCGCAGTCGCACAGCTCCACAAACCCTCTCAAGGCGACAGAACTCAGCAGAGCAAAGAAGATAAAAACATGACATACACTTCTCAGCTCCACAGCTGTGAGAAAACATCTCCTTCAGCGCAAACGTATCATTTAATAACCTGCCATGTGAAGCAGAGCTGCGACTTCCTCCCTCAGCCTGCTTTTGTCATAATCACGCCAGTGGAGTTTCCAGACCTCAGAAATATTCAGGTTAACTGGTTTCCACAGCGCTTAAGGGAAAAAGGTTGAACTACATTTAGCTGTGTTCCTAACAATCAGTTGGTTCCTTTGGAAGAACCTGAGTGGGCAGAAGTTTTGCTGCTTCTCCTACTCCTCCACCTCCTCTTCTCGTTGTTTGTGGAGCAGCAGGAGAGTAATGAGTCCTTCTCTGAGAGATCAGAGCGGATCAGCCACCATCTCCTGATCTATACTTCTCAGCACACACCTGAGGGACCAAAGAAGCACATCCCAGAGATGTGGGCACAGCCAGCAGTTGTGTGCATAAAATGATGCTTTTGCACCACACAAATTAGCAGAAGGCTGGATTCAAAGTGCCTGGGAGATGATGGAAAGTGTGTGTGTTGTGTTCTGCAGGCTCAGCCTCGGGTTACCAGAAACTGCAGCTTATTAGGCATAATTGGGTTCTTTAAGGACCTTCAGCTCATTATCTGGACACTTCCAGAAACTGCAGACTTCACTTTGTTTTCAAGTAAAGGGAAATATTTCTAACTTTCGATGAGGTTTTCCGTAAAAATTCAGGGAATTTTTAGGCTAAACTCGACGCACATCGCTCACTACAGTTTTTGAACTCCTAGAATGAATTCTCTTCGTCGGTTTTCATCGCCATTTTTTCAGGACGCACCCTAAAACATGGGGAGCTGTCGATTCGTGGTGATGCTGCACATTTTGCTGTTCTCTGCAGGATCTACTTTCACACACCATCACACATTCATGTACAAGGGTTGAAAATCCAAGGCTTTTCCAACCATCCCCCACTGCCAAAGAGTACAACAGAAGACTGACCAAAAAGGAAAAGTTTGATTTTTCTCAAAGAAAGTATTTTATTTACAATCTTGGCCTTTAACAGAAACAGAATTAACTGAGGTAATAACCGTAACTTTAACTTAACCAAAACAACAGAAACAAAGTGACCGACCCAAAAACACAACAGGGGAACATGTATAGTGGGTGATCAGACCACTAGACAAACATGAGGGGGGAAACAAACAACATTTAGCAAAGACTACAGACAAACTAAACACAAAACTTGAAAAAGAAAGAACAAAACAGAAGTACAAAATTAGAACAACAAAATGAACAGCTATTAACTGAAACAAAGCAAACAAACATTAAATGAGTCCATGATTTCTCCTCTTGGAGGCTTCCGGAGATAGCGCCTGCCCAATTCCCTGGCTCAAACATTTCAGAGCTGTGGTGGCTTCATTTCCCCGTTTGGCCCGGCCCCAACGCACAGCTCCAGGGGCAGAACCTCAACCACACCTGCAGCGACCCTTCAGCACTGGCAGCTCAAAACAGTGAAATGAAACAAACCAAGATGAGGAAACCAAACTAAATATCTGTGTTACAAATACACACAGAATTCATGGATGTTTTAACTCCAAGAAGCGTGTGTTCATTTAAGAATGACTGAAATTGTAAATTGTCCTTTTAAATATGAAGAAAAAAAGCAAATGTGTTGTGCAGAGGGGTCTACCACCATGTTGTTGTGGGTGTGGCAGGGTATGCTGCCATCTCATATGGTCTAAGGTGAATACTCAATCCTGATTGGCTGCAGGGTGTTCATTAAAAAGTGATAATGGACTCCCTAAAACAGAGGTTCCGTCACATAGCCTGAACGTTTTAGATTTCTACGCTAGCAAACAAAGTGATCTGGAAACTACTTGAGGACTTTGTTTCTTTTGCTTCATCATCTGAACCAAAGTAAGCAGTAAAGAGGTGAACTTTCCCTCTGAAATGATGTCTTAGCATATTCCTCCGCTGCAGCAGAGCAAGGTCGGTGCAAGCCGTTACCATGAGTCCGTTTCTTATGAAAAATTATTTCAAAGTAAAAAATCACAAGATTAAAGAACTAATAATTGACTTCATATGTATTGACTTGTAAGTGACCATGGTATAAGTGGGATACTGCCCAACAAGGTGTCCATTATCAGTTCATCTCTCATACGACCCAGATTATTAGTCGAATGGTTGGTATTAAATCAGCTCTCAACACCTTGAATGTTGGATTTCCATGGCTGGAGTCTATGCAGCCTTCTACTGGGAATGCTTCTCTTTCTACGAGTGGATGCAGCAGAATCCCAGTTTTCAGCATCATCTCGGCTGTTTTTCTGCTTGTGTTTGCAGAGCTGCTCAGGGTGGATTTGGGTTTCATCTCAGTGAAACCAGCGTTCAGGATCATGAACTTCAGCTTGTTTCGAGCTCTCTGATGTGCTGCGTTCCACAAGAGGCTTGAATTTGTATTGTTTCTGCCCCAGTTCCTGGAGTTGAATGAACAAGAACATTAATGATACAGAAAGGGACTTTCAAATGAGCAAAAACATGAATGAAGTCATTTAGAAAGTGGACTGATGTAAAAACATGTTTGGCTCTTTGTAAACTGACATGCCAAAGTGAGCAGAAGCAGCTCTTGATGCAACATTTGACTGAAATCTCACAGTTTTAGAACCAGCAGTGACTGGTGAGGGAAGAGGTCACTTTTCTGTTGTTCCTGATGGGAACTCAAAGCCTCTTCTCTGGAAGGTCATAGGTACCATCTGCTTCATTGTACTTGTGAAGGAACTTTTCCCTTCCTCCCCACAAGAGAACTGTAAAGACCCACTCTGATGAAAACAGTCTTTTTATCGTGTTCTTGCTGAATGTGTCTCATGATGGAGGACATGTAGACAGAAAATTCAGCTTAAATGTGCATTTCTGAGTTTTTCTTTATATCAATCGTGATGGATCAGGTGAAGATAAGATCCTGCCTTCTGAAAAAGCCCCCATATGTGACACAAGTGAGGTAGGTGGGCCAACGTCTCCCTGCTCCGCTCCTTACTGACGCATCCTCTTACAGACAAACAGATCCATGAATGTCTTTGTGTCGCCGTTGTTGCTGCTCCGTATGGGGGTGCGAGGGGCTGTCAGCTAGCGTGACAGAGTGTAAACAAAGGGATGACGGGATATCGGCAGAGGCTTTCTTCCGCACCACCTGCAAACGGCATCATCATAATTAAAAGACCACTGGGAACGATTTGACAATAGAAAAAATATCGTTGGAGTGGGACTTTAATGTTGGAGTCAGTAAAAGTCAGAGGAGACTTTTTATTTCCTCTGAAAACAAGCTTTGTGTCAGTAGAAAGCGGAATATGTTCTTCAAATTCTACAAAACTTGATGTGAAGCAGCAACACTTTGCCAGCTGTGTTGCAGGTTGTTGCAGTGACCCAACAGCTTCAACAACAGGACACAAAGCTCAGAAAGCTCAGGGCTTTGTTTCTGCTGGACTCTGCAGCTATGAGGATCACACATGCTAATTCAGACCTCTGATGACACCTGAACTCTTGAGATTCACGAGCGTCACTCCCAACAATCCTCAGGAAACGTCTTTACTGTAACCTGCAGGCAGTGGAGGATTTCTGTGTGTTTACATCATTTCTCTCATGAGCCTTGCAGCGCTCTGCTTCAGCAGGGAAAACACACAAATAGGCATCACAAAGACACACTTACACTTCCAACATATAGAGAATGAATCATTAATAATGACTGCATGTGCCAAAAGTGGGTCAATGTACAACAGTAGGCCCCCACAGCCCAATGAGAGACATCACCACATACAGTGACAGTCAGCTGTTTGAAGTTTGGAGAGTCTTGATGCAGAAGCAGTGGCAGTTTTGACCTTCCTACCTCTTCGTGTCAAGCTTAAAGGTGACAGAACAAGTGTTCCAGAAGCGGTGGTGTCTGATGAGCCCGTACAGCACCAAGGTGTTGTCAATGGGAGTTGGCGTCGTGACCCCCCTGCCTTATAAAGTTTCCTCTGGAGGCAAGAAAACAGCGAAAAGCAAACCTGCTCTCTGAGATTCCACCTTCCTGCTGCCGCAGGACGAGAGTCCCGCTTCATGTGTGAGTTTTTGTTAAGATGGATAAAAGGAACTATTATCCTCAGAAAAAAACCATCAACGTTCTTCCCAACAGGAGCCTGCTGCTTCATGAAGTTAGAATTACATTTGAGAAACTTGATATTCTTGTGATTTTTGAAAAGAATTCTGAATTTTTGTGGACAAAACATCTTCATAGGAAGGCAGTGTTAACCTAGTGTTAACCTGATCACAACGTACCACCAATACTCCACTTACCATTAAGACTCCACTTCGTTTAGCATCAGCAAGAACAGAAAAGAAAATCCAAGAATATGTTTATGCAATTGGAAATAAATGCAGGCATGAAGGGGTTAAATGTTGAAAAGATCAAGCTCAAGTTTGATCCTTCAAGCTGAAGATGTTGGGCATCAAGGCAAAGAAGAACACGGACGTGCAGAGAAAAGAGCAAAACAGAAACTACAGCATCTTCAAGAGCCGGTCCTTTGGTGCAGTCTTTGATTCACCACGAGCTTCTACAGAGGAGCTGAGCTCAGCTGACATCCACAGGAGGCAGTAACAGAGACACTCTGACATCACTGAAATGTTACAGGCATGTCCAATCAGGAGGAGACCCCTCATGGGATTCAGGACACGTGAAGAACACAACCTTTGGCTTCCAGAATGTGACTGCTGCCACCGCAACTCCATCCGCAGACAAGTAGAAGATGATGCATGGATGGACATAAGACTTCAGCCGGAAACACAAGACATGAGATGGACTTTGTCTTCACAGAGGGACCTGTGAGCTTCTCTGTTTTGGACATTTGAACACGAGGAGAGCAGCTGCATCTATCTGCTGATCTCACAGTTAGAATAAAAGCAGGCGAGCCCTGACTGCCTCCTCTAACGGTTTGATCCTTATCATGCACTAGTTCATGCATACAGGAACCACTCATTTGAAGCAGAGGACACTTTTCCTCCTTCTACTTTTGCTTTAGGTGTTGTCAATAACTGGAGGAACCGAGCCAAACCTCTGAGTTACACTTAAATAATGAACTAGAACAGTAGCCGATGATGACCATGACTGCTCCCCCAGAGCGTTTGGAATCTTCATCTCTCCATTAGTGTAGGCAGCAGACCGCATTCCTTCCGTTACTGTTGGTAAAACGTGTGATTTGATTGCAGTCTTAGTTATTTTAATCTGTCTGTGTTGCTGCTTGGTTTCTAAAGTGAGAACACAAATCCCTGCATCCCACTGCATATAGAGTGAAACTTTTACTGGGACTATTCTTGTCAATTGGAGCTGCCCTGTTGACGTTGATCTGCTTTGAAAAGACAATGCCTCGTACGATTGTTCTAGCTTGTGGATTTTCTCATTAGGGTGACACACAGGACTCAGCCGGCTCCAACTGGAGGATGAGGGGTTTCTGGTGATGCTCTGCAGGAGCCACAGCTGAGAAACTGGGTTTATTGATGGGTGAGTAGCTTGTTTTATGTTGGAGTTGGAAGTCGCTTTTATTCGACAATTAAAGACCAGAGAAAGAGGACAAAGTTACCAGAGTGCCAGCAAAGGAGGAGTTTTGTCTAAACCCTCTTTTAAAGATTATGACGTTGTAATAATTAGTGATTTTGGAGCCGTTAAACTTGCTGAATGTGACTTTTCTGATACAAAATGTCTTTACAAGTCAGCTATGAAGCTTTAGTTACATCCTGCTGTTACTGTGAAGATCTGGACTCATTTTCTTTCTCTATTTAGAGCTGGGGTCTCAGAGGGCAGGTCTCCTACATGTTTTCCAACCAACCTGCCACAGAAGCTCCCTCACCTGATCCTGGTAATCAGCAGCTGATGAGGCAGGTTTTCTGCAAACCAGCAGGAGGCCGGCCCTCGAGACCAGGATTTGGACACCCCTGATCTAGATGGGTGAGACAAGGGAGAGAAGGAAAGGTCCTTTCTCCTGAGCTGGAACAACAATAAGAGTCCGTCAGTGGATGGCGACTGAGTACTGACTTTCTGCTCCTAAAGTCACGTGGAGCAAATGTTCTGACAGAGGAGCTGATGGTCCAAACGACCCTGAAACTTCAAGAAATTCTCAATTTAAAGTAATAAAAACTGTGCTGGTGTCCCCTGAGAACTGCAGCATCTCATTTAAGCCTCTTTTATTCTCCCTTCTCTTCTTAGTTCAAACTTTAACTTTGTGTCTCGCCGCTCTAAATCAAAGGCTTTTCTTTCATCAACATTTGATCTGTAAAGGACACTTTAAGCACACCTTAGCTTCAGTCGGACCTTTTTATCCTGAAGGAGGAGGAACCGTTCAGCACCTCCTCACATGGACAGCTCCTCTCTGCAGACAGACAGGTTGTCTGTCTCATTGCAGCCACTGTTCAAGAATAAAGCATCACTGGTAATCATAACAAACCTTTTTTTTTGGCAAAAGTTCAGAACTCGTTTCCAGAGCTGCCTTTCTGCCTCTGCTGCTGAGAACAGTGGGGAAACAAGCCAAGTGGAAAAGTGTCCAATCAGTGCCAAGCAGAGCAGCGGGGGGGGACAATCAATGCAGCCGCATGAGATAAACGGCATAGAAACTCTGCAAACACACACTTAGAGCAGTCCCATGGCCTCTGAGTGTCTAGATTATGTGGACTAGTACCCATGAAGTCCAGCTGGAACAAAAACAATTCTCTTTTTTTACTTCACAAAACACAGAAGGACCCAAATAACAGCTCTAAAAGTCTGAAGGAACTGCAGTCCTCAAAAATAAGACCTTTTTTCCATTTGATCTTGTTAAAAGAACCTCTGAATAAAATCTGCTGATTTTATTTTACATGAAGATACTGCGGGAAATCTTTCCATTTTGATTAGGTTTCGATTTCAGGGCAGATTTGCTTTGGACTTTAGTTTCTGTTCTTGTTCAGGGTTTCAAAAGCTCCTGACGATGAAAGCGATGATCACGCAGCTCAGACGTGGAGGGTCAGCGTGCAGGCCAGCCCTACAGGAGGATCTTATTATAATTACCAGGTTATGGGGATCATATCACTAAGCTAATACTATTAGGCAGCTTGTTTTTTAGCTGGAACACTGTGAAATCCTATCAATTTGTCCAGCAGATTTCTGTGAAGACTCCCTCATCCAGGACGGTGATGTTTTAAAAAGGTTCATGTAGTCATCTGCCTGGCAACCCTTTTGTAAACATTTTCCTGCTGCTGGTCACAGCCCTGTTATCTGTCATTGTTGTTAAGGATCTTTTCTGCCACACCGTTTTCACCGCGTTTCTCCCTGGTGGGCCCCACCTTTGGCTCTGTGTTGTCACAGAGCCTCACCAACAGCAAATCTCTGCCCTCACCGGGGCTGTAGTACCCGGCAGAACCAAGACGAACCTGATTCCAACCTTTCTCATTGTCAAAGCAACAAGAAGATGCTGCCATGTTCATTAAAGTCATCAGCTGATCCACCTTCAGACGCTTCTTAGGGAAACTAATTGTCAAATTCACAAAGGAAGTGTGAGTAGATCGTGGGTCATGAAAAACAAACAAGCAATCTAATTTGGGGGACAGCTGTGGAGCAGCGGTAGCGCAGTTGGCCTCTGATCAGAAGATTGCAGGTTCAATTCCCGCCTTGCCCGCCCATGTGTGGAAGTGTCCTTGGGCAAGACACTGAACCCCACATTGCCTCTGATGGAAGGTTGGTGCCAGTGTTCAGCTGCCAACAGTGTGTGAATGTGACCGTGACTGTAAAGCACCTTGGGCCTTCAATGAAGGCAGAAAAGCACTTTATAAGTACACGCCATTCACCATCATTATCCTTGCTGTGAAGTTCATTTGATTGACATGCAGAACATCATCTGATACACATGGTAAATTCTTGTATAATGCTTTTCTACCTTCCTTAAAGGAAAAAAGCACTTTACAGTCACAGTCCCATTCCCATGATCATGGTGGCTCTGCTGCTGAACATTCCACCAGAGGCAATACGCAGTTCAGTGTTTGCCCAAAAACAGATGGGCGGGGAAGGCAGGAATTGAACCTGGAATCTTCTGATTAGAGGTTGACCGCCCTGCTGCTGCAACATGGCTACCCTACTCTGCACATGTTTAACCACATGCGCCGGGTGGTGGATTACACGCTCAGCAGCACATGAACGAGTTTGATCAACGTGCAACAACAACAAACTACAGCAACACTGAAACGTAAAGAAAATGAGTGACAGCAGGAAAAGAATCCAAATCAAGAAGCTTTTTACTGATAACACAAAGGAAGAGTGTAGAGTCTGCAGGAAAGTCATTTCATCTAAAACAGGCTCCACAACCAACCTGTACAGACACCTGAAAACTGAGAGAACTTTCTTCAAAACTGTGAATGAGAAAGAACTATATGGGAGCGGGACAGGAGCGGGATTATTTTGAACGGGAGTGGGAGTCAGACTATCAGGAGCAAAACGGGACAGTATTATTTTTCAAAGTTTGGTCTGGGAACGGGAAGTCTGTGTATTTCAGTAAATGAATATGAACAGTTCAAGTTGTTCTTTTATGATATATGATTTCAAAAGTAGTTTGCAAGGCAAAACAGTGTGGGCACTCGTGTTCTAATTTTTATTCTTGAATGTAGTTTTGAATTTCACATTATCTGCGCCCACAGAAAAGTTCTAAGGCCTAAAATGACAGTGTTGTTAAAATAATCCACCAGCTCTGTGAAAAGAACCCAAACATTCCTGTCTCCAGCCCTCTGCCCTCTTTCAGCCGTTGATGGAGTCCACTCACCCTTTCAGCCATGATATCCAGAAGAAAAGAGTTCTCAGGAAGGAGGATCCACGGCTGAACCTAGTCGTCCTGAGTGATGCTTGGGGGGCTGGGGGGAAGAAACAGAAATACCCACCATGAATGAACTCACTGGAGCCTTCAGCAGAACTACTGTGTTGAAATAATTCAAGAGTAAAAGTATGATTGGAGTGAAAGCGCAGAACAATCTGGACTGTGTACAAACTTCAGCACCAAAAAAATCCTCCATGATATTCCAGCGTCCATCACCTCAGCTCCTCCACCTGCAGCAGCTCTCCACGCCATTTCTCTGCTGGAACTACGAAGCCTTAGCTGTGCACAACCTTGATGTTTGCCATTAATGCCTGACTTTCTGTGTCCGTGTCTCTAAAGCAGTTCATCTTCCATAGATCAGGAGGCTTTTACTCTTTTATAAATGTTTTGTTTCTTCACCAATGAACTTCATGTAGTGCAGAGTCAATAAACCAAACTGCATGTCAGCAAAATGCACGCAAAGCTTCCCCCACTTGACTCTCTGGGATTTCAACCTGGAATGGCAACTAATGCATAAAGAATGAGACCCTGTACCATAACAGTGTGTGGCATCTCCTCAATGCTCAGTGGAAACCGATTACAGACGCTGCGCTGTTAATGGAACTGCCTGAACGCACCGCCAGGTTCCCCACGACGGCGAGGAGGCGGAGAATCAACAAACGAGCCACTGAAGATCAGAGATGCATTCACAGTTTATCAAGTGCAATAATTCTAGTCTCTGCTGGAACACTTTGACCCCTACGGGAATGAAACTGCAGACTCCTGCAAAACACTGTGTGCATGAAAGCAGGAATGTGCAGGCAAACCAATCAGAGTTGCCACATGTGCACAAGCTTGAGTTTCTCTTCCCAAATTTAGCAACAAATGCATCCAGACCCCCCCACCACCAGTGGTTTGCATTTCAATAACAGTGTTTGCATGTACAAATTCAGTCAGACGCTGCAGCAACAGAGACGCCGTTCTCCGCAAAACACTCATCAGTGAAGCAGAGAAAAGCAGATCTGGAGGTGTGAACAGCAGCTCCCAACATGCCTGGAGCAGCAGGGAACGCTTCACTTTCAGAGGGCTGAAGGGAAACCAAAGCACAGACTTCAGGGTCATCACATGTGAAGCTGATTGACAGATGCAGCATTTCCTTCTAGCAAAAACCTAAAATGTCACATGATCAAACAGTCAGAGCATAACAGAAAACCACACTGACCTTTAAATCCTCTCTTCTTCAGATGAGACCTATGCTGATGCTTTGGAAAATGTCTCTCTTTGAGGTTATATACAAACATGTTTTAAATGTTAAAACCTCCTCATTTTGTCTGGAAAGCAGAACCAGTGCCGTCCACTGTGAATTTACACCCATTTTCAGGAGTGTCTGTGGATAAAAGTGAGAAACAGGAAAGAAACGCACACCTCCAGCCTTGTCCTCAGCTCTACCAGCACTGCCAATGTCTTCAAATATTTCTTTGAGCGTGCTTGTAGCATATTTCTAGGAATACAGTGTTAGCATTCATTTTGTTGTTGTTTGGCACTCAGTTTACTGTAAACAAGTTTCTGCTCAGCCTGAGTTTTGTGCAGTGATGTCATTCTCAGGGGCTGGTCCTCAATGATAACATGAAGTGCATTTTCTCTCTAAGACAGTTTCTTAGCTCCAGATGACCCATTACTACTATTGACTGTAAACAAGAACTGGACTGAGTGACCCCTCCCTTCCCTGGCGTTCCAAACAGGAAGTACCTGCTGGCTCCAAGAAGCCAAAATCCCACAGACTTCTATAGAGGAACAAACAGCTGTTACTCAGTCCTTCTTGTAGTCAGAATACCCACTCTGATTTAAAATACAATAAACATGTTTTTAATCAAACAGAATTGTGTAGACCAGCTTACACAAGATCTCAATAAAACCTAATCAGAAAACTTGATTTAATCTACAGTAAATGTGGGAGGCACAGCCGCCACCAATGTCTCACGAGACTGAAGTCAAAGCATCTCAGCCAGTTGTCCTCCTCTCAGATGGCCTGCTATCTTTCTTTACTGAGAGACGCTGCTGCACAGCTGCATGGCTTACAGATGAAGAGCTATTCTGACAGATGAAGAGTTGCTGACTGATGAAGAGCTGCTCTGACAGA
>BSAI01000020.1:158442-185044 GCA_036245035.1 Adrianichthys oophorus
TCTGACAGATGAAGAGCTATTCTGACAGATGAAGAGCTGCTGACTGATGAAGAGCTGCTCTGACTGATGAAGAGCTGCTCTGACAGATGAAGAGCTATTCTGACAGATGAAGAGCTGCTGACTGATGAAGAGCTGCTCTGACAGATGAAGAGCTGCTCTGACTGATGAAGAACTATTCTGACAGATGAAGAGCTGCTCTGACAGATGAAGAGCTGCTGACTGATGAAGAGCTGCTCTGACTGATGAAGAGCTGCTCTGACTGATGAAGAGCTGCTCTGACAGACGAAGAGTTGCTGACAGATGAAGAGCTGCTCTGACAGATGAAGAGCTGCTTCGTTGGCTCCGGTCCTTTTGGGGGTGCCTGTCCCTGATCACTGCTGCCCCCACCACCCTTCCTGGCTGGTTTCTCAGTTAGGCCAGATGGTCAGCACCCCTCCCTCTGTGGCCACTGAAACTCGCCGCTGTGGTTTCATACAGCTCCTGCAGTTATAGGGCGGCTACGTTTGGCAGAACTTTAAACAAGTGAAAGATAAAAGCGGAGACTGTAAGAGCTTCCTCTGGGTCAATGACATGGAGGAGGATTCCACAGTCTGGTTCAAATCCTGGATCACATCTTTCTGTGTGGAGTTTGCGTGCTCTCCCTGTGCATGTACATCAGGGGTCCCCAAACTTTTTCTGGTGAGGGTCACATAACTGTTTCTTTTAGGATGAGGTGCCGGTGTCAGTTTGCCGGCCAACAGAAACAGTATAACAATCAGAGGGTGTGTTTCAACGTGAACATTGATGTTTTCCAGAAAGACACACAACCACATTTTAAAAATCCTTCCTGTAATCTTTACAGAAAAATCTAACTAAAACATTTCAGAAATGAAACCAATCAATAGTCTGTCCTCTCCCATCATAGTCCCTTTGAGACTTTGGAGGCTGCAGCTCCTCACACATTTAACAGTTTGTTCAAACTTCACAATAGTGATGGGAATTCTGACTCTTTTTAACCATTCGGCTCTTTTAAACTTGTGCACAAAATGAATCATGTAAAAAATGTTCCCTATATATATATATGCTTTTAGTTTTCCTTTCAGATAAAATGTACAAAATCTAGCAAACGTCTCATTTTTGTGAAGCTGATCTGGTTTCTTCTGTCAGTAATGATGTCTGTTCTGGAGAAGCTTGTTCTCAGGTGTCTGTACTGGCTTTTGGTTGAAACTCTTTTCTTCCAGACTCTAAATTCTGCTTCATATTATCATTAACAGTCAAAAGGGTTAAGATGTTTCTCCTTTTTCCAGTCTCACTCATTTTACGTTTTGTGTTGATGTTTTTGTCGTTGTTGTGTAACTATCTCTCCCCCGTGTGCATCTCCTTTATGTGAACGGGAACAAGCTCCCCCCCATGTGATATCAGCGCTTTGACTGCATGATGGATCTGCGCAGACATGTATTGATCCGTCACGTGCTGCTTGAAGAGAACAAAACAAGAGAGGATTTGTGACACTAAAAAAATGATCAGCTGCTCAAGTTCTTCAGTCTTCTGCTGCAGACGGACATGTATCCATTACTTTTTAACCAGTGCATTGTTCCCTCGTTTATTGTAGGAGTTACGTTCTGAAAAAAAAATCATGAAGGTGAAATCCAGATGTTTAACTCCTCATTACACACTACACTTTCCTCAGACAAACATGAACATTTTCACACTTTTCTCTTTTGTTTAAACTCTAAAGTTCAAACTTTTGTAGAAAAATAAGTCCAGGATAACAGAATGAAGACAAAGATCTGATCAGGATCAAACATTTATGGAGATCTCAGAGCTGTGCGTTTCTGCACAGGAGACACAGCACAGAGGAGATTGATTGACAAGGTCTCCAGCCAATCAGGACACAGAACAGGGTGCTGTTTAAGAAAAGCAGCAGCATCATCGCTCAGACCGACAAAGGTGAACTGTAGAGTGGAAATAGAGCGCTGTCTTCTGTTCTATCTGACAGGGATTTGGGGATGTTCAGATAGAGGTACAGACTGTAGAAGGGTGGAATAAAAAGACACGTTCTGTGTGACTCTTGATAACGAGGGCAGATTGAAGAAAAAAAAAATCATGCCTCTGAAATTGTTCAGGGGGCCGGGCCAAATGTGGAGGCGGGCCATAGTTTGGGGACCCCTGATGTACGGGTTTCCCCCACTGTCCAAAACGTGCTTCATTGGCTAATTGGTACTCTAAGGTGTGACTGAGAGTGTGCATGAGTATGAGATTGTGTGGCCCTGCAACAGACTGGCATCCTGTCCAGGGTGTACCCCACCCTTGCCCAATAGTAGCCATGGGGGTGGTCATGTGACCCTGAGAAGATGTAGTATGGCTGAGCGGGCAGTAATAATTACAGTCCCCCTAGGCGTCAACCAACCCCACCAATCAAAAAACAGCCTAATAATGGGACAAGATGAACACGAGTTAAATACTGAGGTTACATTTTTGAAAGTTCAACCCCACCCCCCAGAAGTCACTAGTAAAATCCAGAAACAAGCACAGAACTGTGTTTTAAATGTGAACTGTTAATATGTTTATCATTCAGTGGAGGCAATAAACCAAAGCTGTTCAGCAGCTCGTCATTCATCCGATGATGCAGCTGCTCTGAACAAAATCAAAGCTCTTTGAGTTAACCTAAGTCCAGCTGAAAACCACAAAAGGGATCAAAATGGACGTCCTGCGGCTTTGATAACGCCTGTTTTTACTCTGTTAAAATGTTTTGAACTGTCATGAGTCTTTGCAGCGATGGCAGCGGAGACCGGGGACAGGTGAATGGCGTTCCACACCTTGCCATCTGAGAGCTTGAAAGTTGAAGGTCCTTTCTGTGCTAAAACCTGAAGCGGCTGTGTAAACTTGGAGCAGCCCTTCTTTAAAAAACCAGGCTTCTTAATCCGCACATATGAGCCACATGGAAAGTCAACAATCCGCGCAGCATGGCGGCTGTCTGTGTACTGTTTAATCTTAGATTGGCGTCGGTCAACAATATCGCTCAAGGCCCCATTTTTCAATAGAAAAGATACACGGGGAGGAGCCAGGTTCTTTATGTTGAGTTTGCTGCGAATAGGGCGGCCATGCAGCAGTTCAGCTGTTCAGTTCAGACTGACATTATTGCATGAGGGGTGGAACGATAAGCAAGGAGAAAGTCAGCAACGTAGGACAGCCACGGCTGACCTTGAATGTCTGCGGTATGTAAGCAGTTCACAAACACCCTGTTCCATCTTTCTATTTCTCCATTACTTTGAGGGTAGTAGTTGGAGCTGCGGCAGTGCTTAATGTCCCGAGCAGCTAAGAAGTCCTCAGACTCAGCAGAAACAAAACAAGAACCGTTATCAGTCACTAATTCAAGGGGATTACCCTCACGGCTGAACACAGTTTTCAAAAACGAAATGACAGTCGCAGTTGTCACATTGGAAAGAAACGCGACTTCAGGCCACTTACGGTAGTAATCTATCAGCGTGATGGCGTAACGACAGTGAGGTGAAGTGGAGTGAAAGGGTCCCACTACATCTATAGCTAACTTTTCCCACGCTGCACTGGGAACGGGAACCGGTTGTAAGGGGGCAGCTCTAGTTGTAGCAGTTTTATCATGCTGGGAGCAGGTTGTGCATGACTGAACAGCAGCTTCCACGTCAACATCCATACCAGGCCACCAATAGAGCTATCTTAGGCGCTGTTTGGTTCTAACAATAACTTGGTGCGTATCTTGAGCCAGCTGTATGAGCTGAGATCGCAGAGCTGTGGGAATGACAAGACGATGAGGTCCACGGATCAGGTAACCGTCTTTTTCAGCCAGCTCTGCTTGGATGCGGTAATAAGGTAAAAGCCCTTTGGCATTACGTAGCCAGCCATCATGAAGATAAACTAGAACCTGTTGCAACACAGGACAGTCCAAACAGGCCTGGATCAGCTGGTCTTTGGTGACAGCAGCAAAGTCCACGCTAGCCACTAGTGCTACCATCCTCCTCTAACTCATGTGGTGGAGGAGAAGAGACAGGTAAACGAGACAAACAGTCCACAACAACATTCTCACGACCAGGTTTATACTCTGCAGTGTAGTTGAAACACATGAGGCGAGCTGACCATCTCGCAATTCGCATCCCCGCGCGTCCAAAACCTTTGGTAGACAGCAGCGTTGTGAGTGGGCTATGGTCAGTGCGCAGAGTGAAGCGTTTACCCCACAAGTATGTGCGCCAGCGTTCAGCAGCCCAAACACAGGCGAGCACCTCTTTCTCAATAATAGAGTACTTTCTTTCACACTCACTAAGAGACCTCGACGCAAACGCAACAGTTTTTTTCTGTGTCGCCATGCAACTGAGTAAGTACCGCACCAATACCATAATCACATGCATCCGTGGTAACTATGGTGGGAAGAGCTGGGTCAAACAGCGAAAGTGCAGAGCTAGTAGCTATCAGTCTTTTAGAGTTTTCAAAAGCCACTTGTGCTTCCTGAGTCCATTTGAAGTTTGCATTTTTACGCAGTATGGCACGAAGTGGTTCCACAACACAAGCTTAGTTGGGAATGAACTTTGAATACCACCCTGTAAGGCCCAGGAAAGAGTTGCATCACAAGGAGGAGCAGCCTCTGTGATAGCACTGATGTGGTCAGGGTTTGGCTTGATACCTGCAGCAGAGACAACATGCCCCAAAAATGACAGTTCAGTTTGTCTGAATAGGCACTTTTCCATGTTAAGTTTCAGTCCACTACTGCACAGCCGGTGCAGCACAGCTTTTAATCGCTTCTCATGAAGATCAGGCGTGTCAGCAAACACAATCACGTCATCTAAGTAACACTGAACACTATCCAAACCTGACAGAATATGTGTCATCATCCTTTGAAAAGCACTGGGAGCTGAAGCTAAACCAAAAGGTACTCTGGTAAAACGGAATAGTCCGTCGTGTGTAATGAAACTAGTAAGGTCCCTGCTTTCAGGATGAAGGGGTACTTAGTAGTAAGCATTCTGCAAGTCTCTGGTGGAGAACATCCGTGCTCCTCATAGCTCATGGAACACCTCCTCAAATGTGTGGTAGCAGATGGCTGTCGATAACCACTGCTTTATTAGGCTCCCTTAAGTCTGGACACAATCGGATACGGCCGGACTTTCGTTTCACCACCACAATAGGTGAAACCCATGGAGATGTGTCAATGCGTTCAATGATGCCTTCATGTTCCAATCTCTGTAGTTCCTGTGAGACAGCATCATGCACAGCAAATGGCAGACGGTGTAACTTTTGCTGCACAGGGCGAACTTCAGGTCTTACTTTCACTTTGTGGGCAAAGCCAGTCACTAGTCCCAGTTGGTCAGAATTTTCTTGAAGTTCCTCGAGGTTGTTGGCAGGAGCTGTGCACTGTACAGAAACCGAAGGATGTTGTAAAGCAGGAGTCACAGCAGGAGAAGACACTGGTGAAATGACCTGTCCATCTTTGATAACTAGGTTCAGCGCATTGAAAAGATCCAAACCCAAAAGCGGGTTTCCAGTTGACACCACGTATACATTTATGGTGGCACAACTTGTCCCACAGGTCACTGTCAGCTCCAAGCAATCTAATACGGAAATGGGTTGTCCAGAATAAGTAACTAATCTTCTTTTTGCAGTGGAAAGTGGAATATGTCCATAATGCTTCTGGTACAGGCGCATAGGAAGAATGGAAACTGCGGATCCAGTATCAACCAGCAGGTCAACAGTAATTGTTGGTCCCTCAGACGCACACATAGAGACGTTGCACATCAGCCTGCTGTTGAGGCTGGTCACATCCTCTTCTTCTACTAGTAGGATTTTAACTGTATGAGTCTGTTCAACCGACACTTCCCTCACTTTATTTAAAACAGACCCACTTCTGCAGACTCTCTCAAAATGTCCATGTTTACTGCATTTTCTGCATGTGGCGGATTTAGCAGGGCATTTAGGAAAACTTGCAATGTGTGATGAAGATCCACAGCGGTAACATGTCTTACCGGCAAACCCAGGTCCATTTGTCAGATCTCTATGTGATGATGCCCGTGGTGCTTTAGCTGGTGGACAGCCACGACTGTGTCTGTACCTCCCACCGCCGGTGGAAGTCCCCTGCACCATGCCAACCACAGCTTCACAGGCTGGTGTAACCATAGCCTTCGCCTCAGCCAGGGCACTTTCTATCAGAGCAGATATTGTCAGAGTTTTCTGTAAAGTAAGGCTCTCTTCCATAAGCAGACGTTCTCTGATCCTACTGTTGTTGGTCTTCTCCACAATTTGATCACGTATCATATCATCTGCCAACGCGCCAATGTCGTATGTAGTAACGAGCTCACGCAAAGCAGCAGCATACTGAGCAGTCGACTCACCGATACGCTGAGCACGCTGGCGAAACTTGTTTCTCTCAGACACAGTGTTTAATTTGGGTATAAAAAAATGTCTTTAGTGCTTGTAGGGCAGCCACATAAGAGTCACCAGTATTCGGCAAAGTATAGAAAATCCGCTGGGCTTCTGCACTAACCGTGAATCAGCAGCGCGCGTTTCCTCTTGTCCTCCATGTCGTCGGCTAACGCCAGCACGTAATTCTCAAACATACGTATCCAGGACTCCAGAGGGATTGTAGGCACACCGGGATTCTGTAGGAATGCCAGGGGCGGCAAAATTCCCAACAATCCCATCCTCGTCGCCAATATGTTGTGTCGGTAGAGTAGTCAAAGAAGCACGTGCACCAGCTCAGTTAACAAGTCCAACTTTATTCTTCTTCTTCAGTCTACAAGTCATCTAATCAGTATCTCCACCTGCTGGGTAAATGGTGTAATGGCAATCAGTAACAACACCACACACTCCAATCATCCTTTAATCTATTGGTGAAGTGATCCCAGTGGTCTTTTCATTCTGATGATGCAGTTTTTAAACAAAATTTAAAACCTGGGTGGTTTTGTAGGACATTCCTGCAGAGCGGCAGGAGTTTTTTAGAAGTCACCTCTGAGTTGTTCTCAGACTGTTGGCATGCAGTAAGCCTGCACTGAGTTCCCGTCATCTCATTGTTTACACTTTCCCTTGCTAGCTTACAGCCCCTCATAACCCTAACCTTACAGTACAGCGCAACAAAAAGGGTGATCAATAATAGAGCTGTCCAGATCCAGATTCCAGCTCAGACCAGGAAAACAAAGACGTTCATGGATCTGTTTGTCTGGAAGTGGATGCATCAGAATGGAGGGAGCTGGTGACCTGCCGGTTGGAGATTGTTTTCCATAACAACCACAAGCTTTTCCAAACATTATTTTTTTGTCTCCTTCTGATTCAATAGGATTTGAAAAAAGAAATATTCAGAAAAAACATTTTAATTTCCTTGAGATATCTTACATCATCAAAAAATGTCACAAGAACATGTTGTCCCTCTCAGGGCAGGTGTTGCATATTTACAACAGCTGAATGCTGTTACTAAGACTTCATTTGGTCCTGAGAGGGTTAAAGATACAAAAACATCCTTTTCATTGGAGCGGGTCTGTCACAACATGATCAGAGCCACATTTTAATGCCCTCTCTAGAAGATCAGGCCTCCTGCATTTAGATCCAGCAGATGCTCCTAATCAGATCCAATCATGTGAAACGTATTTCACCCATCTGACCAAAAACTTCAATGTTGCAGGAAAATGGAATACAACACTGAAAGTTATAAGAACAGATCTGAAATTGTCTTCAAATCCAGGCACCTTCATTTTAACATCAGGTGCGCCGGATGAAGGGTTGGAAGGGTTTCCCAGGAACTGCAGCGGCTCACAGCTGACTGGGATTTTTCGGAGCTGATACGAAGCTGTGGTCAGAAGTCCGATCACAGGCTGCGGCAGCATCTGATGCCTCTGGGCTCCTCTTTTGATGCTTTTCTGCAGATCAACCAGAGGTTCCAGGATATGGTTTTCACTGAAACATGCTGTTTAGCAGCTCCTGCTGCTTCTTTTGTTGGTTAAAGTAAAAGTTTGTTTTGTTGGTGTTTGAGGGCTGTCACATTTGCAGTTTTTTTGAAAAAAAAATACCACCCCTGTCACATCCTCACAAACTCACCAGAATGTAGTACCTGGTGAAAAGGAATTTTGGACGTATAGAACGACACCCCCCATGATTACATGGCAGTGGAAGAAGATATAGAAAAATGAATGGGATCAAAATCTCGTATGGGGCTCAAAAAGGAATTTCAAAATCCACTAACAAAACCAAAACATGTCTGGAATATCAAAAGATAGTAATGAACACATTTCATGGGATGGCCACAGCCATTTTTTGGCAAAGTGTGAATGAAATTTAGATGGGTGCCATCTTGAATTTGGAAAAAAAATCCTCTTTAGTACCCTCTACAAACACCTCTTAGGGACTTCAGTCTGTCACCTTCTAACTCCTGGAACATCACTGAAAAGCTACTTGGGAACAAAATGTTGGAATTAAAAGTTGTAGTTAGCGTGGCAAGCTTGCAAAAGTGGCATTAACCTGTTGGTCACATGTATTTTACCGAAACATTGTGATCCATGAATCGTTGGTTCAAGGTAAACAACGTGATAAGACATACCATTTTAGGAAGGTGGGTGTGGTTAACTAAAAGCCTTTGTTTCCAGAGAGATCCAGAACTTTCACAGATTCTTTGAAAAATCACAAAGACTTGTTTGTTACCCCCAAACGACCAAAACATAGAATGGTTGCCATGGGTATTAGACCAAAAGAAAAGCCGCCATTTTGAAAAAAAGTGTTTAGTGCTCAAGAACCATACAGCGCCACTCACGGCTTTCAGTTTTTTAGGTAACATGACAAATTGGTTGTCATGTTAACATGAAGCCTCTGCATATGCAGAAAATGCAGTGAGGAACAGACGACAGATGTGAAACAGCTGAAAAGAGGAAACCATATTGAATGGATTTGCAGTGGTGTCTTTGTCGGTCTGAAGTCCTCAGACACACGGAGCAGCTGCCTTCCCGTCCCTCCTCTGCCTGTTTATAGCCTCCGTCTCCCACCAGGACGCCAGCAGCCTCACTCTGCATCGGTCTCAGCTGTAAAGACCTATTCTGTGATTTTTGCTTTGTCAGAAAAGCAGAGGTGAATAGTTGACACTCATTTAACTCGTGTAATCGACTGCAGCATTGCCGCTCAGCACTGAACATGTGCATGTCAACTGTATTCACTGCAGCACACAGACACCATTCATTTTTCTAAGGCATCCGTTTGTGTTTCTTCTTCATGAAGGCGTTCAGACGGGTTTCTGCCGAATAACATCAAAATAAAAGCTAAAATAAAGAAAGCATTCATTCATGTCTTACTTTGGATGAAAATGTTCCACTTTGTTAGTGAATGGAAATAAATAAATGTAAAGTTAATGTGAAAAGTTGTGTTAAAAACCTTCTCCTGCATTAAGGGGCTGGATTGGAAGGTTAACCCATCAAATGCTTCCTGAGTGCGGCTGTGTCTGCAGCGCACCGCTCCCACAGGGGCTGCTCTTGCTTTTGGGATAGTTTTTATTCTATCACGTGGTTTCTTAAAATAATGTTTCAAGTCAGGAGGAGCTGTTTTAACAGGTTCTGTTTGAAGTTCTACACGGGGACAGCGAGTTACAAGACGGTTGTTGGTAGAAATCCCTCTGTGCACTGACTCACAGGTGTTTGTCTGGAGTTTAGATAAAGTTTAGTATCTCAGGCAGAGAAAAAGAAGAGCTGGTCACTGACATGAGCATTTACATTTAAGCAAACCCTCAACAATAAAGTACCTCAGCTTAAACTCACAGAGTTCTTCTGTCAGTCTCTTCAGACCTCACAGAGACCCTCGTTCCAAGCAGGGACTGCCTTCCTCTGTCCCAGCACACACAGCAAAGACCTTTTCATTTAGAGCGAGGACTCATCTTCAGCATCTTTATTCAGCTGCAGTCAGTGTAAACAGGCGTTAGCTGCATGATGCTGTCTGTGGCTGGTCCTGATTAAAGCTAGTCTACTCTGTAAGTCACAGAGTGACTTACTTTAGTGGTCAAACAGGGAACTTAAATGCAAGAGATCAGAAATCTACCTGCTTCTAATTATATAGATAACAAACAAACTAAACATCGGAAGTTTGATGGATGAGCAGGAAAAGAAACCATCAAAGTAATAATGTGACTCTGACATAAAGCAAAAAGAGAAAAGCATAATAAAGTCTGTTTTAATTAACATGACCGGTTCATATCAGGATGTCAATATCTGGATATGAAATCATCAAGAAGCTTCAGCATGTCAAAGGTTTACCTGCAAAACCCAAGAATTGTCCACCAGTGTGGCATCAGAGACATGTTTTTGAGCAGCAGATGGACTCAGGTCCATCTCAAGTCTTTTCCAGGTCCACCTTAGATCCATCTCTTCTCAGTGTGGATGCACAGTGTGCGGTGGTGTCAGATCCACATGATGCTGAGAGTAAACCTCAGCTTTCTAGTCCTTTTTCACCACAGTCCCCACAGATTTGCCTTCTCAGAGAACGCTGGCGGAGTGTCTTCTGAAACTCGAAGTAGACCTTCTGTGTGACAGCTTTGGACATTTGTCCTGGAATTATGCTTTTATTTTTTTAAAGCAACCCTACTAGACTCAATGCTCCATGGAATCATCAGCTGAGATGGCGCCTGAGCTAATACAGCACGACAGAGATGAAATCCTCCTGGTTACTGACATGAAAGACACTGCAGGCAACTTTCTGGGCTTCATGTCATCCTTGAGAATGATGAAGGCTCTTTGGACTTTTGGGTAGTTTTTCTGAAGACTTAGCCAATTGTGACATCCACAAAGAAGAAAACGAGCTGACTCCAAAGTGTCAGTCAGACAGAAACTCTGGTGCTGATATGAGCTCGGAATATCCATGCTGGATCCTCAAAGATAGAAATCTCCATCACAGAGTGATGCTGAGGGGACGAACATCAATCTGTTGGTGTTGATGGGCAGTGGGGTCTGGAGCTTGAGTGTTCCCAGTGGTTTTTAATTTTAACTAATTATTTGATGCCATTTTAAGCCAAAGTAGATCACAAGTAGATTAATCAAAATGAAGTGGAGCAGGGAGCTTGCGGCCCAAACTTATGGTTGTTGAGTAAAATTTACAACTAGCGAGGTACAAACTCTCTGCTCCGCTCCATTCTGATGCATCCACTTGCAGACATTGATCTATGTATGTCTTTCTTTTTTCTCATCTGAGCTGGAATCTAGATCAAAACTGTACGGGTGGATGGCCCCAATATTGCTCACCATTTTTATTACACCTCTAATGTTAGGCTGGGATTGTGAGGGGCTGTAAGCTAGCGAGAAAGAGGGTAAACAAAGGGATGATGGGAAATGAGGAGAGGCTTACTTCATGCCAACAGTCTTGCCCAAAACTCAGAGGATTTCTAATAAACTCCCGCTGCTCTGCAGAAACTATGTCCAAGAAAAAAACATTTATTTTTGCTAAAAACTTCATGATCATAACTAGAAAAGTTGCATTACCTGCGATAATGCTAGTGTGAATGCTGTCTGCTGAATGTGGTCACTGAATATGATGAAGCCGTTTGCTGAAAATGCAAAAGCTATTTCCATAATGTTAAAGTTGCTAAAGGACTTATAGTTGCATAAATAGCAGAAAGTGCACAAAGAACTTTAAATTAGCACAAAAAAGCCAGTAGAGGTCAGATTAGCCAAAGAAATGCAAAATTTGCCAAACAAGTTGCTAAAATATTAGCTTAACCCAGAATCAGTCCACAAAACCTCAGTACATGCCAAATTAGCCACAAAAAAGCTAGGATGTTGTCAAAATACTAGCTTAAATCAGAATTAGCCCTAAAAACCTCAGTCTGATGCATAGGTTTTAAAGTACACAAAAAATGTAAAGAATTTTGTGAAAAAACGTTACAAAAATTGCAAAAAGTTTTCAAATGCATGAAAGGTATTAATTCCAAAAGTACAACCGTGAATGTCCTTAGCGAGCTGAACATTTTAAATATCAAGTTTTGAAATGGCACAAAGTTTTTGAAGGATTTGAAAAATTTCCTTTTCAATTTTCAAGGGGGGCTGAAAATCACATAAATTGTGTAAAATCTTAAGAACAGTAAAACATAGCAATACCAAAAGTATAAGCGGTAATGTCCAGAGAAAGGTGAACTTCTGTGTGGAAATAGTTCTGTTCTATCTGACAGGGATTTGAGGACGTTTAGATAGGGACAAAGACTGTAGAAGGGTGAAATAAAAAGGCATGTTGATCACGAGGGCAGATTGAAGAAAAAAAAAATTATGCCTCTGAAATTGTTCAGGGGGCCGGGCCAAATGTAGAGGTGGGCCAGATCTGGCCCGTGGGCCATAGTTTTGGGACCCCTGATGTAAAGCATTCACACAATTAAAAGACCAATAGATCAAAAGATGATTGGAATGTCAGAGTCCCTGAAACCACTGCTGCTGACAGATACACCGTTTTTCCTGGTGTCTTGTTTTACTCCCAAAAGAGGCTTCTGCTCCAAATACATTATGGCATTTGCAGAATCTCCAAGTCTCTCCCTTTGCTAGTCAGCAATCAGCAATCACAGCAATCACTCTTTGTTAGCACACATTCATGGTGATTTATCTCCTGTCTGCCTGGGAGACAATAGTGTCTATTTGTTCTGTGCTCCTTTTTGCTTTAGACAATGCATCTATGTATGCACTATAACAGATAATTCTGCTGCTTCTCACGTCCGACCCATGCTGAACAAACACCTCATTTCCTTCCTTCTGTGCGTCTGCTCTGTGCTCCGGCCAACCCTCTCACACAGGAGTTTTCTGTTGCAGCTCATCAGTAAATGTTTCTGATCAAATACCAATCTTTGCCTTTGATGCCACCAGAGAATATCCCACATCACAGTGACTGTGTCTGCCAAGCTCCAGTTCTGGTTCTGGCTCTTTGACCAGCGTCTCTGCAAGAGCTGATGCTCTTCCTGGTTCAACTCTATCTGACTCATGAAGAACTGCTTATTGTCCAGATCTCAGGTGTTCTTCAGAGAGTTCATGTTCTGTGAAAGTCATTGGTTTTCTTGAATGTAGCTTGTTCCCAAATGCTGTTTATTCAATCAGCTCCTGTTGAAGCAGAGTGCCAGTCTTCTGCTCTTCCTCCGGTCCATGGTTCACCCAGCTGTTTCTCGTTTTGTCATTAATCACCTTCCTTATAAGCTTATAAGACGTTTGTTTTTCTTCTTGCCTTCTGTGACCGACGTTCGCCTGTTTACTCGCCTTCTGCCTTTCTCCTGTGGTTTGACTAGCGTCTGTTTTTCAACTTTGTCTCTGCCTGCTCCTTGTCTTATTAAACTCGGTTGCATATTGTTCCACACGCCTCAGCGTCTTCGTCACAGAAGACTACGCCGGACTTGGATCCAGCAACGGGAATCCCTTCGCCTTCGAACCTCACCGGTTTCACCGCCATGCTGCTGGAACATGGCCGTCAGCTCCATCGTTTACCGACAGCCACAGAGGCCACTTCACGGAATAACACGGAATCAGGAATCACATGTATAGTGTGTAGTAAGGAGTTTTGCAACATTGACGTTACAGATTTAATCTAACAAGGGTTATTTTTAGTACATAACCCCAAAATAAACGAGGGGACACCGATGATAGAAATCTTTCAGACAAGTATGTTTGAAACAGATGCCGTCAAACTTCCCATCAAAACAGCATACTGACTTTCTCTCTGCTGGTAGGAACATTTTCCTGACATTCTGTATTTCACTTCTGGATTTGAAACTTGGGCATCTTTATTGCCCACTGTACTAGAGTGGGGGCGATGGTTCCCAGCTGCGTTGAATGCTTCCCGTTTAATTGACATGACTTGAGCAGAACTGCAGGATCTCTGATCTGAGCCAGTTTTACACACATTTGCTGACAGGATGCAGAAAGGCTTCAGAACGTCTTGAATGTGCATTGCTAACTGAAAAGTGGAGAAGTCTTTTCCCCTTTGGCCTGAGGCCATTCTTCATGCACATCGCAGCAGTGAAGCGATCATGCTCAGTGGAGGGAGCTCATACTCTGTCTGCAGGTAGCTCTTCTGCAAAGTGAACTCTCATGAATTCATTTACTAAATTCTGCTGGGGGGGTGAAGTCCCAGGGACACAAGACTTCAGGCAAAGGTCCTCACTCCTGCCAACCTGACACGGCTCTGTCAAAGAAAACATTCTTCAGAACTGCTGGTTTTTGCTTTTCTACTCTGAAATCTGTTCAGAAGATAAGGGTGGGGAATGAAGAAAAATTTGAGCTGCGAGGGATTAAAAGGGGCCAACCCCCTCTGTTGCCCTCTTTGACCGTTTTTTTTTCCAAGATGCCAGCTCCTGCCAGAGAACAATGGTGGAAAATCCCCAAATATCCCACATTCTCACAACATGGCCGCCAGACTGTAGAATCTGTGGCCATCCCATAATCATTTTAAAACTTCCTGTGCTTTGGTGTCGTGAGTCGATTTTGAAAACATTTATCTTGAGCCCCACAGGAGGGTTTGGCCCCATTCATTTTTCACGATTCCTCCTGCTGTGATGTCATCAACTTTTTTTTGGAGGGGGGTGTCGTTCACTGTGGCTAAAATTCATTTTCACTGAGTTCTAGGTGTGTGCAGTTTTCTGAGTATGTGGCAGGGATGACATTTTTGCTCAAAGGCACAGCAAGAAGGAGGATTAAGAAAACAAGCAGGTCTGTCAGTCCTGAGCTGCTGCAGAGACAGAATCAAACCTTTTGTGAATAATTTCCTCATAAAACAAATCAGATGATGGGGGGAGGTGATGCATTTGATAAAGGAACTTCCAGATTAAAATTTATTTTGTTTTTGTTTTAGTAAAAGCTCTTGACCAACACATTAGGAAAGGCTGCCAAAAATAACATGCTTGGGCTTTTTAGGAAAAACAAATGGAATCCGTTTTCAGAATCCATAGTGTTGGGAGTCACTACTAAAGACTTGAATCAGATTAATTTTTTTGGATTTGCAATTTCATGATTTAATATAATGCATACAATGCCATCAAATAATGAATTTTTTTTGTCAAAAGCAGTTTTTACATTTCTAGTGATTTAAACTGATAAACCCGCTCCCTCCAGCCAACCGGTTTGTTCTTGAGCAAGGCACCTAACCCTCCTTGCCTCCAGTGTGCGGCTCCACTGGTGTGTGAATGTGTTTGAATGGTGATGGTCCGTTTGGCGTGTACTGGGAGCCACGCCTCTTTCAGTCTGCCCCAGGGCAGCTGTGGCTGCATCAGTAGCTCACCATCACCAAGTACAGGGGTTAGACAAAATTATTGGAACATTAAAACTTTGTAATGCTCCGATCTACACTGCGCATATCGTTCAAATTGGTATGACGAGCATGAAACTGAGCAGGAACACGTGGAATGGCCCCTCAATCTCCGGATCTCAATATCATTGAGCATTTGAGGTGTATACTCGAGCGACAGGTCAGGAATCGCTACCCTCCACCCTCCCGTTTGGAGGAGCTGGAGCAGCTTTTGATGGAAGAGAGGCTGAAAATTCCAATGGAAGAAGTCAAGAAGCTTCATGATTCCATTCTGAGATGGCTAAAGGGGGTCCAACTCCATGTTAAAGAAAGTTTCTCCAAATTTAACCAGTGTTCCAAGGATTTTGTCCAACCCCTCAATGAATGTAAAGATATATGACTGTAAGCGCTTTGAGTGTCTGGAAAAGCACAGATAAATCCATTCCATTATTCCTATTATTAATTTAAACAACCTCCAAGGAATCTGGATATCATGGCAGATTATTACCTTGTGAGCAAAGTTATTAATGAAATGACTTTAGACCCACTCACCATTATTCTAGAATTATGCTACTTTCATATTTATGTTAACCTGAAGCGTGTCTTTGTAACGCATCCTACATCCACCCACCATGATCTGTCAGCGGTTTGCTGCGCCTCTGCTTTCCCCACACAGCGGCCCAACACCAGCGCTGAGGATCTCTGTTATAAACAGCTCCAGTATGTTTCAGCCCAGGCAGAAAAGACTCAGGATTCCTTGCCAGAACCAAAATCTGGATTTTTCTCACAACAGATGTCGGTCTCAGCAGGAGGAGGCCACATGGGGGCTGGAGGGGAGGCGGTAGACTCAAAAACAAATGATGGTAGAGTAAGGAGACGAGTGATAGCGGCACGGGTTGGATGCCCGACAGCTTGCCTTCCATCTCCTCTGTCCCAGCTTGTGTTTGTCTGTGGACTCCGTCAAGGCTTTGCGCGTCCTTCGTTTAATCACCACTTCTCTCCCTGTGTAAATGCCTCTGGGCTGATGGGAGGATGCCACTCAGATGTCCTCAAGTCTTACTTTGATCCCTGCAGATGGCAGAACTCAAAGACGCCTCAAACCCACTTCCTGTTGCCGCGTCTCTGGGTAAGAAAAACCCAAAGCAGAAAAAGAGCAGTTCTCCATCAAAAAAGAACACAATGATCCCAGTCTCCACTCTGTCTTCTGCCCTCTAAGCTTGGAATTCAGGATTTTGAGTTGAATATTGATCATTCACGGCAAAAGCCAAGTCCAGTGCAGCTTATTATTGACATCAGAAGCCCAACAACTCGACAACAGCTGTGACTGACACTTGCTGTTTGAATACTTTCCATGACTTTCTCTGTTTGTGAAGTGTCTTTACAAAGATAAGAGTTTACTGAAGACAGTGTGACTGTGCCTGAATCCCACCTGTTCAGCACAGAGCCACAGATCATGCTGCTACTCCCAGCTCTGAAGGTTTTCTTACATTTTTGATAGTAAAATCTCAAAGATTAGACAGAAGTTGAACAAAGTTATCCCTACTATCAGCCCATCCCCACTAAGCTTTTTAAAGAAACCTTCCCCTTAATTAATGAATCCATTTTAACTATTATAAATACTTCCATAGAAACAGGTTATGTGCCACAGTCTTTTAAATATGCAGTTGTTAAACCTCTTCTGAAAAAGTCCAGTTTAGATCCTGGCATTCTGGCCAACTATAGACCAATATCAAATCTCCCCTTTATCTCAAAGACATTAGAAAGAGTTGTAGTTAAACAGCTATACTGCCACCTACAGGATAATAGCCTCTTTGAAGATTTCCAGTCAGGGTTCAGACCTCACCATAGCACTGAAACTGCACTAGTTAGAGTCACTAATGACTTGTTACTGGCCACAGAAAAGTGACGAATCTCTATTCTGGTCCTGTTAGATTTTAGCGCAGCCTTTGACACTATAGACCACAGCGTCTTACTCCAGAGACTAGAGCATGACATAGGGATCAGAGGATCTGCCCTTCAATGGTTTAAATCCTATTTATCTGATAGGAACCAGTTTGTTCATGTAAATGGACAGTCCTCCCATTATAGTCGAGTTAGCCATGGAGTTCCTCAGGGCTCAGTTCTAGGACCCATCCTTTTTATGCTTTACATGCTGCCTCTAGGGAATATAATCAGGAAACACGGGATTAATTTTCACTGTTATGCGGATGATACACAGTTGTATCTATCCATTAAACCCGACCAGAATGACCGCTTAGAAAAACTGTAGTTGTTATTCAAACATGTAGTTGTAGAGTTAGATAAACTAATTCTTCTTTAACAGTTCTAGAACATCACATTTCCATTCTGGGAGAGGAGCCCTCCTTCATGTGGACATCCCTGAGGTTCCTTATTTTTTCCCCAAGATAGGAATTTTTAATGAGTTTTTCCTCACAGAGAAGGAGGGTCAAAGGGCAGGGATGCCCGTTTAGTTTAGTCTGTTTAGTTTAGCAACCAGCTATTGTAGAGATTTAATGACTGGCTTTATGCTCCTTTGTGTAAATACTGGTCTGAGGCCCATTGAGACGTCTGTGGTTGTGATATTGGGCTTTTTTAAATAACATCGAATTGAAATGCTCTTCCAGGTTTCTTTCACTATGGTAACAGTGGTTTGATTAAAAAATATATTTTAAACAAACAGCAACATCCCACATGAACACACAGCAAAAAAAGTGACCTTCTGAAATTGAGATCACAGCAGAGTTTTTCTAGACCAACGTTTTAAGCTGATCTAGAAAGTGAATAAAACCCTGAACGTCTCGCAGAAAGGCAGCATTGGGAAACTGAGAGGATGCTTGCTTCTGACTGATCTGGAGGTCTTCTATGAGGACAATGATCCAGACACAATAGAAGAGACATTTACTGGCTAAGTGCAGTTCTATGTGCAGTCTATCATCCCACAGAAAACTGTAAAAATATCCTGACAACAGAGATTGTGTTATCCCAGAGTAGAAGATCATTTTGAGGCATAAAAACACAGTTTTTAAGGTAAAAACTGTTCAGAAAAAATGGGTGGGTCAGTCAGTCGGTCGGTACATATTGATCATAGGTGATTTATGAATAAATAAATGAAATCAAATGAAATGAAGAGGATCTCGCAAGACAGAAAATAAGACATTTTTTCTGGAAACAAAGGTCTGTTTACTGTCTTAAAATGTGTTTTTTTTAGTGTAGAAAAGGTTTTATCCGATGGTAGTGGAAAAAGGTAATGGTTGTTCTCGTCTCCCTTTAACCATGTCTACAGGAAAATAAGAACCGGCATTCATGTCCACAATAATGAATCCTTTGAGCATTTACAATGTAGAGAATAGGATCTCAGCCGATTTGGGTGTGAAGAAATCTTGATCTGTAATTGTGTCTGCCTGTTTGTGCGTACTTTTGCGGATTTGTGTGTGCAAAATTCTTCATGTCTAACTCATACGATACATTTTGTGTGTAACTGTGTGCATTTATAACTGTGTATTCACATGCACAAAAATTACTAAACACAAAAGAACTACAAAATACAATTTACACACGCACAACTTAAAATTACAGCAGCTTGAAACTAACTACACAAACAAATCTTTAAAATGTGCGCACCAATCACCTGATACACACATTGGTGTGTAAATGATGCGTTTAAATGCTGCTAGAATGCTGGGACATTAGAGTTTTCTTATCAACTTCGATTGTGAATATTATCTGATGAAAACTTGACTTTTTCCCACAGATATGCCTAGAATATATAAAGACTATTTTAGGTTTTCTGGAGCACACCGCTACCTCACGGCAGGCAGCCCCCCCTCCACCTCTGTAATTTCAAGTTGTGCGTTTGTAATTTTTGTACATGTGAATGCACAATTACAAGTGCACACAGTTACGCACAAAAGGTATCGTTTGAGTTACAAATGAAGAATTGCGCAGACACAAATTGGATGAGACTGTTTTCTCTTATAATTTAATGGTTGGGTTTCTTAAGGGGGACACCTCATGGATCCACATCAACTGCCCTGTAGAGAAGAGAGGGCCAACTGACCTGATCTTAAAACATCTGGAGAAAGCATCACACTGGGAAAGTTTCTCCTTTATGAATTCAAATTCTGCTTTTAGAATTATTTTTCTACTATTCTGGTAGAGGACATGAAACATATGGACATCAACCAACATACAATACATTTGTGAAGCTCCTCATTAAAAGAGAGACAGCAGCCAGTAAACGTTGTTGTCAGACCTTACACATCTTATAATAAAAGGACTGTGTAAGCCAGGCATTTCCAAGTCAAATGCTTCATGCATTCAAATGTCTGCCTGCCTGCAGGCTCCTGTCCTAAAAGCAATAGTAGCATTGTCATTTCTTGATTGGCATTGGCTAAATGATGCCATAAGCTGTTGTAAACCTGTGGCAACAACCTGTGGCTGTTTGACATTCAGAGCCTGAAGGGCTGAACGAGAAGAATCCTTTTTTTTTGTTTTGTTTGTGTGATCAAAACCACAGTGGTTTGTACTTCTGAATAAGACGGGGCTGGACACTCTTGGTCCTCAAGGGTCTCAATCCTGCCTGATTTCTGGCCCTCCCTGCACTGCCTCAATCAGGATGTGGAATCACTTGAGTCAGCCAATCAGCAAGGAGAGCTGGAAACCAGGCAGGATTGAGACCCTTGAGGTCCAGGGGTGTCCAGCCTTGAAATCAGATAACTGTTTGTGTTATTTTCATGTTCACAGGATTTCAATTTAGAACAAGGTCAAATCAAGACTGTTTCTATATTTCTTTTTGGTCTTCAAATGAGCACAGAGCCACAAAAGTAGGTTGCGGATTGGTCCCTCCTCTTCAGTTACTTAGTAATGGAGTCCAGGTCACTGCCTTAATGAAACATTTTATAGGTGGAAGGACCTGAGGATCTGCTGACCTCTGACCTCGCTCATGTAGCCATGAGTGAGCAGGAGTGCTTCCACATGACTGATACCAGCCTGAGGCGCTGCTGCTGCTGATATCTGCCTGACTGAGAGAGCAGAACTGATTTTATAGACTGAAGCAGGATTCACAGGAAAAGGCAGCAGGTGCACACTGGAAAACCCTCAAGTATTAATTACAAATCCCTCTGCAAATGAGACGATCCACCCACGTGTGTGTTTACACCTGACATTTAGGTAAATGCCAGTCCACCGTCGCTCAGGCAACACGTCTTAGATGAAAAGTGCAGAGGCTGAAATTATGCGGTTTCACAAAATCCGGGCGCCGCCTCAGCAACCGGGTCTCACCCAAATGAAATGACTTCTTAGGGGAAAGTCTGCGCACCAAAGATATGAGGCTTTCCTGTCGTCCGAACTGCCACAAATCACCATTTCTGATGGAAAGTCAGGCGCACCTGTTTTCTCCAGAAATCTCTGAACGAACTCGTGGACCTGCTGGGCAGGAGACGAGGAGAAAAACATGTTCTACAGATTAGGTCTTTTCTGTGCTGACTGTGAAATGCTGGAACTCAGCATGACAAATGATGACCATAAAAATGAAAGGAGCTGTGGAGATGCAGCATTCATTAATGAAGCATCTGATGAGCAGGCAGTGAAGCAAAAACCCACTGAAACGCATGACTCCGACAGTCAGGAGTCCTCCTTTTCAAACAGATGAAGGGTATGCTGACGAGAGCATTTACACTCTTCAACCAAAAAGCTGCAGCGAGGAGAAGCTCCAACTGTGCTCCGAAACCGCACCAGAGTATAAACTGTGGACGACAGAACAGACAAAGTCCTCTGAAAGGTGGTGCTCTGAACCAGATGTGCGAGCCGACCCGGTACCGCTCACTTGATCGTGTCTGAGCATGGAAAGGAGCACTGAGATCAAAATCAAAGGACATTTGAGTTCAAACAAGATCAGGAAGAGTATGAAAGGCCTTAATCACATTAACCCGTACGAGGAGTTGACCTGAACCAGTGTTGCTGGTTTTTGGGTTGTCCAGTTCTTGGAAGGTTGTAGAGCGGTGTAGCTGTACTTCCAGGGGAGCGCAGATGTGTCTGGCAGTTCCCTTGAGGCTTATAAGGCCACCTCAAGGGACGCCATGAAAATGGAACATGCCATTGTTGATCCTGTGGTAAATGTAACATGAAAAGATTAGGAAAGTTAGACGCACTTGTGGCGTGCAGGGGGTTTGACAAATGGCGTCCTTACGTCACGCTCCAGGTTGTAGCAAGATGCAGGTCTTCTTACTGACTGCCCACAAATGCTGCAGGCTGTGCAGATGATACACAAGTGCCTGAAGGATGTTCACTCAAACTACACTTTGATTATCTAGTTGCACACTTATCACGTGACCAGCACTAACAGCGTAAGGTAAGATAGCTGTCAACAGGAAATGTATTCATAAAGACAATCAGAAACGTCCTCATACAAAGACAAAGTTGTGCACAAATGAATACTTTGTTTCTCCTGTTAACAAACTGTCAAAAATACGTCACTGGGTCACAGGCACAAACATTAAGTCTCAGAGCATGGATTGTTCAAACTGCGCATGCGTGCTGAAGTTATAGAACTTTTCAGAATAGTTGTGATCCAACGACAGGAAACTTATCTCGACAGCCATAGCTCTGTTGAAAATTGAATAAAACAGACATCAGGCTCGGCCCTGGGCTGCATGGCGCCCTCGGTAAAAAATGCTTTTTGATTTTATTAAACGGATTCATCTTTGAACCAACTTTTTGTCATTCACTTCATCCTCAACCAGCTCAGGAGGATAGCTTCATCCAAACCAGGAAAACAATGTACCGACATCCCCCTGCAGACCAGTGCTTTTGCTCAGAAACTGGGTTTCTAGAACTCTTACTCTGCTGAGGCTTCACAGCAGAACCGGCTCCGCAACAACATGCCGATGGTCTACACAACGTCTGACTGGTGAAGAGCAGTCATGGAAGAGGAGCAGGGCTGTTGGTGAACACAAGTCATAGATGCACTAAAACACAAATGAGTCATTTCCCAAATCCTTCTGAGCAGCTGCACGCATTAAAGCAAAGTGAGGGTGTATTCAGACTGGAAGTCAGTTGGTCCGGACTGAGTCCAGATCGAGTCCTGAATCTTGCGTTTGGTTTGTATTCTGACTGCTTCAACCGACATTTCTGCTTTCAACCGAAAGCTTGTAAACAAAACCACTTGACAAACCTCTTTTCCTCAAAATTTGAGATGAAAAAATCAACTTTCTGCAGTGTTCAGCTTGGCTTTTCTTTTGTACATGGACCATAAAACACTTTGGCTGCTCAGCACAACGGGAGACTGCTCTGTTGAGCCAAATGGGATAAAAGGCCCTGGTCAGGGGGATAATGAGTGGGGCAAACACTGCTGGCATTTAACCCCATCCAGAATAAGGATTGAACAAGAAACCCGAGTTACATAAGGATGTCATCAGACTGGTAAAATCCTACGGTCCTGTCTGAATCCGCTTAATCTGTTTCGAACAGCATTTGGTCTGTATTCAGACTGCCGTCAAATGGACTATCCTGTTCCGGAACAAAGCTTGTAAACAAAACCATGTGACTAAAGAGCTCCTCACTCATTGGCCAGGAATTAGAGGGCGGGGCAAAGCAATGAGGGAAGGAATCGTGGAAGTGCTTTTGGGATAGTTCTCTGATTCCAACTTTATATTTAGAGGACTAATTTTGAACGTCTGCATCAACATCAGGTACAAGGCTTCTGACTGCTGCTTTGGTACGATGGAGGCATGCTGTAAGGCGGTTACCGAAGAGACGACGCCTAAGAAGATATGCTGATTTATGACAAATAGATTGTTGGGAAATCAGTGTGAGAATCAATGTGGATCACGTCAAAAGTTGTGTGAATGAGCCTGCATTCATCCAAACACATGTCAATGTGTCTCACTGTTGCTCCGCTACTCTATTTCCTGTACATCCCATAATGACTACGGTGGCCATTTTGATCCGGTTGTTTTGCTCCGAGCATGGAGCCTCTTCAGACTGAGGAATCTCAGAGCGAACCAGAGCTCAGTCCGATTAGAAACAAAGCGAGACCACCTCAAAAGATGGTTCTGAGGGCGGTTTCTGGTCTGGATCAGGGTCAACTTTGGTGTATTCAAACAAAAAATTTGTTTTTGGGGGAAACGAACTCGTGTTCACGTTAAACAAACCAAATGTGTCCAGTTGGAATAAGTCACTAAAGCCACTAAACAATGACGTGACACGTTACTTTTCACCTGCTTTTATTGTTTTATTTAACGGCTAATAAGTTCCAAGTTCTTCATATTTCTACCAGTTGGGTTTTTGATTGTTGAACATTTTAATTTATTTTTCTACAGTGGTCACTTGGTTCTTTTGGTTTGTTGACTGTTTTGCATTTCCTTCTTCACTTTTTATTTAATTTCAAGAAGCTTTGATTTTAATAAAGTATTTTTCATTTAATTGAAAATATTGTCCTCATCCTAATTCAGCTTTTTTTTTCAAGTGATTGAAAAAAAAAACATTCACGGCGCTTAAAAACAATTGAGATTTTGAGGTTCATGTCACATCCAACACCTTTACAAAAAATATTGATATTGGTTTTGATATCGGCGATACTAACCAGTATCGGATCGATATCAGATCAATCCCCAAATGCTCAGTTTCGCCTGACCCTGATCCTCTTTAAACAGCTTCAAATGTTACATGCTGGACACTGTTTGACTCACTTTCCTAAGACTTCAGTCCCCACTCACATGCTTCCACACTGTGAGGAACTCAGTTTGAACAAAAACCAAGACAAGCTGAACTCTGATGAGAAAAGACAAGGGGTAAGCGTTTGTGAGAAACTAAAAGGAGATAATAAAGCAGATCATGGTTCTGTCAGGGACACCAGCTAAAAAGCTTTTAAATGACAGGGATCACTGATTAGATTTATGCTCAGCTCGTCTTCCAGAGTCAAAATGACCACAAAATCAGCTCAAAGTCTTCAAGCTGAAGGGAAAGTTTTCTCCTCTGAACACTCTGCTCTCTTCCAGTTCACATGAATCAAACAGACAAGCAGGTCTTCAACAGACAGGAGTAAACCTTACAATCTATTCTGGCTCAGCCATCACTCTCAACATTGTGTCAATGAAGAAGGAAGTTTATGCTCATTCAAAACATGAAGACAAAGTTTTTTTAGCAACACCAAAATGCAACAGGAATGAAAAAACTCTTTTTTTGATCCACCTAACAGTTGTTTCCGGTCAGCCTGTTGTAACGCCTCAGCAGAAAATCAAAAACAGCGTCCAGATCTCCAGGTTTATTAGAGAAAGAAGAAGGTTAAGCTGCAGTTATGACGCTCCTGACATGTCTGATGGATGATGAGGAAGCTTTTCCATGTTCTTCTGCTGTTAAACAACAACATTGACAGTGCTGAGGCTGCAGAGGTGATGCTGTGGTCCATCACCATGTCAGGCTCGCCAGGGTCACTCTGAGCTCCTGCTGCAGGACACAACCCCCAGAGGAGGTTCATGCAGGGGATTCTTTATACAGGTGCAGGTGGAACCAAGCTTTTTCTGCCCCAGCATCACTACGGAGCGGAGTGGATCAATAAATACTGAATTCATCACCAAATGCCACCTGGGAACCTGCTCTCTGTGCGTCACGCACCCAGCTTCACCTCTAGGATGGAGCAAAAGTTCTTCTCTAGATTCTAATGAATCATGGAGACGGACCCGATCAGCTGCAGGAGCTGCGGCGCCTCTAACTGCAGAGTCACTTTCCAACGCGCAAAGTCTGGGCACAAACCCGCATTTACCTTCAGGTTCCGGCTCCTTCCTTCCTGCCCTTCTTCTTCCAGTGTCTCCTAGAGCCGCTCCATGCTGCCGACTCCCGGGGCGGACCGAGGAGCACCTCTGTCGGGAAACTTCCCGTCAGGGTGCGGGGAGGGGGGAGCGGCAGACGGAGCTCTGGAGCGGAGAAACCCGAGCAGCGCGGCGCGAAGCTCAGCCTGTCAGCGCTGCTGCCGGCGGAGCGAGCGGAGGAGGAGGAGCCGCGCGCGCACGGGCGCGCACGGACCCTCCTGGCACTCCTCACAAGTGTGCCAACAAAGAAGAAAACCGTCCAATCACAGAGCTGGAGTGATGCTGCGAACCCAACCAGAACCTGCGTCGGAACCAGCATCAGCATCTGAATCGAATCACTGCGCGTGACACGTCCCGCACGAAACTTATTTGGTCATTTGGCGGTTGCTTCACACACTCCATGAATTTGGATCCGTTCACCAACCCGGGATGACCGCCTCCCCCCGGATCCCATCCAGACAGGTTCAGTCTCCAACTTTAAAGCCCCCCCCTTCCGATGAAAACGGACTTCCTGCTGTTTGAACATGTTCTGGTGGCATTTTTCTGATGATGGAGGACACGCGCGCGCGCACACACACACACAGATTAAACTTGTATTTCTGGTTTTGAATGGTGTGAATGTGAAGCAGCAGGCGCATCGATGACATCTGAAAGAGTTGTGTTTGTGATGCTGAGCTGTCTGTCACAAATACATCCGTGCACGTCTGTGTGTGAGTCTGAGCTGATATGTTGAACAAAACCGGGCAGGTTGTGAGGGGCTGCACGCTGAAGGGAGGATGGGTAACCAGATGGCTGATGGGAAGGGGGGCGGGGTTGCTCCGTGCCAATTTAGAGGCAAATTTCAGTTTCAGGCTACTGTTGCTCTTTGTCTTATAAAACGACACGTTTATTATTATTATTATTATTATTTTGGCTAAAAACATAATAATCAACATAATCAACATAATCATCCTTAAAGGACCACTGGGAATGAAACTTTAAGGTTCAAACGGAAATCTCATCCTGAAGAAGACATCATGTGACCACAGCTGCTCTCACTAACCGGGTTCAAGCTAACGTTTCAAAGTTTGCTTTCATTTCCTGATTGACTGAGAAAAATACATGTAAGGGCCCTCTGTGGTACATTTTAGCAGCGCCCCCTAGTGGCCTCACAGTCACCAATGTCCCAACTAATTTCCATGGCACGACAGAACTGAATGAATTCAAGTTGTTGTCATATTTGGTACATTCAAACCCTAACTGCTGCTCACTTTGAGCCTTTTTAATCCAAGGCTCTTCCTCAAACTTCTACAAACTAAATCCAAGCTTTGGGGACACATTTCTCAGGCTGAGTGAAGCTGAAAGTCAGAAATCACCCAAAGGTGTTTAGACACATGTGGCTCACAGGAGGTCTGAGCTCAAAACCCAGCCTTGACACCTACAAGATGATACTGCTGCAGCCTCTAAAAGATTCATGTAACTCTGATGGTGTGTTGACATCAAACAAGAATCCATCAGGAGTCACCTGGAAAATCCATCAGGAGTCACCTGGAAAATCCACCTGGAGTCACCTGGAAAATCCACCTGGAGTCACCTGGAAAATCCACCCG
>BSAI01000020.1:185054-259986 GCA_036245035.1 Adrianichthys oophorus
GGAGTCACCTGGAAAATCCACCTGGAGTCACCTGGAAAATCCACCCGAAGTCACCTGAAAAGCCGTTAGCTCCACCTCAGAACTGAGTGAGCTGTTTGTGTGTAAAACGCATGAAGCAGCAGTGAGTACGGTGGCCCTGAAGCACTTATCACACCAACAAATTTCTCAATGCTGAAACATTTTAAAACACACAATTTAAAAAGCAAAACAAACACCTAGAACATTCCATTTAAGAAAACCAGACACAATTGTAGTAATCACAACACAACAAATAAATACATAAGAATGAAACGGTTTGGAAAACAAAAGCAATTTCCAGAAATTCATATGGAAAGTTAATAAACAAAACGCAATAAGAAACCGGGAAAGGTGATGTCCCGCAGTACCTACCAGTTCTGGTTTCTGATCCCATTTCGTTTTTGACCATTTCACTTGGATTTCTGGAAATGACTTCTGTTTTAATCTTAATCTTGTTTCATTTTTTGGAATTGAGCTTCTGGAACTTATTGCTTTCTTACTGGCTGTTTTGCTTTTGTTATGTCTGCTGTGATCTTTAAAAGGTTTTTGCTTTGAGCGATTTGCTGGGATTTTGGCTTCTTGGAGCCATCAGGTACTTCCTGTTTGGAACGGCGGAGGGGTGTTCACTCAGTCCAGTTCTTGTATACAGTCAATGGTCTTCACTAAAGTGGAGTAAAAACAGGATAAAAAGCGTCATAGAAAGAGACACATTTTTTAACTATAAATATCTACAAAATGATTTCATATAATCCACAAATGTGGCCGATATTTTACAGGATCGATGAAAGTGTCGAGTTCTGTCGAGTCATCTGCAGAGCCTGCTCTTCATCAAAGTACAAACACGCACAGTGACTCAGAGCTTCCCCGATCCGCCTGACCAGTTGGTTTGTTTGAGAAGAAAAAGGAACCAAAGCACAACGAGAGACGTGAGAAGAAGGAAAACATTTCTACATAAATGTTCTTCCACAGTCTGTGTGTGATGGGGACTGAACACGCATCAGCAAATAGAGGGTTTTATCTGCACGTGTGATTCCAGGGTCAGACCAGTTTCATGACAGTTTGACAAACTGCAGTGGGAATGCACATCAACAGATGTAGTCAAAGACTAAGTTAGATGTAAAACAATCTAGAACATTTTGACTAAATGTATTCTTTTTTGTTTCATTTCTCTTCTGTTTTGGTCTATTTGTTTTGAAATATGTCATCTTTGTTTTCAACCTGACATGGGACGCGCTTCAGTTCTGAGTGTTTCAGGTCGTTCATGGTGGTTTTTCTGTCTCCCTGTTTAGCATCGGCGTTCCCTGCAGACCGCGCTGATGTCTTTCCCTGCTGTGTTGAGCTCAGTCACTCACCGCTTTTTACAGTTCGGGTACGTCCAGGAGAAATCAGAGACAAGAGTGCCCCCCTGCAAGTGAACGTCATCACCATGACGACCGGGGCCTTCAGCAGAATGATGCTGGTCATAGCAACAGCTCGGTTTGACCCCCCCGATTGCCAACCGGAGTGATTCAATATTTCTGTCTGTTTGGGACTTTTATTAGTGGTGTAAACATAAAGTTCACAGCTCAATATGAGACTTGCAGGCACACAAGCAACAGGGATCGATTCCCACTTCAGCAGAGGGCTTTTCAAGGATTAGAGGTGCCTTTGAACATCACGTGAACCTACGAGCTCCATGGAGACACATGGCAGTTAGAGAGGCAGACTGACTCATGCAGCATGGATCGGGTTCATTTAGTCCTTCTATCAGAGGCATGGTAACATTTGGAGTTTGTGTTGTTAGAGCTGAGATTTTGATTGTAAAGAGGCAGGTTGTTGAGGTGCTGTGCAGCAGAACGCTCCATCCAGCTCCATAGATGCCACAGGCTCGCAGGGATGCACCTCACTTTTGCTGTGTCATGTTTGAATTCTGCTTTCTGACACAAAGCTGGGCTTCCACAGGTTCTTGGCAGCAGCAGAAGCTGCTGTTCTTGGGTTGACAGTAAACTAAACCTCGCTGGTTGTTTTGTTTGAATGCAGCTAACATCTTTTCCTAAAAAAAGAACACTATTCTTGTTAGATGCTGGAGACCCATCAGAAACATTCACATTTTCTTCAGCTACAGAAACCATTCCACTTTTAAGCTATTCAGCAGACTTTGGGTCTTGAACTTGTATTTTTCTATCTAAAATGCCTTAAGTTTTTTGAGATATCACAGGTCAAAGTCGACATGTCATCTTTGGGTGAGTTTTAGTTATGAATGAAAGTTTATGCAAAAGAAGAGGCAGTTGAAGTCAGAGAGGTGAGAGGGAGCGGATACTGACTTTCTTCATGGGTTCAGTTTGCTCAAACTCTGCCACAGTTTCATATTAGAACATAGGCGTTTTAGCTTTCAGACAATTCCATTCAATTTGATTTCTATAGCCCAATATCAGAGCTATAGCTGTCTCATTGGGCTTACATCAGTATTTGCAAAAAACATCTGGTCAGTCATAAAAATATAAACAATAGCTGGTTGTTAAACAGACTAAGCTGAACAAACATCTTTGCCCTTACACCCTCCTTCTCGGTGAGGAAAAACTCATAAAAAACCCTGTCTCTTTTTGGGAAACCTCGTGGTTGCCCACATGATGGAGAGATCCTCAACCCCGGACGGACAGGTGATGTGCTAGAACTTTAAAGAAAAGTGAGCTTCATTAATTCTATAACTACATGGTTGAATAACAAGTATATGTCCAAAAAACAAACACGTCTAGATAAACAGCTACAAGTTAAGATAACAGCTAGATATTTAAATAAACAACAACATGTTTGAATAGTGTAGCAGACGGGCTTCATCCAGATGGAGTTGTGGAACAGCTGGGGTTGCTGGAAGAGCCAGAGGCGAGGTCACAGCCAAAGACAGGAGCACAGACGATCCACCTGGAATCAAGACAACATGTGAATTGTACTGCACCAAACAGAAGCATGATGAACACAATAAAATAAAGCATTGGCAAATGACAATGGATGTAATAAAGAGTGCAGAGAGGGGGAGAAGGATACTGATCCTGGTTAGTGTAGGGAAGAGGGTGTGTGTGTGCGTGTGTGTGTGTGTGTGTGTGTGTGTGTGTGTGTGTGTGTGTGTGTGGAGGGGGAGGACGAAGAGCGAGCAGGACCAGTGTGGTGAACTTCATTACAGTAGGTGAGGTAGGGAAGCAAGTCAAATATTCTCTGATAGCTCGCCTGGTAATAATCCTGTCCAAAGAAGAATGTTTTAAGCCTACAATACAACTTTGAAAAACCTGGGACATGTAGTTTTCTGGGCTGCACGGTGGGGCAGTGGTTAGCGCTCCTGCCTCACAGCAAGAAGGTTCCCGGTTCAAGTCCTGGCTGGGGGACCTTTCTGTGTGGAGTTTGCATGTTCTCCCCGTGCATGTGTGAGTTTTCTCCGGGTACTCCGGCTTCCTCCCACCGTCCAAAAACATGCTTCATAGGTTAATTGGTTACTCTAAATTGTCCGTAGGTGTGAATGTGAGTGTGCATGGGTGTGTGATTGTGGCCCCTGCGACAGACTGGCGACCAGTCCAGGGGTGTACCCTGCCTTCGTCCATGAGTAGCCGGGTTAGGCTCCGGCAACCCCGTGGCCCCGAAAGGGATAAAGCGGATTGAATGAATGAATGTAGTTTTCTCACTGCAGCCCCAAATATCAGCAAAAGATCATTTCTCCCACTGGCCGTAATACATGTTTTTTGAAAACTTTTTAGTCTACTTCTTGTTTTTAACTTGTGATTACTGCTGAATTGCTGGGCCTGAACACATGAAAATCCCACTAGTTGTGGTGCATCATCTCTGCATTCTGAGAATATTTTCATTTTTACACAGAGATAAATGGTTTGAAAGATATGAGCATTTGTTTGAGCCATTTCCGTTGCGACTGCAAAACCCTTTCACACACACACGCAAGCCCCCATACACACACTGCAGGATCAATTCCACAGTTCTTCTAACCCTTTCAAATATTCATGTTCCTTTTTCACTGTTTGCTTTAATGATAAGCTCAGTGGCCCCATGGAACAGTGTCCACCCTGAAACTGGAAGTTTGTGAGTTCACATCCAGGCCGAGTCATGCTAAATATTCCACAAATGGGACCCGGTGCTTTCTTGATTGATACTTAACATAAAGGTGTTGTTTTGGGGAGTTAACCACCAAATTCTACCTGAGGGCGGCTGTGTCTGCAGCTCACCGCTTTCCCAGGGCATAGGTCAAATGCAAACAGCAAAGTTCATGCACCTCAGAACGTGACAACTTTAGAGCCTTCACTTTAATTAAACTAAATTAAGTTTGTGTGAGATTATTGAACTATTACAGTTAATGTAACTTAGCATCTGCTAATGTTTTTCGGCTAATTTGGCATTTTACATTTTTTCAGTTTTTTAGGCTAATATGGAGTTTAGCTAGTATTTTAACCATGTGCCAGCTTTTTTGGCTAATTTGGGAACTACTGGAGTTTTTTAGGCTAATTTGGCAATTAGCTTTTTTTTGGCAACATGCTAGGTGTTTTGGCAAAATTTAACATTTTTCCAGTTTTTAGGCAAATTTGGAGTTTAGTAAATATTTTAGTATTATGCTAGCTGATTAGGCCAAACTAGACATTTTTCAGTTTTTTAAGCAAATTTGGAGTTTAGCTAATATTTCAGCATTATGCTATTTTAGTCAAAAATAGAAATGTTTCCAGTTTTTTTCAGACTAATTTGGCATTTAGCAAATATTTTAGCAAGCTATCAGCTTCAGCGTTTTCATCTATCAGCTTTAGACTTTGCAGCTATCAGCACTAGCATCTTCAGCTGCCACATTCAGCTTACAGCATTCACACTTGCATTATCGTGGGTAATGGCTATATATCTAGTTTCAATTTGGATTTTTTTCTCCTTTCTTCATGTAATATAGACTTTAAAAAGTGGTTTAGAAATTCAGTCTCATTAAAATTTTAATTTGTATTTCTCTAAATAATTGCAAGTATGTGAACACCACCTGTAGTCTGTGCTGTATGTTTCAGTCATGCCTATTGGTGCTGCTGTATCAACTTTATTCCCAAACCTTGGAGAAACTGCAAAATTCACTTCATGGTGTGGGAGCAAAGTTGACTGGAGACCTCAATTCCCAGAAACCACTGTTAAGCATTGGGTCAAGTGGTGTCAAACAGAACGCCTGCCTTTGGAGCCATGAGATTTGTCTGCAGTTTTTAGGGTTTGCACCAAAGCTCCTCCCATTGAGACACTTTATACATCCATCTTGTTTCATGTTTTTTGTACCAACAAGAATATGCACAGAGCCAAGTCCATCCTAAAGTGTTGGGGTGAGTACAGTGTAAAAAGGTGGGAAATGAACTTCGTCTGCATTTGTTTCAAATCAACTGAAGCTGTGTTCTTTCACCTCCAGCAGCCTGACTTAAACAATACCATGTTAGAAATAAACAGACTTCCTACAAGAACTTCTCTTACAAAAAGAGAGGATACTGTTTATTGTTAAAAAAAATAGATGTTTGACGTCTGCTTTGAATGCAGTGTTCCAGTTGATGGGAGAGTCAGGTGTCCAAATGTTTGTTTTTGTAGAAATGCATCGTTTTCTTCATCTGGAAATCCTTCAAAGCTCCTCATTTGTTTCACCTTCTGCAGTTTTCTCCATCTTTGTTTTTTGAGGTGCAGCTGAAGCTGCAGATGAAGCTCTGTCAAACTCCTCCGTCTTACAGTTGAACCTCTAAAAGCTGCCGGACACTTTGGTATCTTCTCAAAAATGAAAATGGAGATTGTATTTTTTTTTGTTAAACAAAATGCTTGCTTGCTTTTCCATCCAGTAGAAGATTATAACTGAGTCTACTGGACAATCCCAGTGTGACAGCACGATTGGAGTCCTCTAAACTTTATTGTCATTACAGTAGTATTCCAGCAGAGGCTCAGGGAGGAGCCTCTCATTTAAACATGTCATTTGAGCATGTAGGCTCAGGACCCTCCTGTGTCAGTGTGAGCAAAGCTCGCCACACTGTGACATCATCTGAGCAGTAGATAGATCTACCTGACTGATTGTTGAGTTGTTGCACATCGCCATGATGTGCTATGGAAAACAGACTTGGTGCGGTTTAAATTAGCTTTAAATTCTCACTAAGGCAAGTTTCTTTGTTTCGCACATTTCATGTACAAAAACAATTCAAAGTGCTTTACATAAAACATAAAAAACAATCATGAAAGGTGTGATCATTAAATTAAGATTTAAAGAAAGTTAAAAAGAAGTGAATTTAAAACAAGCATAGATAAACAGTGATATGGTGATAAACCATTCAAAGCTTTATAAACCAGTAGCATAACCTTTAAGTCTGTTCTCTGGCAGACAGGCAGCCAGTGTAAAGACCTCAGAACTGGACTGATGTGGTCTACTTTTTTGGTTCCTGTGAGAACACGAGCAGCTGAGTTCTGAATAAGCTGTAGTTTCCTGACTGTTTTTTTGGTTGTCCTGTGAAAACACTGTTATAGTAGTCAAGTCAACTAAAGATGAACGCATGAACTAGTTTTTCCAGGTCCTGCTTGGACATCAGATCTTTAATCCTTGAAATATTTTTGAGATGATAGTAGGCTGATTTTATGACTGCCTTAATGAGTTCATAAAAATGTAGGTCTGTGTCTATCATTATAGCCAGGTTTCTGCCTGGTTGGTGTTAAGATGAATAGATTGAAGCTCTGTAGTGACGTCCAACCGTTTCTCTTTAGCCGTAAAGACAATAACCTCAGTTTGGTTTTTGTTTAATTGAAGTAAGTTGTGACACATCCAGTCATTAATGTCCTCAATGCATTTACCAAGAGCCTGTACAGGGCCTCGGTCTCCTGGTGTCATTGTAATATATATCTGTGTATCATCTGCATAGCTATGGTAACTAATGTTGTTATGTATAACCCGGGCCAGTGGGAGCATGTAGATATTAAATAGACACACCGGGGTTTGTCAGTCTGTTGACTGTAGTGAATAAAGCCCGAGAATAATGAGAGTTTTTGGTAATGATGTCAGAGAAATAGGACTTCCTTGAATGGCTCAGTTGTAAATGATAAAAGCGAAGTTTCTCTTGATAGATGTCGTAATCAACCTGCAGTTTAGCCTTCTCCATAAGAGAACGTGCTCTGTGTTTAGTCCGTTTACTGTGCTGCTCTCTGCCCAGTGTGGTATCAAACAGAACAGAAATAAAGTGGATAATGTGAGCAGGAAAAAAATCTTAAAATGCAGATGGAAATCTGCAGCTTTCACAAAAAGGTCAAAGGCTCTCTAGAGTGTAGCAAGACAACAGAGGTCTGGTTATTTCTGAGGAGGTTTTTCTCACACAAGAACCTTGAAAACTAAAATCATTGCATTTCTCATAACTTTAATGAAGAAAATCCCTCCATCAAAACATTCCATTCATCCATCCATCCATCCATCCGTCCATCCGTCCGTCCATCCATCCATCAATCCATCTATCCATCCGTACATCCGTCCATCCATCTATCCATCCATCCATCCATCCATCCATCCATCCATCCATCTATCCATTCATCCATCCACCCACCCATCCATCCATCTGTCCATCCATCCATCCATCCATCCATCCATCCATCCATCCATCCATCTATCCATCCATCCATCCATCCATCCATCAATCCATCTATCCATTCATCCATCCACCCACCCATCCATCCATTTGTCCATCCATCCATCTGTCCATCCATCCATCCATCCATCTGTCCATCCATCCATCCATCCATCCAACCATCCATCTTCTATTCCTGCTTTGTTTTGTGCAGTCACCTGGGTTCCTGGAGCCTATCCCAGTAGACTGAAGGTGGGTTTTAATCCTGGGCAAGTCACCAGTCCATCACAGGGCCATATATTCCTATGAAACATGTTTTTTGACTGTGGGAGAAAACAGGAGAAGAATTGCCAACACTTGCCAACCACCATCATGCCTGCGAACCATCATGCAGCCTTCAACAAAATCCATGAAGCAAAATACAACAAAACAGGATGTAGTTCATTACTGGAATAAAGAACAAATGTCTGCAGAAAGGGAACAGCAGCAGCTTCTGTGTGAGGAGCTCCCAGGCTTTCCTGCATGTTTCTGGGTTTGAAATGTATTCACAGCTCATTATTCTTAGTAACAAGGCTGAAAATGAAATATCCTTTTTGTTTTTGTTGAAAAACAAGGATGAATTAAGATTTTATTCAACCAAAATTCCTGCAGGGGAGTAAACACGTGAAACTGACTCTATCTGAGGGAGAAATGCAGCAATTAACAGCAGGATCTCCACCCAGGGAGGCTCTCCCCACGCTCCCTCTTTGAACCAGCTGATAAATGGAGCTGTTCTGGTTGCCTTCACAGATATGTAAATAAACAATTAGAATCTGGAATGCAGTATGAGGAAAACCTCCCTGTGCTGATGTGTTATTCATCACAGCCCTGGCCTCCTTGCTCGGTTTTCACATCTGTTTTATCAGCACTTCTCTGCCTGGAGTCTGGTCACTTCAGTGTCAGTGTTTTTGCAGAGCTCTCAGCTTTTCCTCAGTGATGCCTTCTTCCCTCACCTCACTATTGGGAAAAGAAAACTTCATCCTGTTAATGGAGAAGTTATGCCTTACTTGGGGACTGGAGTAGAGGCTCCTCCCAGGTGGAGGAAAGAGCTCCCAGATCTTAAGCTTGTGTGAAGAGTATGGCGTCACCTGGAATTCACAACATGCTTTGTAGATGGAAGCAGCACGATGACCTAATTACACTCCAGCTTTTTCTGGCTTAGGAGTGTCATCCTGTGACTCTTAAGAAGATGCATAATAATACTGGCCACATGGTGGTCCTGATTAGACCTCGATTTTTCTGGCCACACATGGCTGCAGGTGTGGAAACCAATACTGAAACTTCTAATCAATGTGTCTGATGAAAGTCTCTGCCTGATTGAACAGAATATATAAAATCTAGTCGATTACTTAAACACTTCGGGGTCATTCCAGAATGGGGGACATTCATGAAAAGTAAACCTTAATTTTTCTGATTTTCTCCTACATATGTATCAATAATAGGTAATACACTGTCAAAGGCTTGGTTAGCTCAGCTTATAGGTCAGTTGTACCATTTTATTACACTACATGTTTGATGATTACAAAACTTGATCCAATCCTGTTACCAATTTTGCAGGTTGCAAATCTGCACTTCTGCCAGCTTTCTGTCAGAAGTGGAAGCCAGTTTTTTAGGTAATTATGCTGATGACCAACAGGATACTTCTAAAGAAGTATAACAGAAATTAATACATTTTTTTAATCTGATTGTATGTGTAGCAGAGTTGCATGGGTAGAGTGAGACAGTGACACTAGGATAACTACAGTGTAAAGACATGACAAATAGAAGAGAGGCGTTCCGGTCGCTTTATCCATTACTCTGGAAAACTGTTTGATAATGTCATGTCCAGTGCATCATGTGGTTCTCTGTTGTACTCTTCTTCTACCATGTTAAAAAGGTCATGCTAACCGGGTGCATGTTGTGGGACAAAAATGTTCATGGATAGTGATTATTATTTGAAACATTGTGTTATTCAAACAAATGTTCACACGATTACAAGAGAGAGACACCAATAATAATAATACTACTAATAACAAATTATATAATATTAATATATCTAATAATAATAGAAAAAAATTGTAACCCTTTAAAATAACTAGCCTAAAATATCATTGCTTGTTAGTTATCTATTGTCTATCTATAAGCATCATGTATAAATCCTTAACAAACTGTTAACTGTTATTTAACAAATCATTTATAACTCAATAACTCACAGATTAATAATGACTTGTTAACTAGCTTTAACGGGTAGTTATTATAAAGTATTACCAAAAAATTAAATGTAACTGTACTTTTGGTAATTGCTTTATAATAAGTGTCCTTAATAAACTACTTCTAAGACATTAGCAAGTATTAGTAAGGTTTTATGAAGCTGCTTATTAATAGATTAATTGGCATTTGTAAATGTCTTACAAATAACTTCCATGTTTAAATGAACTGAAAACATTCATTAGCATTTGTTTATCCTTTTTTAAAATATGTGTTAACATTTATAATGTTCTATAAATGCTTTGTACATTAATAATAAATGTTAACAGTTTATTCTTGCAGTCCTCCAATCTAAAGCATGATCTAGTAGGTGTTCATCTTCACAAACCATTTATCAATCTTTTGTAAGGATGAACTCCTTAACACCAGAATTATTTACAATTAGGATTTTCTTCAGTCATGTTTTTCTATTCCAGTAGATGCTGAATTAGGTTAAGATGGTAAATGTGACAAAAACACATGAACAGAAATCCTTTTAGGCTTGATGCATCTATGATAAAATCACCTGTTCCCATCTCCAGCATGAAGAGACTTTTATTTATACAACAGTTATTTCCAGTATTTTCACTCTAATGACTGACAAAACTAACATGTACTAATATGAAGTAAAGACGCATTCTAAACACAACACTCTGCATAACTGTCCTCCCTGTGAACAAAGTGTGCTTTGTGAATGCAGTGAAACAGTTGCTGTTTTTGTGTGGACACAGATGAATGTTGCATTCTGCACATTTGAGTCTGGCTCTTTCATTGTGAGAATCGTTGACGCTCATGTCCCACCACTGGTCAGAGTCTCTCAGCATCTGTGTGGACGTCCGGTGCAGGAATGACTTTGGCTGGACCTCAAACTGCTGTTCAGCAGATATGCAGAGCTGCTGCTTTCCCTCCTGCAGCTTCAGCACTAGTGGTTGTGATGTTCATGATGCGTCTCATCACTGCTGCTCCTCATCTGTCCGCTCACTGCTCCTGATTTCATCACCTAGTTTAGAAAGAAGAAATCCATTGAGAAAAAGAGCTGCATTTTCATCTGTTTACACAATTACATTTACAAGCTGAAACTCACCTGTAAACATTTGGATCAGCTGCTGGTTAAGGAGGAGATTCTTCATCACTTTCTTCTCATCTGTCCTCACTGTCCTCAGGTGGAGTGCTGCGCCGCAGTCCACCTGCTGCTTTTAATGAAGTCACGTTCATGTTTAGAACAGATCTAAAGAACAATAAAGGACAGAAATCACATTTATCACAATATTACTAAAATGACTATAGCGGATATCTTCCAATAGTGGCCGGTCTCCAATAAAGACGGTCCAACAGGTGTTCCTTACTTTAGACTGATCTCTAATAGTGGCCGGGCTCCTTTAAGGCCCCCCCGCACACAGTCATGCAGACACTCATCAAATGAATCAGAAGTACTCTACTGTGTCGTGGAAGTGTGACCAGTAATCTACAAGCATGTAGATATTTTTCCTTCTGTAAGTGTTCAGCCTTGATGCTCTGCGTTGTGCTCCAGTGAATAAAGATCATGTTTGGACGTTGAGTCCATTTTTAAAAAGGAAAACCAAATATTACATTGCTGTCCCGGTTTTCCCTCTGTGTTTGTCCATTGATTTATGTTATTATTTTTATTAATATATCAACGCTCCTGTTAGCCACGCCCCGCAGCAGTCTAAGTACGTGTGCTCAACAGCGCCCCCTGTGACTGGAGTGAGTTCAAGTACCCTCGGACAGACTAACACACAGGCTGGAATGTTTGGAAAACACATATTTAACCTGAATTTGATGGAAATAAACAGTTCTAAACCAAACACCTGTTATTTTCACAAAACTTACCTTAGATTGGACCATTTTTTCAAGATTGTCGACAAAAAAAGGCGATCCAGCTCAAGATGGACTTTGTTCTCAAGAACGGGGTGGTGCTCCGCCTCTGACCCTTCCTACAAGAAACTAATGCTTAGAAAAAGGATCCCGGGTATATGTTGAACCTTTTTATATTTATTTTATGGAACAACTACAACACTACAGAACAAGACATGGCTTAACATTAAAAAACAGAGTTTTTGAATCCTATCTAACAAACAGAGGGGCAATTGCAGCTTTAAACAACAACACTAATAAAATAAATATAGATCTGAGCAAAGTGAGGCAAACAACAAAAAGTGTTTTTAAAAAACTACAGATACAAAAGGGAACTTTTTAGTCTATCACACATTGTTTTTATTTTTGGATCCTTAAGGAGCTTCAGCAATTAATCCTTAATAAAGTGATTAATAAATGTTTTAATGAGCAGCTTAATACCAGATTACTAATGCATGTTACTGTCTTATAAGTAGTTTATTAAGGACACTTAATTTAAAGCATTATACCTTAATAATTTAGGATTTAATGTAGACAGTGGGAGGGGGGGCTCCAGACTGGTTTGGTATTTTTTAAACTTATTTTCAAGCATTCTTTTCTTTTAGTTTCTGTAGATTTGGTTAACAAGACAAAGTGAATTCCATCAAAAAGTACATGTTTTAGCTTTATTGTGTGGTTTTTTTGAAATATGATGGATGGGACGTAAATTGTTTTCCAGTTCTAGACTGATCCTTGACCCTGAATTTCTTGACCCAGATGGGACTTTGTGATCATTACGGGTCATTTCATCGAATTTGTACTGATCATGCCAACTGCCAACCAAAAGCAAGAACTGTTGCAAAATGTTTTTGGATAAACAAAATTTAAAATGTTGGCTTCTGGAATGTTTGCACACAGAACAAGGGTGTGATTTCAGGAGCAAACAATAAAAAAAGTTGAGTATGTGCTGCCATTGATAAAACCAGAACCACACTGTAAGAACAAGGCTGAGACGTGTGGATCCATGTGCAAACAGGGTTTAATGAAACAGCACAGGAGGATAAGACAAGGCGTGGTCGAGGACAGGCAAGGGTCAAAAACACAAGGAGCAAGGCAGGAGGCGTCAAGCCAGGCAAAGATCAGAAACCAGGCAAACAGGAACATGGAATGCTTAGTATGAACAAGAGGAAAATCAGTTCAAGACTACGCACAGAAGAGAGGGTGAGACTGGCATATAACCAGTGGGCTGATGACTAGATGAGGAGCAGCTGGTGAAGATGGCGGAGATCAGATGACTGAGGGGAGATGGAGTGTACAGAAGCTGTCAGTACTCTTGCGATGGGTCCCTCTGCTAGTCGGAGAAGGAACTGGATGACCAGATGCTGACAGAGCCCACCCCCTGCGAATGGCTCCGGAAGCGAGAGACCACCCGATGCCGAGGTTGACCCCGGGAGCGAGGGGCTGGTCTGTCCGGATGGTCACGATGGAAGACAGCTGTCAGAAAGAGGTCGAGGATGTCATCAGCTGCGACCCAGGAGTGTTCCTGAAACCAGATACTGAAGGCGACCATTCTGTCGTCGAGAGTCCAGGAGCTCGTGCACGAGGTAGGCCTCTTCGCCGTCCACCACAAGAGGAGGAGGAACAGAGTCAGATTCGGCAGACAGGATGGTGTCCTTGGAGGGAGCTGCTGCCGGTTTCAACAGTGACACATGGAAGGTAGGCAAGATGCGATAGCTGGGAGGCAGCCAGAGGCACAGGAGGGATCTGTCGCAGAATCTTGAAGGGACCCACAAACCTGGGACTAATTTTCTTGCAGGGCAAACGTAGCCGAAGGTCACTCGTGGATAACAACTCCCACTGTGCAGGAGCCAGCTGGGGTCCATCCAGCCGATGTCTATTCGCTTGCTCCTGGTATCTGCGAATGGCCTGCCCTAGTTGGATATGTGCTTCCTCACAGGTGTCCGCACATCGGGAAAACCAGTCGTCGATTGCAGGACTGTCAGACTGCGCACCGCCCCACGAGAAGAATGGGGGTTGGAAACCAAGTACGCACTGAAAAGGGGTCAAGCCTGTGGCAGCTTTCCTCAGAGAGTTTTGTGCGTACTCGGCCCAGACCAAATAGTGACTCCATTCCTCCTGGCGCGAGCTGCAATATGACCTCAGGAACCGGGTCACTTCCTGTTTCTTACGTTCAGCTTGTCCATTGGACTGTGGATGGTAACCTGAGTTGAGACTGACGTTCATGTTCAAACCTTTGCAGAGCTCCCCCCAAACCCGTGAGGTAAATTGCGGTCCCCGACCTGACACGATGTCCTCAGGTATGCCGTAGTGACAGAAGACATGAGTCAACAGCTATTCTGCGGTTTCCATGGCAGGCGGTAGCTTATGTGGTGGATGAGACAACATGCTTTGAAGAACCTGTCGACAACCATGAGGATCATCGTATGGCCCTGTGATCTAGGCAGATCTGTGATGAAATCCACCGCGAGATGTGACCAGGAACGATGAGTAACTGGAAGTGGTTGGAGGAGGCCGGCCGGTAGCTCAAGAGTGTGTCTTAGCCATCTGACAGACTGAACACCGAGTCACATACCTGGCCACTTCTGCCTGTAACGTTAGCCACCAAAAAGAGTTTTGGGTTAGTGTCTGTGTGGTGGCCATACCTGGATGTCCGGTGGCGGGACTGTCATGCACCAGCCGTGGAACTCCGTGTCGGTGAGAAGGAGGAACATAGGTGCGATCTTCTGGACAACATGGCAGCGGAGGATTGGAGTTGTTGACCTCTGCTAGCTCTGACATGATGTCCCATTGGATGGGAGCTAGGATCAGGGAGTCCGGTATGATGTTCTCTGGGTGACAAGTGTTAGTGACGGAGGCTTCATAAAGGTGAGACAGAGCGTCAGCTTTGCCTTTTTTGGAACCAGGACGGTAGGTTATTTGGAAGTTGAACCGGGAAAAGAACAGGGACCACCGAGCTCGGCGGGCGTTTAACCTCTTGGCCGATTTTATGTATTCCAGGTTCTTGTTGTCTGTAAGAACCACAAAGGGATGTGAGGCTCCTTCAAGCCAGTGCTTCCACTCCGAAAATGCGTCCTTCATGGTGAACAGCTCTCAGTCCCCAACGTCGTAGTTCTGACAGCTTCCTGGAGAAATAAGCACAAGGACAAAGTTTGGATGGTAGACCCTACCGCTGGAACAACACGGCACCCACTCCAGAACTGGACGCATCCACTTCAACCACAAATGGTAGTGTGGGACCGGGGTGACGTAGGATGGGAGCCTGTGCAAACCGCTGCTTCAGAGTCTTGAAAGCGCTGGCAGCCACTGGCGTCTAGAACAGACGTTTGGGGGATCCTTTGAGCATGGAAGTGAGTGGAACTGCTACTGTGCTGAATCCCCGAATGAAGCGCCTGTAAAAATTTGTGAACCCCAGGAAACGCTGAAGATCCTTGATTGAGGATAGTGGAGGCCACTGCAGGACAGCGTCAACTTTGGCCACCCCTGAGCACTGATGACGTAGCCCAGAAATGCAACAGAGGTTTAATGAAACTCGCATTTCTCCAGTTTTACGTAGAGGTGGTTCTCGATCAGGTGTTGGATGACTTGGGGTACATGAAATATGTGTTGTTCGAGGGTGTTGGAAAAGATGAGAATGTCGTCAATGTAGACAATCACAAACTGGTGTAGCATGTCACAAAAAATGTCGTTTACAAAGGCCTTAAACACTGAAGGGGCATTACATAAGGCATTAGATAAGGCTTAGATAAGATAAGGCTAGAAAAGGCCGTCTTCCACTCATCTCCCTCACGAATGAGGATCAAATTGTAGGCACTTCAAAGGTCCAACTTGGTGTAGTACTGAGCCTTTCGTAGTTGTTCTAGAGCAGGAGGAACCAGAGGCAGAGGGTAACGATATTTGACAGTTATCTCGTTCAGACTACAGAAGTCAATGCAGGGACGTAAACCTCCGTCCTTCTACTTTACGAAAAAGAAGCCAGTGACGTGGATGGCCTTATGAAGCCCTTTCCCAGTTCTTCCTGTATGCATAAGTACATGGCCTCTGTCTCAGGTTGCGAAAGTGGGAAGACCCGACCTCGAGTGAGCTTGGTTCCTGGTACTATGTCTATGGCACAGTCATAATCTCTGTGAGGGGGAAGAAGTGTAGCATGCTGCTTGTGGAAGGCCTCCTGGAGGTCATGGTATTGCAGCGGCAGGGAGCCAGCAGTTACCTCAGAGTCACTGGTACAGAACCTGGTAGAAGCAATCTGGCTGTGTTCAGGGAGCACCGGTCACGATGAGCTGGGAAGACAGAGATGTCGGCAGTCCATTGAATTGAAGATAAGTTCCTTGGTCGACCATTTTATGGTGGGGTCATGCTTTATCGAGCCAAGGAAGCCCCAGGATGACTGCACACTGTGGGGAGTCCACGGTGAAGAACTGGATGATCTCGTGATGATCCTTCTGGCTTTCGAGGTGGATGTCCTACGGGTTGACCATCTATAGCAGAAACTGCCCCCGCGAGGTGAAGGGAAGCAGAGGAACATGATTAACTTGGGCGAACCCCAGATCTATGACATTTCCTGCTGACCCTGAATCTATCACGGTTTTGGTGTGTATGACTCTATTTTGAATGGTCAATGTTATTGGTATTTCGACAGTAAGTGTATTATCACTCTCCGACCTGCCCGATCGTCGAGGCAGACGATCTTCAAATTTTGTGCTGGTCACCTACAGATCTGACCATTTTTTGCCCCGGACAGCCCATATCCACCCTTCAAGGCAATTGGGACTGAGGCATCAGCTGCTGTAACAAAGCATGACAGTGTTTGACTGTTACGGCCCAGCTATCATAGTCTCCTAGAAATGAGGTGAGGCGTTTTTCTGGAGTGACTAGAGTGTTTTTACTGATGGTGGTTGATGTTAGCATTGATATGCTCTGCAGGTTTACACTGTGAGCACATTTGTTTGCTTGAATTTGATGAAAAGAAATGACTGGATTTAAAAGAAGAATACTCGATGCTTCAAATGTAACCATTGAGTTATATTGGGTTATGTCTATAATTAACTCAATGGTTATATCATAGATGTGCACACTATGGTGTGCACATCTATGAGTCCATCCACTATGAGTGGATGGACTTGGAGCTTTGGTCCAGTTCATGCAGGGGTTTGAACTAAAAAACTCTGGGTTGACTGCTTTGGATTTCAATTTCTTTTGCTTGTAATATTGTGAACTTGTACTGTCTATCATGTGTCCAACTCTGAAATTAAAAATTTTTATGCTTTGTTGTCATTTTTGTTGTTGTTTTTTGGCCAATTTGTTCATAGACACAGTTGCAAACAAATTTCCGTCTGTGCTTCCTTGAAGCTGGGACTTCTGTCTTCTGATTATTAGAACATAATTACATTAAGGAGACACCAAAAACGTATTTGTGTGATGCAAAAGTTACAAGATGAATCCTAAAATCCTCCATCTTTTCTCACTAGCCACCTCATGTCTCTACTGGCGACTCGTTGCTACGGTAGCCAAAATAGTCTCAGGTGAAAGTGTTTTCACTTGTGTTCATGTGTGACAGACGTTTAAGAAAAAAGAAGAAGAGAGATTTCTATGACAGCAAGGAGAAACTTGTGTGGAGTGATAAAAAGGTTTTAATGAGAGAGGAGTGACGGGCTGATGAAAGCGTGATCCTGTTCCAGGATGAAAGCAAACCATGAAACTCATGTGGACTGCTTAAGAATCCTCCGCTAGTTTCTTCATCGTTTATCATCTTCCTTTTTCACTGACAGATGAAATGAAAGTTTTTCTGCTGGTGAAAGTGTCTTCTGGTTTGAAAGCGTTTTCTTGTTTTTCAATATTGAAAGTAGAAAATACAGGAGGTTCAGTCAGCTATCAGGAGCAGTCTGCCAGCAGAGGTGCATCTCTGAGCGTGTTCCTGCTGCAGGTCTGAAGAGCATCATGAGGTTTTCTCATTAGAAGTCAAAGCTGTGATGTCAGCGCTGCAGACTGGAAACTGCCCGCCCCTGTGGTCCTCATGGCTGCAGAGACGTCCAGAGGGAGAATGAAGCAACAGCTTTCACTGAACAGACACTGAAACTCTAAAACTCCTGAACAGAAACTGGGATCAAATCAACATCTTGACTGAAAATTCTAAATGTGAATCAATGACTGTTCACTGTGTTATGATGTTAGTAGACAGATTGTTTGTCACAAATGTATGAACTGAACAGTTTCAAACACTCACCAGTCCATCAGCTGCTTGCTCACAGCATCACAATGTCCTGATCTGTCGGACGCGATCTTCTCTTCTGTTTGCTTCACGTTTTGATCCAGGCAGATCCTGCAGTGCTGGCTTCAGCCTGCGAGTCCAGAGCCTGGCTTCTGTCTGCTGCTGCTGCTGCTGCTGCGGTGAGAGCATCACCACAGCTCAAAGCCACAGCTTGCTGAAGAAGGAAGAACAGCCACAATCCAGGCTTCCTAATTGCATCCGGAAAGTAATGCCAGAACTTTTGCCCATTGAAGATAGAGGTTTGTGCAGATAAACATTTATAAATCCAGGCCTGTAACAGACTGACAGTTTGTCCAGGGTGTACTTAGCCAATAGTGGTTAGGATTGGCTCCAGCAACCCCGAAAAGGGATTCAGCAGCTTCCGAAAATGATGGATGCATCATAAAGGAACCTGTGGATCTCCATGCATCCATGACTGCTTTTGTTTGTGATGAGTTTGCCTCATTTTTTAGTTTTCTCTGCGTGAGGAAAAAGACCGTTTAACAGGTTCAACCTTTTGTGTCAAAGGTTAAGCAGGGTGTTAAAGTGTGTTAAAGGTTGAGCAGCATTTCAGTGATTGAACTTTAACTCACCTTTGTGCAAAACAAACTCCCTTAAGGTTACCAAACAATCCAACGGTGAAAAATGTACTTTGTTTCTGTTGAAATGTGAGTTTTATAACAGCCAAACAGTTGACGCAACATGACCGAGCAAAAGATGAAAAGAATCAATGAAACAAGGAGGACTGTAGATGATAAGGAGAGAAATAATGACTGGTCCTGAGCACACACGGACATCATCTCCTGCTGCGTTTCAAGACACACATCTCCACCTTAGTTTCCTCTGGACAAACACCTCCGTTTCAGATGTTTCTGTTTGTTTAGATAAAGAACGACAATGTTCTTCAAGAATCCTTACAACCCTTCTGAAGAAATGGCTGAAAATTCAGAAAGATTGTAAAAAGCCTCCCTACCATCAGCTTCAAACTGTCAGGTCTTTAAAGACCCACTCTGATGAAAGGGGGTTTTTACAGGTCATTGCGGCATTCTTCTGGTGATGGAGGCCACATATAAAGAAAACAAACCTAACAATTGTATTTCTTTCTTTAAATCGATGTGAATCAGGAACAGATTCGTACTGTTACCATTCTTATTTGTGAAGGAAACACACCAGGCGGGCCACAGGTTGCTCTGCATCGACAGTCCTGCCCAAAACTCAGAGATTAACTGCTGCTGCCGGAAGCTAAAGTTTGTCCTAGAAAACGACACAAGTTTTTAGATTTTGCCTAAAATGAGCATAATGGTGATTAAGAGAGCACTGAGAAGGCCTTGACAATAGCAGCAACATTTCCAGACGATGTGCAGTTACTGCCGTTGCTTCAGATTGGTCACTTTACCCATGGAGACAAACACACAAACCCAAACTCTTCAGAGCATCACAAAATAACCCTTTGACACGGTCTCTCCACGTGTTACTAAGTGGATGCGTGATGAAAATCTGATCCAAATCTTTTGAGTTTCTGACCCGCATCACATATAGTCTAACTCTTGATAATAATTCCTTGAATCTCTTTAGAATCTGCCTTTTCTTTTCAGTGTAAACTTTTCTACATGCTTTCGTGGACCTGCTAACATGTACAGTAGGGGCTGTTGGGAGGACCTTGTTGCCATGGTAACTCATGATCCACATCAGAAGAGGATCATGCATGAAGTATGAGAGGAAAAGATCCAGAAGGCTCAGCTGAGATGTTACAGTTAGAACACAGAAAACATAGAAAAAGAAAGATTACAGCAAGCGTCTGTGCACGTTTCCTGATCCGTATTAAAGGAACAGAAAAGGAAAAGCACAAAAAGGCTCCTCAAGATGTCGACAGGCGAGGTTTTTGTGGGGAAGGTCAGCAAGCAAACCTGACATCAGAGGGGATGAAAGAGTGAATCCCAGACAAGTTCTCCACCACACACCTCTACAGCAGCCTGCAGCTGGAGTGAAGCTGCGTCCTCTGCGCTCGCCAGCAGAAGACCTCATTGCAAAGTGGGACATTATGTAGGACACTCTGTAAAAATGCCTAAAATGAGAACAGGAGGCATGAGCAGGATGCAGTGAAGTCCTGCAGCATCCGGACAACACAAACTTCTGAGGCTGAACGTGACGCAGGTACCGCTGGTGCAGGTCCTCAGAAGAGCTGTACAACACATACAACCGTCTGCTTCATACAGAAGTCACAGCAAGGCCTGACTGTGAACATGTTCTTCTCTGGACAAAGGGCATCAAGCAGCAGAATCAAGGTTTGCTGAAAATAACCTGCAATCATTAGAACATGGAGTGCAGCACCAATTAATTCATTTTTATGCTTTGAAGGTTGAAAAAGTCACCTCTAATTCCATCCTGTAGTTTTATTCCAGAAAGTTTTCCAAATCCCACTTAAACACACACAACACATATGCACTAAATCTAATCTGTAAAAAAGCTGCAGAAACATCAATCAAGCCTACATCCAGCCCTTCATCCATTTCCTAAACCCGCTTCGTCCCTTTTGGCCTGCCAGAGCCTAACCTGGCAACTATTGGGCAAGAGTGGGGCACACCCTGGAGAGGTCTGGTGCAGGGCCACACACTCACATCCACACCTAGGGCCAGCTAGGATCATGAATACCCCATGAAGCCTGTTTTTGGACGGTGGCAGGAAGCTATTCAAGATGTATTTGTCTATTATTTGCTTCTCACTGAAAAGCTGCTGGTATGATAGATTTGCCGTCTCACATGTGTAATAAGATCTTTATTAGAAACTAGACAGAAATACTTGGGGATGTTTTTTCTGTGTGCTGACATTTGTTTCAAGTGTCAAAGAAAAGACTGATTCCTCAGAGGATGCTGTTGTTAACGTTCGTAACGAGACTCCTTGTGGCGGGAAGAGGCCACTGCAGCCGCCCTCAATCTGTCAGATCTCCTGGAGTCCAGCAGCACGCTCCTCACAGATGCATGAGGGGAACATTTGTGGGCAGCTCCTCTTGTATGCCTGCATCACCTGCAGAGCACTCTCCAGGTGCCTCTGCTCCGCCTTCCTTCAGCTCCTCTAATGCTGCATGAAGGGTGTAGCTGAAGGACTGTTTGACTGGGCTGAGGACAGGGAGGACCTGCATCCAGAGTTGGAGGTCCTGCAGATGCAGACAGTGCTGACCCCAGGTCTGTGCTGAACCAGCACATCTCTTCTTTTCAAACCTTTTTTTTACAGGACCAACGATTGCTTTCAGCATGTGCAGACTCTACGCAGAAGAGAGGGAGAGTCTCTCACAATGACAGAATGACGTGAGAATGAAATATCAGCGAGACAGGACCTGCTTTTGAAGCTCTTTTATAAGGAAAACACCTCCCATGCCTGTCTGTGCAGGAGCCTTTATAAGGACATCGTCTCTGCCAGTGTGGAAGAGGAGAAGTGCTTCATCCATATTCATGAAGGAGTGATCCTTTCCTGATACAAATACAAAATGATGAAGAAAAGAGACAAACCAGTGAGCAAGAGCGCAGTCAGAGACTCTGACCCGATCCCCCAGCTCCAGGAAAGTCGTGGTAACAGGGGCCCATGTTGCCCTCTTGTGGCTTCCAGGACACATGACAGGAGGGTTTGGACTCTAGTTGGAGAAGTTGTGTCTAAAAACAAACTCAGAAACTAGACACACAAGTGAGCATCAGGACATAAAACTACATTGTAATTCTTCATTGTAAACATGGTTGCTCATCAGGTCAAGTTTTCTATCAAAATTCAGACAAGAAAAAAAGCTGCAAAACAATCCAAAACGCTGGCCTGATTCTGGAAAGAGTCGTTTTCCTTTCTCATCCATAACATCTCCCTACTTTTGCACAGAGGATCCTGTTTTTAGACTACAAGAAGAGAATTTATCATCATGCTCATGATATGACCGTTCGTTGCTCTCCCATCAACCGTCTCCAAAGGCGCTTCTGGGAATTTGGAAGTACGTCCAACCACCCTCATGACACCAGCCCGGGAGCTCATCCAGCATGTTCACCTCAAAGATGGTCTGAGGCAGCCACTCGGACAGCTGCTGAAACCGTCGCTGTGCAGAACCAAAGCATTTCCACACAAACCTGTGAGGGAAGCTCATCTGCATGCTCCTCGTCTTCATTGGGTCTTGACCTGACTCCAGTTTGTCGTCATGAGTGGACAAATGCTCCCATCCAGTGGCGTCTGGCATGTCGGAGAGGTGTTCTCTTCATGAATCCTGGCTTACACTGTTCGGGGCAGATGGTACACACCATGTTTGGCTTCGTGTGGGTGAGTAGTTTTCCACTTTTAAGGATCAAGTGTCCCACGGTGGCGGTGGAGTTATGGTATGGGTCCATATAACCTGACCCTGAGGCCCATTGTTGTGTCAAAAATCCAAGAGCATGTCACGTTGCAGCATGATAATGCATGGCCCCATGTTACAAGGATCTGTACACAATTCTTGGAAGCTGAAAACATCCAGTTCTGGCGCGGCCAGTTTAGTCACCGCTCATGTCAAACATTGAGCATGTTACTCTGGATCAGCGCGTTGCCAATATCCAGCATCTTCCTACAGCCATCAACGAGAAGTGGACCATCGTCCCACAACCTAATCAACTCATGCACTGCATGAGGTAAATGTGGTCACCCCAGATCCTGACCGGTTCTGAGTCCCAGACCCCAGATGGTTTACCTTCTGCTGTAGCCAGTCTAAGGCACACCTGTGAGCTGAGACAGTTGATCTCAGCAGCAGGAGTGCTCATTAACACAGAAATAGACAGAGAAGTGAAGAATGGTTATTTTACTTCATGATAGGATTCCTTAACTAACACATGGACAAACGTTAACAGTGTGTTTGTAGGGTGTCAGTGAGACATTTATGGGCACAATAAGCTTATTAACATCACAAGATTCATTAACATCTACATTGAGACTGTTGTCTACAAAGGTCATTTTAATGAACTGCTTAACAACTGTATGAAGTATCATACTTTATTCTGAGTGTTTTGCAGCACCTCATCTAAAGTGTTATTTCCATTTCTGTTCACTGTAGATGGAACTTGAACTGATCCTACAGCAGAGACATTGGTTTCTTTGGGAAAGTGGTACATTCTCAGACTAAGACTAGTGTAGCTTTACTGCAGGTAAATGTAAAGTGGATCCATTCAGACCCGATTGGTGTTAAAGGTTTCATTCTTGGTTCAGAAAAAAGCCTTTTCATCAGGTTGAGGACGTCAGGAGGAACGGGAGTCCTCCTGGAGGAGGGAAGTGTCTCAGGAAATGAGCTCCCTCAGGATAAGAACGATTCACGTGTTGGTGTCAATAAAGTTCTCAAACGTTTGTTCATGCTCATTTGAAGCTGAGCTGATGAACTTTCTAGAATGGCTCAAACACCCAAACTATCCTGCTCATTGACAAGTTCCTTTGGAGTTCCTCTAAAAAAGCCAACGTTGGAGCTTTTTTAGAGAATGTTTGCGATTAGATCAAGACATTAACCCCTAGTGAAAACTCCATGTTACCATGATCAAAGCAAACATAATTCTGATATGACTGGGATTTAAAATACTTTTGTTGTCCGTCACTGTGAGTGCTCACATCTTTATTTTACCATCACCGTAACTTCCCCAGAAACGTAAAGAAATGAACGTGTGAGAAACTGAAGACTCAGACAGCCTTTATTCATCCAGTTTGAGATGAAGACACATGGAAACATTCACCTCTGACAGTATTGCACTGAGAATAGCCTCATCGACTGCATAACCGTCTGCAGAGGCAGTAAAGACAATATGTCCTCCTGTCAGTAGTTTTCCTCATAAATATGTCAGTGTTTGTTTTGTGCAGCATCTGGACACCACTTCCTGGCTGATGTAGTTTGATGAAGACAAGAAACTGTAACTGATCTGATAGAAACTCTTCACAATCAAGAGGAAAATGTACAGTCAGCAAAGTAGAAATCTATACATACAACTGTGTCTCCAGTTTTCATCGATCCAACAGAACATTCAGCTTTGGCTTTCCGCTTTAAAGGGAGGGAGGTGGCGGTGGGGGGGAGCATCTGATGACTGGAGACTTTGAGGTTTAAGTGCATAGTTTGAAGTCAGCATTTTGATTATGTGCAACTTATGAGATCAGGCAGGAAGGTGAGGCTGCAGCTAGTGTTTGTGTGGAGCTGGAGTGTTAGCACTGCAGGAGTGACGCTCATGACCCACTTTTGTGTCTGCTCTCCAACATCCTCCATGAAACGGAACAAAAACACCACATCCCATCAAGAAACAGGACAGGAAGAAAAAAGGTCCAAGGCTTGGTTTCTCCACAAGATTTTGGGAGCTAATATTAATGCAACCAAATAATAAATATGAAGCCTCACTTTTCAAGGAATGAAAATAAAAAAAGAATCAAGATTTCAACTCAGAAACAGACGTCTTTCAATCAGTGGACAGGAGCAGAGGAGAAGCTTCCGGCTCAGCGTGGTCCTGCAGGAGAGCATCTCATGTTCAAGCTCCCCTCTATTGTTCCTCTTGACAGTTTCAGCCACGTGCACACGTGCCACGTGCACACGCCCTGCTACAGAGCACCAGTGAGGCACATAAGGACCAGCAGGTGTATCGTGAGCAGGTAAGCCAGGAAGAAGTAACGAGAGCGGGCGCGGCCCGTCAGCAGTCTGGAGAAGTACAGGCTCCTCCCCCTGATCCAGCGTTGACAGGCCACCATGCCGCCTGTAACCTGCAGCAACAAACACCAACCCGGAGTGAGAGCGTGGAGATGACCTGTGCTTCAGTCTCCAAAAGGAAATGATGAAACTGCCAGTGAAACCACCGACCTCAAAGGAGACGGTCAGAGCCAACAGCTGGCATTTGTCCAGATACAAACAAGATTTGATAAACCTTTCAAACCGACAGTCTGAACTACTGCTGCCAACAGATTAAAAAACAATCAGATGTTTTACCAATGAAACTTTACACCACAATATGCAGCTTTTGAAGGAAAAAAGGCCAGAGACCTTTCATAATAAAGGCCAAAGTTCAGACTACATAAGAACGCAGTAAACTCTGATGAATTAAAAAGACATGCAACCAAATCAACCACAGATCCTGTAACAAACGATCGCATTGGTCCTGATTCATTCATCACATACAACTTCAAGCATTCGTTTTTTAAATTGTCTCCATCTGACTTTGAATCCATAACGGTTGTTCTCAAATCTAACAAACATTGGTTTATTGGGATGAACCCAGGTGAAACACGCCTTACATCGCTCTCGGTGAAGGTCACGTCCTGCACAGTAAGCAGCACGCACTGTGTAGCTGCTGTGATGTCATCAATGTGCGACTTTGTAGTTCTTAACGGAACTAACTAAACCCAACAATTCCACAAAGCTACAAACTTGTATTTATTACGTAAGAGGTAAAGCCTGACGAGTCAGTATTCTTTTGAAAGTGCTCCTGATGTTTACATTAGAGCACTCTGGTCCGGGTGTTGAGATGGAAAGTGACCCTCCTTGCTGGTGTAAAGGTTGGAAGTCTGTTGTGTTAGCAAACCGTGTCATTTGATCTTTTCCAGCGTCACAAATGTAAATGAAAATGCCTCCAAACGAGGCTCTTCACACCGATGGTGAATTTAGATTAAACATTTATAAATTAGATTCATTAATTATAGGTCATGATTAATGAATGGCACAAAACAATCCTGGTGGACAGCACTAGAAAGCATGCCCTCACAGGTTGACCTGTACCTTTTGTGCGATCAGAGGCTGGCTGGGGTTAATGGTGAGAGCCTCCCACTCATCCTCTGCCTCCATCTCGATGCTGAAGTCCCTAAGAGCATCTCTGGACAGGCTGGTGCCGGCACTGCCCGACAAGAAGAACCTTTTAGGACTCACCCTCTGTTACTGAGCAGAGCTGCAGGTCAGAGCCTCACCTCTTCAGCCTGTCGTCATGGAGACGAAGGGCCTCCTCAGCAGACTGCCTCCGTCCTCTCTCCTCTGCCAGACTCTGCTCCACCTCCAGAAGCCTTAACACACAAACATTTCCATGACTTCTAGCCATTCTTGAATTTGCCCAAAAAGAGTTGATGAAGACTGCTGTCACCTTTCTCTGAGCTGGTTGGCTTCAGAGGAGTCACTGATCAGGGAGCGGCTGCTCTTCTCCTGGGGAGCTCCTGGAGCAACCTCAACATCAACTGGACTCTTGAAAAAGACAAACACCACTATTGGTTATGGATGGAGGGAAGAGGAAGATGAGATGCAGAAAATCCCAGAGTCAAAGAAGCTATTGGTGAGAAAATAAAGCTGTCATGAAGAAAGAAAAACAGCAACGCTGTGATGGTGTGGGTGCTTTACCTGAGCCCGGCCTTGGATCTGCTTTTCCAGACGCTGGCAGTGGTTCTGGGTGTCCCTCAGGGTTTGGGACACAGCCCTCAGCTGAGCTGAGACAGAAGTCTTGTCCTCCACCGCCTGCTGCAGCTGTAAGGAGAGCAGAGGAACATGGTCACAAACACGTCCCAGCAGCTGACTAGCTTTCACTTGAACCGTTTGCTGAAAAAACTACTTTTTCACATTGGTTTGGAGTTTTTTCAAACCAACAACCAGCCTGAGACGCTCCTCACCTTGACACTGAGCTGCTGGAGGTACTGGTCCCGTTGATGGACCTCATAAATGCAGCGCTGTAAATCTTTGTGAAGCTGCATCCTCTCTGCTTCCAGACGACTCACTGCAGCCTCCGTCTCTCTCTGAGAGCTCAAAGCAATGCCATCCTGCAGCGCAGACAGGGAAGCATCACTGTGATCCTGAACTGAAGCCTTTTGCAGTCCAGAACAAACATCAACCTTTACTATGAGTCCAGTCTTACTGCGAGAAACCCAACAGTCCTCCCATTATTCAGGGTTTACAGTCTGTAGTCAATGCTGCCTGTCCAACGTGGAACAGTTTGACTAAAATGACAGTTTCAAAGATTCTTGATCATTTCAGAGTTCCCTCAGCACCTTCATCCATCACCAAAACTCCAGACACTGTAAACTTCAAGTTTAAAGACCCACTCCAATGAAAAAAGCCTTGTAGGTGTTTAATCACAATTAAAAGACCACAGAGAATGCTTTGAGGATAGATTCACACACACTGTCTTTTTTAAATGATTATGCAGATTGTATCCAAGTGTCAAATAGATCTAATTCTCTGTTCTTCATTTAACCTCATGGATGATTTTGTGTCTCTTTGGATCACTGACATCAGACTCCTGTGATTCCAGGTGAGCTCATTTAAAGGAAATACTACTAAAGACGGACGTTCCACACTATTAAGCATTATGAGAAAGAAAAGGATCTCTGCTGCTGAAAGCGTGAAATAGTTAAACTCCTTTGACGAGGTATGAAAACCTTGGATATTTCATGAAACCGTAAGCGTGATCATCGTACTATGAAGAGAGTAGTGTCTGATTCAGAGCACACAGGGGTTGGAGCAGATAAAGGCCGAATGAGGAAGGTTTCTGCCAGACAGACACATGGGATAAAGAGAGCAGCTGCTAAAATACCATTACAAAGCAGCAGCACATGTTTGAAGCTGCTGCTGTCTCTGGAGTACCACCAGCATCAAGCTGTAGATCCTCCAGAGGCTGCAGGTCTACGTAAACCTTCTATTGGGCCCCGCCTAAACAACACTCACAAGCAGAAACGGCTGCAGTGGGCCAGACATTCATGAAGACTCATTCTCAAACAGTCTTCCTCACTGATGAGTGCCATGCAGCTCTGGATGGTCCAGATGGATGGTTGGTCTGTTCTTTAGAATTGATGGAATGTTGTGGAACTGTGTTGTGTGTAATAATGTGAAACGGAGCATTTGTAGGGTTTTATTTTTGAAACAATACTGTTATCTTTAGGAGGCTTGTTCAATAATATTTAACATCTATTTCAATGATCAGTGACTTGAAAATGAGGCGGACTGTCATTTGAATTGAGTATTTAGAAAAATCTTAAAAATATCATTTCAGAATCATTTGGAACACACTGAAGTTTGTTAGAATCTTGGTGATGGGAGCAGAAAACATCTGAAATGAAAGAAAAATTCTTGAAAAGCTGTGGACTTTACCGAGACATTGGTGGAAAAACCCGTTTTTAAAAAAGTGCATTGTTTTCTAAATCACCAGAAGTGCACTCAAAAAGCTGCCATGCTTTCCCATTGTTCATGTTAACATTTTATTAACAAGAAGAGAAACTCAGAACTCACCTGAACCTGCAGATCCCGCTTCATTTCTGCTTCAGACCTGCACAACAAACATTTCTGGTGTTTTTAGATGTCTCCAAATGACTGACTTTCAACTGTGGAGATTTTCCTGATTTTTAAAGGCTGCACTCGTCTTCATCACACAGAAAATCCATCAAACCACATTAAAAGCAGAACTTTCACAGAGACGTTTGTTTCATTTCTAGTCAGAACACGTGAAGCATGAAACAAATGTGATAGGAACCAGCTCACTGAGACAGGAGGGCCTTGTTTTCAGATGGTACAACTTCAAGAACATTCTCTCTCCTAAGCCAACAAACCTTTGTGAACAAATGATGTGAAGAAAGTCTTCCATGAAGAACAATAAACACATAACTGACTGAAGCTTTAGACTTTATCCAGAGTACCAGACACATCTGCTCCTCACCTCAGGTCTGAGGGTTCCTCCTGGCTGCCTGAGACCTGCTGGTGGACTTCCGGTTGCAGTTCAGGCCTTTGCCCCCCATCCTATAGTGTAAAATGAGGAAAGTGGGAAATATGAAGACATGGCCTCAAAAAACCCAGAATCAATCTAAAGAAGCATGCTATGAAAAGAAAATGCATGTCAGTGAAGGTTATGAAACATGAAAGACCACAGCATCCATGTATGAATGAAGAACCACAACAGAGCAGGAGATGCAGATGCAGCCGCAGCCGCAGCCGCAGCCAGACTCACATGAAGCTGATGGGTCCACTTACCGGCTCAGCTTCCTCACTTTCCTGGACTCTGTCTGCTGCGTCTTTGTCTACGCTCGGGGTTAAACCCGCTTCTGGACTTGATCTTTGCCTGAGCTCCAAGGCCCGTTTGGCACCGTGGAGCTTGTCCATCAGCCTGTCACGGTCGTTTTGAAGGCTGGCCATAGATTTGGAGAACGCAGACAGCTGCCGGCTGAAGGTGGCGTTCTCCAGAACCACTCGTTTCAGCTCTCCTTCCTTCTCTGTGAGGGCCTTGGACACCTCGTCCAACAACCTGCCCAGTTCCCTGGGGGTGTCATTGCTCTCCACGGCCTTTAGTTTTTGAGCCAGGATATCCCTCTCTTTGGTAAGAACAGCCAGGTCTGAGGAGACGTCGTTCAGCCGGAGCTCAGCCTTGTTCAAGGATGTCCGGGCCTCTCGGAGCTCCTCATCGTACCCATTCCTGAGGATCTTGAAGTCCTGGATGAGCTGGTCTCTGTCGTCCTGCAGAGCAGCCATGGCTTTGCACAGAGCCAGGTTTTGAGCTTTAGCGTCTTTGTTTTGCCCTTGTGTTACTGACAGCTGCTGCTCCAAGTGGAGCAGCTCTTTAGAGAGCTCCGCCACCCTTCGGTCAGCGGTCTCCCGCTCGTTTCTCATGAATCCCGCCTCGCGCTCCAAAGCACTTAAGTCGCTCTTGTTCCTTCTCTCAGCCTCAGCCAGTTTTCTGAGCGTTTCCTTCCCCAGCAGCTGTGTTTTCTCCTGCAGCTCATCAGTCAGGGCTTTCTGTGAAGAAAGTTGCTGCTGGAGGTTGTTGCATTCGGCTGCTTTGGCTGCAACGGACGCCTGCAGGTCTGCAATGACTCTGGCTTCATCCGTCACAGTCAGCTGCTCCTTCTGAACCTGAAGATCTGCTTCTAGTTTTGCCACCTGAGTCTTCAGTCTGGAATTTTGCGTTTGCAGAGCTCCGCCCACTTCCTCTGCCTTTTGAAGCTCCAGCTGGGCCTCCCTGTGCTGCTTTTCAGCTGCGGTCTTGTGGTGTTCCAGAGTTCTGATCACGTCCAGCTGCTTCTTGAGCAGAACCTTCACCTGGTTGTCCTTCAGGGATAAGACCTGGTTCAGGTCCTCTCGGTAGCGCATCAGCTGAGCTCTGAGCATGGCATTTTCAGAGTTCAGATCATCCATTTGATGCAACAATTTCCTTATTTCGTGCTTCAGGCCTTTGCTCGGGTCCCCTTCAGCAGAGCCGTCCCTCCCCTCAGAGCTCCGCCCCCTAGTCTGTGCCAGGAGCATCCTATTTTCTGACACCAGCTGCTCCCTGTCGCTCTGCAGAGACGACATGGAGTTCTTCAAGGCCTTCACCTTGGCCGCCAGCTGCTCCTTCTCCTGGACAGATGTGCTGACTTGAATTTGCAGACTTTTGACCTTGGCCTCCAGCGCTCTGCTCTCTTTGTTGGCCTGTTCCTTCAGGAGGGATAAAGAATCCAGCCTGTCTTCATAGACTGAGGCCTGGCTGCGATAGTTCTCCTGCAGTTGCTCCAGGTATCCCGACATTTGCCCGTCCCTGCAGGACAGCAGGGAGGAGATCTCAGCGTCTTTGCTCTTCAGGAGGGTTTTGAGCTGCAGAGAAATGGCCTCCTGCTTCTGGAGCTCAGCCTGGACTTGGTCATGTTGAGCCTGGACTTGGAGCAGCTGGGCATCTGTTTCAGCCCTCATCTTCTCAGTCTGCTGGAGCTGAAGCTGCAGCTGGGAAACGACGTCCTCTTGGTCGGAGAGCCGATGGCTCAGCGAGGTTTTCTCTCGTTCCAGCGGCTCCAGCTGAGCCCTGAGCTCCATCAGCTGCGACGCCATCGTCTCCGTGGCCTGGCTCAGCTCGGCGTTGGCGGCGCTCATGACCAACAGCTGCCTCTGCTGCGCCGCTGCTGCCACCGAGTACTCGCTGAGGGACCTTTCCAGCCGGGCTTTGGTCATTTGCAGATCGTCCACCTGCCTGTCTCTTCCTCTCAGGTCCTCCAGGAACCTTGAGATGGTGAAGCCCTGCTCCAGCAGCTGGCTGTCCTTCTCATGTAAGCTCTTCAGGTACAGCTCATTCCACAGCCTGCTGGCCTCGGCCCCCTGTGGGCTGGTAGATAAAGCCAGCAGCTTGGCCTGGTTGGTCTCAGCAGCTCTCTTCAGACTGTTGATCTGCAGATCTTTGGAGTCGAGCTGTTTCACCAGATCCTCCATTTGTTGAATCTCTTTATCGTTTGAAGTCTCAAGTTTTTCCATTTGCTTCTGGAGCTGATTCACATACAAGTTAGGGTCTCCGTCACTCTGAGGGGATTTTGTTCCTTGCGGTGTCTGGTTCTTTGACTGTTCCTTGTGCTGTGACGCTCCGAGAGCCAGCTGCTTCCTCTCAGAGAGCATCCCTTCAATTTTCTCATCAGCGTCTCTGAGGAGCTTCTTGTTTACGTTCAGCTCAGCTTCTGCTTCTGCAGCTTTTTCTTCTAGGGCCAACGTCTTGTCAGAGCTTCTCCTCAGATGCTTCTCCAAAAGCTCTTGGGCTGACTGCGAGTTCTTCAGGGCTCGCTCCAAGTCTAAGATGACCTCCTGGTACCGGATGCAGTTTTGCTGCAGCTGATTGATCTCCTGGTGCTTGTCCTTGAGCAGCTCCTGCAGGTCTCTCGTGGTGCTTTTGGAGCCTTCGTTGCCTCTCTGGACGGTCTTCATCTTCTCCTCAAACTCCTGAACCAGCTTGAGCTGCTGGCGCTCTTTCTCCTGACACATGTGCTGGCATGTCTCTTTCATGGCTGCGAGCTGAGCAGACACCTGGGCGTTCTGGGTTTGCAGAGCGCTAACAGACTCCGTCATTTCGTCGATCTTTTCCGACTTGTTCAGTATGACCGTTTCTAAATATTCTTTTTCGTTTTTCACTTTGTCCGAAATGTCCTGAGTGTTTTCCAGCTCCTCCTGCAGGAGGGATTTATCGTCTTCTAAGATCCTCACCTTCTCATTCAGGCTGACTGTCTCCTGCGTGTGCACGTTAATGATCTCTTTGAGTTCCTTGATGGTTCCGTCTTTTTCTGACAGCTGCCGTTCATGATCGCTTTGTATTTTTTCCATTTTCTCCAGGAAATGTTGCTTTTCCTTTTGCAACAACTTGTTGATTTCCAGCTGTGCAGCGTGCTCTGTCTTCTGGGCTTCGATCTGGGCTGTCAGAGAATTATTCAGACTGAGAGCTTCATCCATCTTAAACTGCATGTTTTGTGCGTAAGTGTAGGACTCGGAGCTCTTCTCCTCCAGCAAACGGCTGGATTCTTGGAGACTTTCATTCAGTTGGTTATTTTGTGCTTGCATCTCAGCTAGTTTCCTCCCCAGATCGGCTGAAGACTCTCTGAGCTGGTGAAGCTCCGCCTCCAGCTGCTGGTTTTTATCTTGTAGTTCTCTCATGGTTGTTTTGTGGTTTCCATTGGTCACAGAAAGCTGCTGAATTTCGTCCTCCAGCTCCTCTATCCTCTGCTGTTTCTCTTGGGTAGACTTGTGCATCCTTTCTTCTGCTCTCTGGTTTTCTTCCTCCGCCTCCTGGCCTCGCTTCTCCAATACCTCCACCTCGGCGCCCAGGTTTTCATAATCTTGCAGCAGAGAATCGTACTCCTGCTTCAGCTCTGCGTGCTTTGACTTCCACTTGGAAAGCTCCTCTGTTTGGGAGTCTTTAAGTGACTCGAGCTGGCAGGAGAAGGCTCGTTTCTGCTGAGTGATGCTCTCTATTGTCAGCTTCAGACTATCACAAGCTGCAGAGAGACTGCGGTTTTCATTCAGGATGCCATGGACCTCAACGCTCAGTTTGTCTCTTTCTGACTTGTTGGATGCAACAGAGTTTTCCAGGTCTGTGTTCTGCTGCCTCAGCTTTGACACGTCTGACTCCAGGTCCAGACATTTGGCTTCTTTTGCTTCCACTTCTGCACACAGTGTTTCCAGTTTCTCCTTCAGCCTGACGTTCTCCTGCATGAGCTCCTTCCTGGAAACCAATGCTGCCTGGAGTTTCTTGGCCAGCAGAGCCATCTTGTTCTGATTTTCCTTGTCATTCATTCTGGTACCATCTTCTTCAGATTTCTGAAGGCCTTCCATCTTCTCAGCTGCAAGCTTGTGCATTTTTGATTGTTGCTGCAGCTGCTGCTCCAGTGCAGCAATCAGCTGCTCTTTCTCCAGCGCTTGAGCTTTAAACACTAACAAAGCCTCATCTTTCTCCTTAAACTGGTTTTCAGTGTTTTTACAGGAAACACATCGTTCATCTGCAGACTTCTCCTCAAGCAGCTGGTGGCTTTTGTTCTCAGTCTCCCTCAGAGTGAAAACTTCCTGTTTGAGTTCAGAGATCAGTCGGAGAGCATCCTCATTTTGTTGCAGTAAAGAATCCATGTTCGCTTGAGTTTCTGTATGCATCTGCCGCATCCGTTCAAGCTCCTCACTGAACTGCTTCTGAGCTTCAGCCCGCAGAGCCTCTGCAGATTTCTGAGAGACTGAAGCTAGTGCAGTGTCAAGTTCAACCTTCAGCTGATCCATCTGCTCCAAGAGAGCCACCCTGTCTTCACTAGCACGCTCCTCTAAAGCAGTATTTTGGTGGAGTAAGGATTGAAACTCATTCAGATGAGCAGACCTCAGTGACTCCTTACACTGATCCATCTCTTTTGTCTTCTTCTTGATTTCTGCTTGACATTTCTCCAAGTCGTTCTGAACTGCGTGAAGTTCAGCTTTCGTCCCTCTGAGAGCCGCATCTTTCCTCTCCACATCCAGACAAATGGTTTGAAACTGAACCCTGACAGCTTCCAACTCGCTCTGCAGGTCTGACACCGATGGGTTCTGGTTCTCTCTTTCATCCAAAGCCAGCTGGAGCTCCTGCAGAACTTTGTCCTTCTCTTCAACCAGCCGTCTTAAGATGTCCCGCTCCTCCTGATGGGATGAAAAGGTTATCCGGAGCTCCTCCAGCTCCCTGACCTTTTCATCCAGGTTCATCTGGACGGTGTTCAGCTCATTTGTCTGCTGACAGCGCTGCTCCAGAAGAGACTTGTAGTCATCTTTTAGATCTGCAAGTTCTTGGATGAGTTTTTTCTCGTTTTCTTGAGCTTTTTTCATCATCTCTTTGCGTGCCAGCAGAGCAGCCTGAGCTTTCTTCTGCAGAGACGCCTTTTCCAACTTTATTTGTTCCAACTCGTTTTCCAGATCTGCACACGTCAAAGCAGAGGAAGACTTCTCCTCTAAGTCTTCTTTACATGTCTTGATTTCATGCTGTAGCGCTTCAAGACTCTGCTGCAGACAGGTTTTTTCTTCGACTGCAACATCAACGCTGGACTGCAGCCGCTCAATGATGGAGTCCTTATCATTCAGAGCAGATTGGTTTTCTAATATTAACCGCTCCACAAATCTTTTGCTCTCAGACATTTCCTCCTCCTTCTGGAGGACCTTCTTCTCTAGACCCAAAAGCTTTTCTTCCAACATCTGAGCAGCTGCTTGAGCTTCAAGCTCCTCTTCTTTTTGCTTTTTGTACTCATCAATTCTTTTCAGCAAATCTTTCCTCACTACGAGAGCGGCCTGAAGCTTCTTCTTCATCACCTCTTTGTCTTTCGACACCTTTGCAAGCTGGTTCTGAAGATCCTCCTTCTCCTTCATCAGCTCAATCTTCTCAGCATTCTTCCCCTCAACTTCACTTTTGAAGTGTGAAACATGTTCTTCCAGCTTCTGGGACATCTCCTCCAGCTTCTGGACTGAGACGTGGTGCTCTTGGTTCACGCTCTCCAACTTTCCGAGCAGGGAGCGGTTTTCCTCCTCCAGCTTTATCCGCTCGTTGGCAGCAGCCTCGATGACCTGTGCGATGGATGTGTCCTTGTCCTTCAGCTGCTGACTCAGAGCAGCGAGCAGATCTTTCTGCTGACTGATCTGAAGCATCATGCAGCTGATGTGTTCCTCCTTTGCTCTCAGTTCAGAGTGCGCAGACGAGTACTTCTCAGAAACTTTTTTCAGTTTTTCGCCCTGAGCATCAAGTTGAGTGAGTAAACGCTCCACATCTCCCTGCAGATGGAGGATCTGCTGACAGCTTTTGGCTTCTTCATTAAGGCCAGTCTGAGCTTTCTGCAGCTGTGAACAGCTTTCAGCCAGCTTACTTTCTACAGCGACTATTTCAGCTTGATGAGCAGCTTGAAGGCGTTTGATCAGATCCTGAAAGAATGCTGTGGAAGATCTTTCAAAGCAGGATGAGGGCTCGTCAGTGATACTGTCGTCTCTTCCTGAGAGCAGCGTTGTCAAGTCCTCTTCCACAGCAGTGAGAGTCTGCTGCAGACTCTGCTTCTGCCTCTCCTCCTCCTGCATGGATGCTAAAACATCGTGGAGCTGAACTCGGGAGGCGGCTGCCTCCGCCTCCTTGGCGCTCAGCAGATCGGAGCCCTGTCTTATTGCAGCTGACGCCTCCTCCAGCCTCTCCTGCAAACAGTCCAAGTCTTGTTTCAAAGCATTAACTTTAACATCCTTAGCCCTCACGTGGTTCTCAAAGATTAGCAACTGTTCTGTAAGAAGACTCTTTTCTAGTTTTTCTCTATCCAGAACTAGTAGCCACTCTTTCTCAGAATCCTGCAGAACCTGTTCTAGCTTTTGTATGTTTTCTCTTAACCCACACAGTTCTTCATCTTTGGCACTAACCTGCGCTTGGAGGCTCATCTTCTCGGACTCCGCTTCCTTCATGCTGCTGGTCCTGTGCTCCATCTGAACCTGCAGTTTTTCTACTTCTTCCAGTAAATGCAGGTTTCTGTTGCTGAGGGAGACGTGCAGCCTCTGCTGCTCCTCCTTTGACAGCTTCAGCTCATCACTCAGCTTCTCGTTTTGCTCCTGAAGTTTCTGCATCTCTAAAACCAGCTGAGTGGCGTTTTTGGCCTGGGCAGTGAACTGACCGTTTATGGCGTGAAGAGCCATCTCTCTCTGCTCCAGGTTTTCTGTCAAAGCGTTCATCTGCGCCATGACCTGAAGATGTTGTGATCGGAGATCTTCTATTTCAACGGTCAGCAGGGAAACGCTGGAGCGGTGGGAGGCGAAGGCTTCCTCCTTTTCCTGAGACAGACTGACCTTGGAGGCTTCAGCGTCCTGGAGTTCGCTGTGGATCTCGGATAATTGGTTTCTCAGGGTTTGTATTGTGGTTTCTGCTGCCTGATGCTCGTGACTGGACTCCTCTAAGAGAGCACGAAGGCTGGAGGCCTCACGGCTGCTTTCAGCCAACTGCTTTCTCATGTCCTCTAGCTGTGCGTTGTGTTCGTCACGCTGGTGGCTGAAGGCACTTTGTGTTTTGTCTGCAGAATCCTTGAGGTTTTCTATTTCAGCAGAAAAGACCTGGACTTGCTCCTGAAGCTGCAACACCATTTCAGTGCTTTCCTCCAGCTGAGTTGTGAGGATGGAGGCTTCGTCTGCTTTCCTCTGAACATCCTCCAGAGTCTTTAATTCTTTTTCTTGGAGGGTCTTTTTGAGGCTTTGTGCTTCACACTCCTGTGCCTGCAGCAAGTTGCCGAGCTTCATGACAGACTCTTCCAGGTGTAGAGTCTGCTCTTTCAAGCTTAGGCACTCGGTCTCTTTGGCTGCTAGACAAGAACTCAGACTTTCTACGGTGGCAGAAGACTGACTCTGGTGTTGGAGTATTGACTGCTCCTTTTGCTCCAAGGTGTTTTTCAGTGTGCAGGACTCTGAAGTGAGTCTGTCTACGTCCTCTCGCAGTTTACAGACTGAGTCTTCCAGCTCAGAGTTCAGCTTCTGTAAGCGGACATCTTTATCCGTGGCCCGCCGGAGCTGCTCCGCCTGCTCAGTGAGCACTGCATGGAGCTGCTGGGTCAGAAGTTCCTGCTGCTTCAGGGCCTCCTCCTTCTCTCTGAGCTGATCTTGTCTGTGGTGGACTTCTGCTTGGTGCTGGGTGAGCAGTTGGCGTGCGTCCGTCAGCTCCAGTGCCATCTTCTGAAGCTCAGATTTTAATCTGGCGTTCTGCTCATTCAGTGCTTGAATGTGGTCTTTGAATTCAGTAATCTCTGCCCTGGTCTGCTCCTCCTCCTGCACCAGCTGGAGATTTTCTGCAGAGAGTTTCTGAACAGAGGCATTGAGGCGGCTGATCTCAGCTTCCAGCTCTGCTGTGCTCTGGTTCATAGCTCCCAGCTGACTGCTCAGAGAGATGACAGACTCGTTTCGTTTATTCAGCTCATCTTTGTGGTTCTGAAACTCATTTGTAACCCGTCTTAAAGCCTGCTCCTTCTGCTCCATCAGCTCCAAGCACCGCTGCCTGAGCGCCTCCACTTCCTGATGCATCTTTGACACGAGCTCTTTCTGCAGCAAAGACTCATTCTCAAGGGCGCTCAACTCCTCAGCTTTCTGCTGCATCTTGGCTTCCTTCTCCATCAGGCCGGTCTTCAGGACGGACACCTGCTCCTGCAGCATGGAGGCCGTGTCCTGATGCTGCTGCAGCAACTGCTGCTGAACATCCTGCTGTGTCCTCTGCTCTAACACCGTTGTGTCTCTGTCCTTCAGAGCCACACTGAGCTGACTGACCTGCTCCTGTAGACTCATGAGCTGCTCCTCTTTTTCCCTCAGACTGTGTGAAAGACTTGCACATTCTTTTGTCTTTTCCTGCAGACCTGCAGAGCTAGACTCTTCCTTCTCCCTCAGTTCAGAGAGAGATGTGATGTTTGTTGCCAAATCCTGCTGTAATCTTTGATTGTCCTCTCTCAGACAGCCAAGCTGCACGCTGAGAGCTGAGGTCTGCTCCAGGGCGGCTCTGAGCTGCTCGGTGAGATCAGACACAGTCTGATTCAGCTGAGTCAGCTGCATTTCCTGGGCCTGACGAGCAGCATGAAGCTGGCGGTTTTCCTCTGTGGCAGCCTGGATGTGGCTCCTTAAAGCAATCAGCTCCGTCTTCTTCTCCTCTGCCTCAGACTCCAGTTTCCTAGCATGTTCTTCCAGTGCACCCAACTGGTTCTTTGCAGACTTCAAGTTTTCATTTTTCTCGTTCAGCTGCTCCTTGTAGAGCTGACACTGCTGCTCCGTGCTCCTCAGCGCCTCGTCTCTCTCGTGGAGCTGCTCCCTGAGCAGAGACAGCTCTTGGCTTTGTGACTGAGCAGCAGCTCTTCTTTCCACGGTCATCTCCCTCTGCAAACGGAGAATTTCATCCTCCTGCTGCTTCATAATTGTCTCCTTTTGCGTCAGGGCATTCTGCAGGTTGGACTCTCGTTTTCTAAGCAGAGACAGTGTCTCCTCAAGCTGAGATTGCTGAACCTGCAGGCTCTCCAGCTTTCTGTGAGTTTCAGCTGCTGCCTGCTCCTTCTCTCTGAGGCTGAGCTGCAGCTGCTCCACCGTGCAGCTCAAGCTTTGCACATGCTCCTGCAGCTGGGCCAGCTTCTCCTCCCGTTCTTTCAGTAACTGGTTCAGATGACTGCATTCGTTCGTTTTTGCCAACAGGACCTCTGAGTTGGCGTGAGAGTTCTGCTCCAGGACCTGATTCAGCTGACTGGCTCGAACAGTCAGTTCCTCCTTTTGTCTTTGCAGCTCTTGAATGATTTTGTTATTTTCTGACTGCAGTTTCTCCAAATCCGCCACCTTGGCCAGCAGAGTGTCCTTCTCTGCCGTTACTTCACGTGTGTGTTCAGCCGCTTCCACCTGGAGCCGCTCGTTTTGGTCTGCGAGGAAACGCAGCCGGCTCTCCAGACTGCTGTTGAGTTGAAGGACAGATGAAACTTGTTCATTGAGGTCTTTCACTCTGAGCTTCTGCAGGTGAAGTTCTTCATTCAGCTCTTTCAGAGCTTCCTCTGCCTGATGCTTTTCAGCCATCAGGCTGTCTGAGAGCCTCTTGAGCTCACAGGTGGTCTCTGACTCACTTCTCAGTTCTTGGTTCAGTCTCTCCTTTTCTGACTGCCAGCTCTGTAGCTCAGCACTGAAGGTCCTCCTCTCGTCTTCAGAGCGTCCCTCGCTTTTCTTTAGTTTCTCTTCCAGCAGAGACATGCTCTGCATCGCCTCTTTCATGCGTTCCTCGCTCTGCTTTTGCTGTTCTAACTGTTCGAACAATAGATTAACTTTGCTGTTATACGCCTCCACCTGAGCCAGAAGTTTGTTCTGTTCCTCCTTTAGAGCTTTCAGCTGTGTTTCATGCACCTCCTCCTTCTCCTTCATCTCCTGCTGCAGCTGCTCTGTGTTTACATTTGTGTCTCTGAGCTGTGAAAGTAGCTCTTCAGAGTCCTGCAGCTTCTGACTCAGCTGTTCCTTCAGAGAGGAGATTTGAGTTTCACATTCAGAGAGATGGTGTCGATGGTTGATCACCTCTTTCTGGATCTCCCCTTGGAGGTGCTGAATGGTCTTCTTGTCCTCCTGGGCCTGCTTCATCAGCTGCTCCATCTCTGCCCCTTTCCAGTCTCTCTCCTCTTTGGTTTTCAGTGACTCTTCCTCGGCGTCCTTCAGTTGGCTGACCAGCTCGGTGATCCTGCTGTTCAAAGTTTTCTGGTCAGAACTCTGCGACTCTCTCAGGACCCTGGTCTCCTGTTCAGTCCTGTTTAAAGTGCTCTCCAGCTGGACCAGGCTCTCCTCTTTTACCCTGATGTCCTGCTTCAGAACAGAGAGCTGCTCTGCATACTCAGCCATGCTTCCAGCCAGGCCTGAAATCTCCTTGTCCTTTTCTGACAGAGCATCTCTTAGAGCATCCATCTCCCTCTCACAGCTCTGCAGGTCGTGGATGAGTTGGGCCCGTTCCTCTAGGTGCACTGTGTTCAGTTTGTCTAGCTCCTCATTGGTCTGATCCAGCTCTGCCTGTAACGCCTCTACGATGGCGTCTTGTTTCTGCGCCTAGAAATGAAATGCAGACTTGAATATAGTTTTTTGTGAGTTTTGAACAAATGGATGAAAGTTTTGGAAGCACACCTTCTCCTTCAGCATACTCTGCTTCTGCAGGAGGTCTGCCACTTCCGCCTTCAGCTCACAGCGTTGTTTCTCAGAGCTGCTGTATTTCTTGGAGACAATCTCCAGCTGCAGGAAGAAACACAAATGGCGTGACTGACCAATCCCATCGCAGGACGGCACCTTCTCTTTCCCAAACAAGTGTGGAGCTTTACGTCCTGCTCGGTGTAAAGCAGTTTCTCAGACAGCTCTTTGCACTGGAGCTCTCTTCCCATCAAAGAGTCCCTGAGGCTGTTGATGAGCTCAAGCTTCTCTGAAGTCTCTGCCAGCATGTGCTCCTTCTCCATGAGAGACATTTCCAGGCTTTCCTGGGTGTCGCTCAGTCTGCAGATGAGCAGACAGAAAGAACATGGTGAGAAAACAAAATAATGTGCTTATTTCAGCACCACATTGGAAAAATTAAACAGCTGCAAAGGACAGTTTCCTTTTCTTTAGTCACTCCATCTTCTTTGGCCAAATATGCAGCTAAAATAGGAAGCAGTTAAAAGCATGAAAAGGTGCAGAAAAACTAATTTGAACTAAATCTAAAAAAATCCAAAGCAAAACCTTCATTTATGGTTTTAAAGTCTGAACTCAATAGAAGAGCTCAAAGCTGAGATTCTGGCTGATGGACAGGTTTGGTAGAGTAGTGATCCTCAGGGCTGTGCTGAGGATTTGGTGTAGCATTTAACATTTGTTCTGATAAAAATGCATACCCTCATTATTTTGGTTCTCATTCTGGATTTGTTCATAGTCTTCTGACCTGAACTTCATATTAGTTCCAACTTTAAATTAGTGCTGTCAATGGATTAAAACAATAATCCGATTAATCACACTCTTGGGTTAGGATTAATCATGATTTATCACAATGTTTTACTAGGTAAATTATATATGAAAAAATGCAGCTTTTGAACAAAAAAGAGAGAACATTTTTCCTTCACTTTTATTGTTGAAAATGTTTTAATTTGTAAAGTGTTAACTCAGATATCCTAGAAATGCAATTTGTGTGCAAAAAACACATCAACAGTAACCTTGGGCTCACACCGCATGCAGTCTGGCTACGGAGTGGACACCGGTGTCTTCACGTAACATGAAAAGCGCAAAAGGCCCTCACACTGTGTCAGGTACTGTCCGGCCTCTGAGGCGCTCCGTATCCATTTTGTTGGTTTCAATTATTTCCGGATGCTGGAGCTGAACCGTAGCACTTTATTGGGAAGTTGGGACATTTTTCAAAATAAAACCTACTTTTTTGCTGTCCTCGCTGTTTTCACCGTGTTGGAAACATTACGTCATCCCCCCTGACACGGAGGTCTCAAAGTGTGTGGAAGAACATAATTTCGGCCATATAACACCATGGACAGAGGCTGATCACAGAGATCCAGAACTACCCTATCTTTTATGATACCACAGATGCTAGAATAACGACAAAAGGACAGAGTCTGGGCTGAGATATCCCAGGCTGTTGGACTTGATGGTGAGTTTGTGTAATATGGACATTCACACTCAGATTAGAAAGTTAAGAAAAGTATGCCCACCGTTGTAAATCCATTGACTGAAGGCCAATCTTAAAAGGAAGTGTTGTGAATATACATCAAAATCACATTTGTTTACTATGACGCCATATTTAAATGGCGGGTTCTCGCGAGAGCCTACGTGAGTTCAGAGGTCTGTGAGGTTTGCAGCAGAGCCGGTCTGCAGCAGGACCGCAAGCAATCCATAGTCGGTGACGGCATACAGTGTGAGCCCGGGGTAAGATAAGCAGAGCTGTAAAGACTTTAATGTCTGCAGTATTACTTCGAGAAAATAAAGATGCTGATTTACAACCATAAGAAACTAACATTGTGTTTCTGCACTTTAAATGCTCCGGGGTGAATACTCAAATCTGATTGGTTGATGGGTGTTGACGCACACTTTAAAAAGAAGTTCCAGTCACATAGCCCAAATGTTCTATATCACTACACAGACATCTTTACAACAAACTTTTTCTTTCATCTTCTAAACAAAAACAAGTGGAAAGAGGTGAACTTTCTCTCTGATCTGAAGCTTTATTGAACCAATCTTGATGATCAGCATAAACATCGCTTCCCTTTGCCGCCGCAGTCAAGGTTTGCTGGCCTGGCGTCGCATTGCTTTCACGTGTTACCGTGACAACACCTATCAAATAGTCTGCTTTTTGTGAAAGAAAACGAAAACATTACAAGAATAAAACACTAAAAATCAATTGAATATGTATTTCTTTTGTTATAAGTGAGGTAGTGCCCGAGAAAGTGTGTATTTTCAGAAATTCACGCACACCGCGGAAACCTGAACTGCCCAATGCAAAGCAGAAGACAGTCCCTTCTGACGAGTAATTAATCTGCATTAATAAAATTGAACGTGCGTTAACGTGTTAACATTGACAGCCCTACTTTAAACATCCTTTGAATGTGGTAAGGAAGAGTAAAACTATCCTGAAACATCTGTCTGTGGGAAAAGGCACAACCTGAGGTGGGGGCCACTCCATTGCAGGACTACAAACAGACAAAAACCACTCACTCACACAGGAACTAATTACATGCTTAAAGACCAACTCCAATTGAAATCTGAAAATGGTCTTTTTTGTGTTTTTAACATGTTCTTGTAGGATTTTTTTTTCATCATAGAAGACCTATATAGAATAATTTCCGATTAAAACTATGTTTCTGAGTATTCCTTAATTCTAATCGCGTTGGATAAAAAAACCGGATGCTTGAAAAAGCATTTAGGCTGCAATTAGGCTCAAAACTGTACGGCTGGATTGATCCCATATTGCGAGCCATTATTTTTGTGCTGCTAATGCTAACTTGGGGCTATAAGCTCACGCCAGCAGACACAGGCACAAACACAGTCAGCTTCTCTGCAGTCAGAGACATGGTTGGAGAGCCTGTTGGCGTGTCAGTGCCTCACCCTTTGAGCTGCTCTGTGAGGCTGTTCACCAGGAGCTGGTGCGTCTCAGCTTCTCTGCTTTGCTGGCTCCGAACGCTGGCAAGCTGGGTCTGAAGTTTCTCTGATTCATGCTGCAGTGAAGGAAAAAAAACATTTACATGAAAGGATCTGCTTCTTAAAGCACAGGACAGAGAAACTCGACACACAAGCACAGCCGACCCTGGGGTGCAGGAGGACAGCATCATCAGACACCTACAGGGATCTTTGTTTGCACCATGATAAGAAGGTTCTGTAATCTTCATCATCTGATGAGACCTTACAGAGTCCATGTGTTACAAGTGATTTTCCCACACCCAGTGAGTCTGCGGCGGAACTCGTTACTGCAAATGTTTCTTTGAGTTAAACAGGCACACCACACCGTTAGCCATCACCACTAGAGGTGCTCTCCAGCGCACACCAACACGAGCGACCCAACCAACCTGAGAGACCCAACATGGCTGCACATCCTCATCTACATCAAACGTCACCTGTGTTAGAAGGGCTCGTTACAAAACCCCAGTTCACAGATGCATGCAAACAAACGTCACTCGTCAGTCAGCGCCTCATGTCTTCAGAGTGAGGAAATGTTTCAGCACACAGACCATACATTTGTGATCCGATCACCTACCTGCAGAGCTTCGATTCGGGCCTGCAGCTGCAAGCGATCCTCCAGGTCTTGGCAGCGTTCCTCCAGGCTCAGGATCTGCTCCTGCAGTTGGTTCCTTTCCAGCTCCAGCACTTCCACCACAGACCGCAGGCCACCTGGAGCCGTCCAGAGAAAGGTCCAGAATCATGAACTTCACCAAGACTGATGGACTCGGAGGTATTTCCTTCATATAACAGGGTACTATTATAAATAAACAGTGGAGGGAAAAGTCTGAATACTTTTACTTTGTTTGGTGGTGGAAGCCTAATTTGCTGATTTGTGAACTTTAAGATCTGAGTGGTAAATAAAACCATGATATCTGTAGCTCAACAAAAAATGCTTCAAGAGAAAGTCCTTCAACTGAGGCTAAATTAGGTTCTGTGGTAGAAGAAAGTTCTACAACACAGATTTCTGACAGATAATATAAAATGTGTGACTGCAGTTGTTGCTTTTAATAACATCATTTGGACCAGTGGTCCCCAACCACCGGGCCGCGGAACGGTACCGGGCCGCGGAAGAAATAAATGATTTTGTTTTGAATACCGAAAATCTTTTCTTGTGAAAAATAACTGGATTCTCTCAGCTACACCTTCGATCACCAGAGCTGTATAGTTTGGTCTCTAAAGACAATATTTTATCCTGAAAAATCTTTTGGTTCTGAAAGTGGACCGTATTCTTTCAATTCCATTTCAGTCTCTTCGGGCTAAAAGCAGTCTGGGGCGTGCAACACCAGAACAGTTGTATGTGGAACCTTTCTGTAGAAACGGGATCAGTGCAGGAACAGACAGAAGAACAGGACACAACTTCAAGACAAAACATTTAGACTACCAGAATTCCTGATTAAAATGTGGATTTATCCAACAGGTGATTCCCACAGCGTTCCTGTTTGCATAGAGATGTAACTTTCATGAACAAATACGTTCACATAAAAGCTCAAACAAGCTCATCCATTCAAATTTCACAGAAGTTGTCAACACTCAATTCATGCAACAACCTTCATAAAAAAGAAAAGAGGAGCAGAGCTGCAGCGAGGGGGGAGGGGGTTGAAGCTGCACGAATCAGTAATCTGATTAGTTTATTGAGTATCAATAATAGATTTGTTGGTTACATTGCGTTCCTGTATTTGAGTTTTTTTTAATGAGATGATCTTATAATAGTAAAATAAAGTGATTTGGAACCACTTCTGACACCACATCACATTAAGAGACCTTAATGATGTTTATGTTTGTATGTTTATGTTTTTATCAATCCTCCAAAATGTCAGACGACTGAGTGTAATGATGATCAAATCTATTGTCAGAACTGTTTATGATTAAGTTTAAAGCACGTTCTTACCCAAGTATACTGTTTCTTTGTCTTTGTACCCCCCCACCCCTTTAAGCCCATAACTGTCAAAGTGGAAGCTCAAAAATTAAACTTCAGCCTCGTCCAACTTTTAGGTTGTGACGAATACATAAAAAAAGACACCAAAATTGTTTTTTTTTTGTATTATAATAATAAATGTGAATCCACCGTTTGAACAACTTTATTAACACCATCCTTAACATTAGACTGCCGGTTGATGAATATTCTGCATTAGTATTCAGGTCTGTGGGAATAACTGACACAATACATTCATACATGGAGTAAACACACCTGGTTTTTGTCGATTAAATACAGCTTGCTTTTATTCTGAAGTCAAAAGCTCTTCTTCCGTTTCCTGTTTTCTGCCAAAAAGAACTTTCCAAATACTTTTGCTTTTTTGTTATCTTTACTAGCTTGGCAGTTTCAGTTTAGCAGCTGGAGCAGCTGCTTTAAGAAAGAAGCTGATGGAAACTTCCTTCTGAATCATGTTATAAAGAAAATGAAAAAGAAATCTAGGTTGTGCTTTTGTAATCAGCAGCCCAGTACCCGCAAACTGGTACTGGTCCACAGCCCAGGCGTTTGGGACCACTGCTTTAAGTGAAAAACATGTTATGAAACCAGGATGGGGCAAATGTTTTTCCCCACCACCATTGTGAAACAGAAAAGAAAAACAATGACATCAGATCAGAGGTAAGACTTAACTGGTAAAGACTCGCTCTCCTTCAATAAAAACATTTTAGCACAGACAGGATGTTTGTTGTATTGTTTAGTATCAAATCCAAAGAGTATACCAATCTGCAAAACATCCGCTCAGTTTTCCTAATTTTCCTTTTTATTTATGCTTTAATTATGTTAAAACGGCCAAGAGCAGTGGGGGTGGGGGGTAGCACAGACTAAATCCTGAAGTGGTCTGCTTTAGACTTAAACATTTGTCAAATAACTTTTTTTTCATTCTAAAATTAATATTGTTTTATATTGAAAAACAGTTTTCTCAGAAATACTGATTTAAACAAAAAAAAATTATATTTTCAATGTAAGAAATAAATCAATATCTATACAAAATAATAATTAAATAATAATAACCAAACTATTGAATAATTTTAAAAATTTCTGCATAAAAACCTTTTTGAAAATAATTTTTGTACCAGATAGAAAAATATACCAAATAAATAAAAGAAATCGCTTGATAGAGAAATCCAATCAAAAAGTTCACGGTCCAAAATTGCATCTTATTGATCTCAGTTATTTAATTTTTACCACAGCCCCACTGAGCTGTTTGGATCCAGGATGGAGCAGCGCTTACGGTCCCCACATTAAACTCCTTATGAAGGGCTTTCAGCATTGCTAAAGCCTTCTTCTGTTCTCGGCACAGAGAATACCCAAAGATGTGTGAAAAATGAGAAAAATTGATGCAAGAAGACAGAGAACAGTCCTTTTGCACTCTGATGCTGCAGAGAAAGTTGGAGGAAAGGTGGAAAATAATGGATCAAAGCAGGAAAAGTTTTCTGTTAGAAATGCGTTTAAAATACACACAGAATAAACTAAAAGCAGATGTATAGTTCAAGTTACAGTAGAATAGGAAATTACTGTATGACAAAAGTCAAGAGAGTATTCAAATGCATGTCTCATGAAAGCCCTTCACAGATATGTACTGCCCTCTATCGGTCTCCTGCATGTGTGGAAACTGCAGTCCTTTCTTCTAAGCAGTACAGCTTGATCATGCTTCCAGCTGTAGAGCTGCTGCAGGGTTTACATGAGACAGAACTGTTTTTTTATTTAAGGATAGCTAAGATTCAAAGTCCATGAATTTCTACATACAGGAACTTATGCTCTTAGCTGCTTCAATCATCTTCTCTAACATCTAATACAATGACCACATAGTTTTCTTCTTACTTTAAACTAATAGCAAACTGATCCAGCAATGTGATTGAAATGTGATGAATGTCGGCAGAATGAGGATGAGGACTAAATCTAGACAGTCATGAATATTTTAAGGTTGGGAGTCCAAAACCTGTTTCTCAGAAGGGCTTCACATGAGGAGAAACAGAAACAGGATAAAAGAAAGGAAAAGCATGCAAGCATCCAAACAGAAACTTACCAACCCAGAGGAATGTTTTCCCAATCACAGTGATGAACTGAGCTCACTGACTGTAAACAAACACTAGGCAGCTCAACCAGCATGCACTTGTGAAAGACTTTCAATGGATGAATGTGGAAAACAACACAAATACACTTGTGACCCAAACATTGAGTCCACAAGCAGAAATGTGAGTGTAACTGTGTGCCCCCCAAAGAAAGTGGCACATCCAATCCACAAAGTGGGCATTTAGCAGGACACAAATAAACTGTCATGGAGCGGAACAGACAGTGTGTGCAGACCACCGAGTGCATGCCGGTAAAAACTGTCTAGGTCCCACACCTGTGTCAGGGGTACTGTACTCGGGCCACCAACCTCCCATGTTCTCTCCCTCCATAGGGGGCGTGTTCTCAGAGGGGCTCTGTGGGTCCAAGAAGGGGGTCTCTCCATCAAATTGGAAATCATCCTGTAGGTGGGAGGAATATGGAATATAATCAAAGCAGGCTGGTCCTGATCCTGGACCAAATGAGCGCTGACGTCCCAAACAGGAAGTACCTGCTGGTTCCAAGAAGTCAAGATCCCATAGACCTCTAGATAACAATCTACCTATGTAAATAAACAGCTTTCTCAGTCATTCTATTTGTCAAAATATCCATTCTTGCTCTGATTCATTTATTAACATATTCTTACTAAGCCTTTTTAAATATTTTTTGCAGTTCGAGTCATTCAGGTTATAAAACGACCAATCAGATCCTCAATTAAAGTAGGTGGTCTCACATCTATCGTTCAAAATGTTTGACAGATTATGTGTAGCCCGCTTTCAAGTGGTAGGGGTGTGGCCTTGCAACAAGCTCACTCCTGATTGGCCAGGGTGGTTGCAATAGAAATGATGACTCAAGCCGATTTGGACCAATCACTGCTTACAGACAATGTCCGGAAACAAATGCAAAGAAATGGCAGCTGAATAGACTGCATTTGGTTGGAGCTGGAAGTAAGCTATTAGCCATGGGTCACATAACACTCACTCAGTCCAGTTCTCAAATACAGTCAATGCTTCCGAGTGACTGCGCCTGCAGCCCTGTCACAGATAAAATGTACAGTAACCTCGAACCGCCATTTATTGCATCCACACATTCCTTCTATATACATATGATGGAGGGCCAGAGCTGTTTCAGTGATCTTTGTATCAGAACAATCCTATTCTGAAAAGATTCCTTTGACTTCATGTTTGGTTTGGACTCTTACATGCAGTTAACGGAAGAGCCTCACACTGACAGGCTCCAACATCTAGAAATTTCCATTTAAGATAAAGAAACAGCTGAATCAGTGAAAACATTACGCCACTGAGCTCAGCCAGGAGCTCTGAGCTGAGCAGAAAAAACAATCTGGTGATATAAATCCCACTGAGGTGAAGTTCTGAGTCACAGCTTTGACCACGAGATCGTAGATGAGCAATAAGAAAGAAAACTGATGACTTACACCTTCTCTGCAGAGTATCAAGTCTTAAAACAAATATTCTGTCATCATAGATGAGTATTGAGGACAACAACAACATTAATCCAATTGAGAATTGAGCTGCAGTTCAAACCCTTCCAACAGACTGAACATGGAAAATCGTATGAACCGCTGATTTATGATAATCAAGTCGTTTGTCTGCATCAGACTCAGTTTAACCTCGTTTCTAATGAATGTTGCTGTAAAAATTAAAATTAAAACAAAGACCTTTATCTCTGGGAAGGAAAAGCTCTTCTCACCTGAAGGCTCCGCTGGGACGGCGCCACCAACTTTTTGGCTCCATGATGGCCAAGCCCTCGAGTGTGAGCCAGCTCCTCCTCCAACTCCTGCTGCCGAGTGGTCAGAGCTGGATCGGAGCAGCCAGGAAAGAACCAGTCATCCTCAATCAGTTTTGTGCCACAGGAAGGGGTGGGGGTGTTGTGAATTGAGGACGTGTTGATGAATGAGAAGTAAAGGAGGACTATGACAGGATTTCAGAGGTGGAGGGCAGATGAAAGAAGAATGACATGATGGCTCTGGTGATGGAGGAGATGAGGGACTTTTAACACTGCAAATATTTCTGACACAAAACATGGGAGACCACAAGAATGAGGAGGCACAGACAGAGACTCGAGGGTGGAGACACTTCCACGAGGACTGGATAGCAAGTGAACCTGAGGAACGTTCAGAAGCTGCGTTTGCAACAGAGAGCAGCGCACAGACATGTGACAGACGGGAGTCTTCAATGGGGAGACCGGACAGGCCGCAGGGTTGACGGGGGTGCTGAGGTTCGTTTAGCAGCAAAGGATGCAAGCAGTACAGAGTTGGAAGCCAAACAAGTTCCCATTGGTTCAGTTACAAGAGGCTGATTTTATGTGCAGGAGGAAGGGGGTGGGGTCAGGGTGTTAATCAACTGTAGGGTCAGTATAAAAGCAAAGTTAGAAGAAGACCAGCAAGAACAGCTTTAGGGTTCACGCACTTTCATCCACATGTTTGCTGCTCAATCATTGATTTTCTGGGGATTCAAGAAGATTTTAAAGACCCACTCGTGTTTTTAACAAGTTCTTGTGGCATTTGTCTGATGTTGGAGGACATTTATAAAGAAATGAAGCTTAAATTGCACTTCTGAGTATTTCTTTATTCAAATTGTTATAAACCAAGGGCAGACGAAGAACGTAGTTGGAAAAAGATTATATTTGTGACATGGAAAATATGCTGGATTGAGAAGAAGCTGGGAATGCTTTTAAAATAGATGAATAGCTGCTTGGAGTGGGTCTTCAGCTGCTGCATGAAATCTAGCCAGTTTATTATAAAACGTGTTTCCTTTTTTTTCCTAAGTTCTATGAACAGACGAATAAAATTATTTAGCACATTAGCCAGAGATTGTTGGGCCACCTGTTCTACCACTTCCACTGAGTGTTATTGTGTGCGGATGTTACACTAAGATGTGATCTTCCACTGGAAATGTCTCTATGGACTTGAAACACTGCAGGGTCTGACAGTGGAAACTTTCTAGGAGGTCCATTCTTAGATGTCTTTTAAAGTTGCTTTTTTTTTTTTGCTTACGTCTTTGTGTTTTTTTTATCAAGCACTTTAGTGAATCAGAGCAGCAAAAATGTTGCTTTCACTTTAAACCCTAAAGCATCACATGATGTTTCCTAAAGCCTGTTATGTGAAACTTTGTTCATAGAAAAACAAGTCCTCATGGATAAAGTTTGTTTTTTCGTCGTTCAAAGTTCCACTCTGATCAACTTCGGATCTATTCTAAAAGCTCTCCCAGTGGTCTTTTCATTATGATTATGCCGTTTTTAGCCCAAATCATAAAACATTTGCTGTTTTCTAGGAAAAGGTCTCTGCAGAGCAGCCGGAGTTCATTAGAAATTCATCTATGAGTTGTGGGCGGGACCGTTGGCACGGAGCAACCTCGCCCCCACATCCCGTCATCCATCTGTTAATGAACTCCCCTGCTAGCTTACAGCCCCTCACAACCCCAAGTTAACTTCACAGGGGTAACAAAACTGATGAGTAATATCAGAGCTATCCAGTCGTACAGTTTTGATCCAGATTCCAGCTGAGATGAGGAAAACAAAGACAGTCACAGATCTATTTGTCTACAAGTGGATAAATCACAATGGAGCAGAGCAGGGAGGTGGTGTCCTGCAAACGTATTTTCTAGGGGAGTAACAACGAATCGATTGATCCATTTTTCCAATCAGATCGATCTGAAGAAAATGGTTCATCAAATCAAACGAAAAGAATTACATTTGTGTTTAATTGATTTTGGAAAATCCCATTTGGATTGAGGCTTGGTAGGTTGATTTTACTATAACGTAAAAATGACTTAAGCTCCATCACACGGACAACACACACGTGATGGCAGCAAAAAAGATGAACCATCATTACAGTGTGGAAACAGAGGGTTTAAGTTTAGCATTTACGTTGAATAGTTAAATAAGGACGGTTGGATGCTTAGGTGTATTGCATCTCGTGGACAAAAAACCTGAAAAATTGTTTTCAGCAGCACATTCAAACTTCTACTTTGCTTTGAAAGCAGATCAGAATATTGATTTAGTAAACACATAATAAAAAACAAAACATGGACAGGCTTTTGATCATTTTGTCTCTCAACTATCCAACACGGCCTTCACTGGGTCACTATTTAGCTTAAGGTGCAATGTAGCTTTTTATAACATGAAGGCCAAGAGTCGGCTTTGACTTTTTTACTCAGCATAATTTGCTGCCAGTTTCTCCTTCCTGTAGTTTCCAGGCTGGTGGTAAAAGAATCATTTATAGTGTATTTTTCTTAGTCGGGCTTCAAATCCTCTGAGTTCAGTCCTTCTGTCCTCAGCACTCCAGGGCCTTGGTGCTTTATTTGACTGCAGGAGTTTTTGTGTTTCTGCTGCGCTCACTCCACACACCAAACACGACAAACATCAATACCTTCATCAGGGGAGCACACATTAGAGGGAGGGGGACAGAGTGATGCTGAAGACAGAAGCAGAAGGTTACATTTGCTGACAATTAGTTTCATGAGGAGAAAATGTTCAAATGATTACAATAGAGATGGTTTTGAAGGTGTTTACGGTCATTAGGAAGTTTCACGTCTAATCGTTTTACATTAAACACAACGGTAATGTTGGTAAAAATAGTTTTTGAAAGTGTTGGACAGAGATCAAACCCTTTCCTCCACCATTAGAAATAGTTAGAAATAGAAGTAGTTTTTGTTAGAACAAAAATCCCAGCATGAGGACTGTGAGGCTGTCACACGGATTTCCTGCACTCTTTGTCACATTGAGTTAGTCTAAGTCCTGTCAAACCAGGAGGAACAGGAGTTTCTTGAAATTAGACAGTATGTTGGGACAGTATGGTTTTTAGTCCACACCAGAGAAACACAAAGCAAAAACTGTGGAAAGAAAAACGAGAAAGAATGTCAAATCATAACAGAGGAGAAGGGAAGGAGGAAGGAACAGGCTCTGAGGTGCGTCCTAGCACTGTCCTGCCCCCAGCTCGCCCCTAAGAGTCAGGAAGCTACAGGCAAGACAGTGGACTGGAGCGGCACCCAAGGTTTGAGGGAGCCTGCATGCACAAAACTGATGGGAAACTGTTCTGTGTGGCTGCTCCCATCCCTGGAGCAGGGGCTGGAGGGGGAGGATGGAGGTCCACGAGATGGGAGGCAGCACAGAGTAACCCACTCTCCCCAGGGCAACGGCCAGGACAGGGAAAAACAAAGAAACAGATGTTCAGTCACAGAGGACACATGAAAACAAACTCTGAACAACACTGGAGCCTGATGGGAAAATCTGATTCAAAGCTAAACATTTACAGGATTTATTCCTCCACAGTACGCAGACATGAACAGAAAAGTGGACACCATCTGCATGTGGCTGGCAGCATCTTCCAGCCAAAGTCATACTGAACACCAAAGATACTTCTACCAAACAAACAGCCATAAACATGTCAAGATGATAAAACTGGAGATTAAAAACACTGCTGTAAAAAATCCCACTCCGATCATTTCTCAGTGTTCCCAGTGGTCTTTTAGTTATCATTATGAGTCAAAATTTCAAAAACTGTCATTTTCTAAGACAGTTTCTGCAGAGCAGCAGGGGTTCAACAGATATTCACCTCTGAGTGGCGGGCAGGACCGTTGGCCTGCTTTCGTTTCCCACCAACCATCTGTTTACAAAATCTCTTGCTAGCTTACGGCCCCTCAGACCCCAACCGGACATTATCAGGGCAACGATTATAGTGATCAACATCGGAGATATCCAGCCGTCCAGTTTTGATCCAAAGTCCAGCCCAGACGAGGAAAACAAAGAGGTGGATGGGTCAGAATGGAGTGCATCAGGGAGCTAGTAGCCTGCCCAGGTTTTTTTCTACGTAACTAAATACAATCTTTTAAAACTGCCTTTTTGCATCTGCTCCTGATTCACAAAAATGTGAATAAAGCAATAAATAGAAATGTGATTTTAAGCCTAATTTCCATTATATAACTAAAATGCCAATAGTTAAAAATGCCACAAGAACATGTTAAAAACACAGGTTTTATCGGAGTGGGTCTTTAAAATGTTTGGTCTACAAATTGTTAATCAAATGGAATGGAAAAACCCTAAAGAATCCATAACGTAAGGTATTGTTCTAAAAGACTTCAGTCGCTCTGTGCAGCTCTGCTCTGTGGCTCAGCAGAAGACATTCCCACCGGCTCCCGTTTCAGAAAGTTTCTCTCGCTGATGTTAAAGAAGTGAAATGATCCTGCAGCTACACCCTCCTCTGCTGCTGAACATTCAAGAGATGAAATGAATGAGCTGAACTCTGAACTCTGAGAGATGAATGAAACTGATTTTCAGAGGGGTTAGGGCATCAATCACAGTGAGAGGCTCTGTGTTACGGGTTAAAGCACCAGTTTGAAGAGGAGTCATCACACACCAAAAAGAGGGAAAAAGGTCGACTTCACGGCTCTCTGCAGAGTATCAAGCCTGCATGTGTTAACGGATAAGAGTATGCACATGGACTGAGAGGATGGAGGATCAGCGCTCAGAGCCCAAACATCCAGAACTGAAGGTGCAAATGACGGAACTCAGGAAGAAAAATCCACTTCCATGTTTGTGGGCTCCTGCTGAATCCTGATCAAGACATCATTGAGCATTTACACAAGCTCAGATATGGTGAACATGACCTGCTGGATGACCTGCAACTAAGCAATGGATGACCTTTAGGATACACGGCAGAATTCACAATAGCATTTACTACACCTGATCCTAAAGCAGCTAACCAGTCCCGACCACTACAGTGCCACTGTCATGTTTAATTACAGTGATCCCTTGACATGAAGGTGCTCACCTTTCGTTGTCTCACCAAATTTTTAAGTGCAAATTGCCCGCTTTTTTTTTTTTTTTTTTTTTTTTATTTACAACACATTGCATTTTGCATCCTGATTGGCTGTAGAGAATTGTCAGTCAATGTCCTCTGTGACAGTGTCCCCTGTACAGAGTGTGTGCAGTTTCCACATTTATACACATCTTCAATCCCAATCCAATCTTTGTTTTTATACTATAATATTGGAATTATTTTTCTATGAAGTTTTGAACTTTTAGAGTTAAAACAAGCAAGAAAAGTGCAAAAATGTGATTACAGTAGAATACTTCACAGATTTCACCTATCAACGGTTGCTTTTAGGATGCGACTCCTGCAATAAACGAGGGACCACTGTGTTGCCTTTTTGAAATCCTGTTTTGGATTAAGAAATGAGAATAAGGTACTAGTTTGTGCAGACTTTTCTAGCTGAGATTTTAAAATATGATGTGCTTAAAGAATGAGCAGACTGTGTTGTGATCTGCCGTAAACATAGACAAGTCATGCCTTGAAATGAATTTCAGGGTTCACCTCCCTGTTTTTCCAACTGAAACCCGCTTGGCTCTGTCACTCTGTGGTCCATGTGAGTGGGTCATGAGTCGTTCATGTGGGTCTGCATGTCAGCGTCCAGCCTCACCCTCTCTCTCTTCCTCCATGTGGCTGATCCGGAGAGCCATGGCCGCCTTCTCTTCCCGGGCTCGATCTCTGGCACTGATGGCCTCAGCCACCATCTCCTGCCACTCCAGCACCTGGCTCTGAGTGTCGTCAGCACTGCCAGACTCACTGGCCTGAGGTCAGCAGCAGCACCCAAACAGAAAGAGCATGTTCCAGCATGTGCCCACACAGGAAGGACAATCTGAAGATGCAAGGTTTGCAGCTGACCTGAGAAGCAGCTCTCTTGGTAAACTGTTCCAGTTCTGCTTGCAGCGTTCTCTGTTGCTCCTCATACAACACCAACTTAGCCTCAAGCATTCCTGAAAATATTCAAACACATCCGAGTTGCCAAAGCTGCGGCAGGTGGAATGATGTTTTAGGTCCACGTCCTGTTCTTCATACCATTCTGTGCTTTCAGTTCCTCGTACTGCTCCACCTTCCACAGCATCTCCTCCCTTTCCTCCTCAAGTGCTGTGATTTGGCTTTGAAGGGACATCAGTTCAGGTGGGGCGGCTCCAGCCTAAAACGAGGGGGAAGAGATAATGCAACACCAACTCAGAAGCTTCCCTCATCAGTGAAACAATAAAGAGCTGACAAGCAATAAAGAAAAGCTCTTACGATGGTCCGGGAGAAGACTCCATTCTAATTAGCTTCATAAAAAGGTGGTAATGGACACCTAAAAACGTAGAGCTGCTCACATAACCTGAATGTTTAATATTATTCTGCTGGCCTAAGCACCAGTTGGTCACCAGAACAACAGAAGCTTGGAATATAGTGGAGTATAAGCCACAGGTTTTGGTAAAGTTTAGCCAGCGGTGCAACTTCCACTCAGGAGCGACTTATGTGACTTAAAAAAAAAAAAAAGTTTTATTACTTCTTCCACAACTTGCCATTTAGTGGTTGTCTACCTCTAACCACCGTTAGAGGGTACTGTAGGTGTGCATCTGTTTTAGCTACTGACAACAACGCAGAAGAAGCAGCACTGCTCAAAAACAGTCTCCATGTTTGTGTCCCAATTCTTTCACTATGCACTGCTTAGTGCACTATATAGTGTGCTAGAAATTTCCCAAAAGTCTCTACAAAAAAGCAGTGTGCTTTGATGTTCATTAGTTTGGGGACTATAGACCACAATGCATTGCGCTTGAACATTCTTTTAATTCAAAAAAAAAGGGTTTAATATTTCTATAAACCATCCAAGTTGTCATCATGGTTGATTCATATGGTCTTAATAAAATGTCTATATTTATTAGTTTTTTTACTTGGGGGAATTGGTGGTGTCAAATTTGCCGTTAAAAATAAATAAATAAAAAAATGTAGTGAGCATGATGGTGTCTGAACTGCCTTTAAAATCCAGGGCACTAGATAGTTTGTAGTAGTTAGGGAGTAGGGAAGGCAGCATTACGCTGGGCTTGGCAGATTTCTTCCGAGGCATTGCACTTTTATCCCGAAGGCGAGACTTGGATATGATGGATGATTTGTTGTGCAACTTTTGGCTGCTGGGACTAATACTGCGGAGCAACTAATAGCCTGAAAAATCCAGTAGGTCTACGTACGTTATTCCCATTTACTGTAGAAGAGAACTATAATGAGTAAGTGAGACCTCACCCATTGAAATGACTTGCTTCCAGTTCCAACCAAATGAAGTCAATTCCAATCAATTTCTTTGCGATTCAGCCATCGCCATGTAGGAACCAGAAATAGTCAGTACGCAAATCTATCTTTTTATTATGAACTAATGAACTAATGACAGTATTCAAACATCTCACCTGACTCTTTTTCAACTCCTGCTCCAGCTGTCGAATCCGAGATTTCGACCAAGCTTTCATTTTTAGGAACTTGGCCTCAGATTTGCTGGCTTCTTCGGTTTTCTGCTTCGCTTGAGCTGAAATAGTCAAACAGAAACCGTGTTTCTCAAAGAGGAGACTTTTGAAGCTGCAAATGAAAATGGAAACAAATCTTCTCATGTTTGACAGCATGAGGATTAATAATGACGAGTTTAAAACAGCATAGCTGCACTGCACTTCCACTGAGCAGTCTGGACAGAAAGCACGTGGGTTCAGTGTGGACAACCAACCTTCCAGCTCAGCTATCCGCTGCACAGAAGCTGGCTCTGCAGTGTGCTGACAGGGGCTTTCAGCCGCTGACGAGGTTCTCCTCATCTCCTGCAGCTGCTCAAGCAGGTCTCGCTGGATCTGGTCCACCTGTGCTTTATGCTGCTCCGTCATTTGCTGCACTTCCATCTGTTGCTTCTCCATGAGGTCTCGAAGCTGCGCTCGCATCACGTGCTTCTCCGCCTCCATCTTAGACTCCAGGCTCTCTCGCTCCACTTGGAGCCGGTGCAGACGCTCCGTCAGCTCCTGTAATCAAACCAGGATTACAGGGTCCAGAGTTTAATAATAATGATCAATAGTGTGTACCAGCTGGGAGGACAGGTCTGCGTAGATGGCTTAACGGTCAGAGGATGTTTTTGGCAGGAGCTCTGCACTGACCTTTATGTGCTGGTCTCTGCTGTCCACCTCTCCCTGCAGAACATCGATCACCTGGGTTTTTCCCAGCAGCACCTCCTCCTTCTCATGAAGTTTCTGTTTCAGCGCCTTTAGAAGCTGATGAGGAGAAAAAGTAAACATCTTAATGAAACCATTGTTTTTTTTCAGAAATCTTTTCTAATCTTTGCATTTACAAAAACATGTCTGATGCGTTTAAGCACAATAAACATTTATCTGCAAGAACCAGAGTGTTAGAAAAAGACATAAATGTGAACTCCTGCAATTTGACTGACTAACACCGGTTAATTGGTTTGGTTTTTGGTTCATCAACAAAAGCAAAAACAAAATAAGTCACTGAAATCAAAGAATTGCAATTGAACAATTTGAAATAAAATGCTGTTATTGAAAGACCCACTCAGATGAAAATGAGGTTTGGTGTCAAACAGTGAGCTCCGTTTCCCGCGTGCGTGTCTGGTTTCTAAATGACTGTTGGAGAAAGCTTCAACTGAATGAAGGTGCAGTTGGTACCTGCTCCAAGTCTGCACTGGCATCCGACTTTGCTGCCAGCTTAAAGAGCTCCTGCTCGTGCAGCTGGTTGATCTCTATTAGCTGGTTATCCTTCTGAATGATGATGTCTTTGAACGTCTGGATCTACAAAGATCACAAGCCATTTTCCAGTCAAACACAGACCAGTGTACTGGTCCAGCAGGATTTGAGCTGTCAAGTCATACGTTTTGCTTGTACATGCTCTCCTTCTGGCTGTACTGCTCCTTCTCGGAGGTCAGCAGCTCTCTGAGGCCATCTGTCTGCTCCTGCAGTAAACTGTAGCGCTCCTCAGCTTCTCCCACCTTCCTGGTCAGACTTTGCACGAGCAGCTGCAGCTCCTCCATCGCTCCTCTGTCGTCCTCTTCTACCACCTGAGGAGGTACGGCTCAGTCAAGCACCACCGTTCAAAGGCTTCAGATATGCACGTTTTGCCGTTATTCCACATTTTTTCACAAGACCGTCCTTAAGAATAATAAAGTTCCTGGTAAAAGATGTGCAGACAGAAAATTCTACAAACCCGATGTTCTGGCACTGGCGTGCTGGGTTTGTCTCCAGACAATCCTGTCTGCAAATGGACAATGTAAGCTTCTTTCTCTTCCAGCCGCTTCTCTTTCTCTGTCAGCATGCCATTCATTTCCTCCCCCCGCTGAAGAAGCATCTCCAACTCCTTTCTCTGCATAGATTCAGACCCAAAACAACTGTTAAAAAGCTTCAACAGCATTTTGAGCAGAAAGAAAAGCTCTTAAGATCCAGAAGCTCTTGTTGATCTCTAAGACAAGTGTGTCTTTGCAAAGTCCTGACATCAATTCTATTCCAGAGGAGAGCTCAGTGATCACAAATGAATTCTGTGAAGACACTCCTGCTTAAAATGAAATACATATTTTTATTCTTGTTTTTTTTTCCAAACAGTAAATCTGCAGCTGTTTGGGTTTCCTTCAATCATCAAATACACTGTTGTTCACCTTTCAGCTAATCCTGTCAGGGTTCACCACAGCTTTCACTTATTCGAACAGGTGGTTGGCAAAGAGTTTTATGCCAGATGCACTTCCGGACAAAACTGCATTTTATCCGGACTGGGAACTGAAACAGGGAGATCCAGACTTGGGCCCCCTGTGGTTACATAGTTGGACAGCAGTGTTACCTAAGGACCCACACTGGATTAGGCTCATTGCACCCCTTGGTAAGTGTTCTACACCCAACCAACTCAGCCATCAGAATGCCACATTTGAATAAATCTTTGATCCCGATCAGATCTTTGTTGTCATTCTATAATTCTGTACTTATTTTTCTATGAAAATTTTAACTTTGAGAGTTTAAACAAGAAACAAAAGTGTGAAAATGTTCATGTCTGTCTGAGAAAAGTGTAGCTAGTGTGTAGTGAGAAGCCTGCCTTAAAGGATCTGTAAATCCTGCTTTACGGGTTTCACCAATCGCAGGCTCTTTTTGAAATGTATATCCCGCAGTAAATGAGGGAACACTGCACTAATTAATAATAGTTAACAATAAAAAGTCCTACATTATTTTTGGATCGTCTCCAAAGCAGCTCAGAAGACAACTAGTTTTCTGTCAGAGAATGGGTTTGATCTCATATTTGTGCAGTAACATTATTTAAGATAACATTATCCTCACTTTAAGTGAAGATTTTTTTTTAATTGACTTGTTTTAACATTCCTAAACGTTAGTCGACTAAACAGGAAGTAAATATAGAGTAGAGAGATAATGGGCGGGGCTTATTAAGAGGAACAGGGAGTGTTTTGCATAACAATGAACAGCAAAAGCAAATGGAAACATGCTGGTTTAATTTTTTAAAAAGACATGTATTTTTTTATGTGATTTGATTTAATTTATAAATTATTTTTAAATTTCCCCTCCAAATTATTAAATTTGGAGGGGAACTGTTGTCTCTGAAACAACTTCAGAGACAGTTATTTTGTTTTATAGCTAAATGTGAGCAATAATGCAGAAATGTCAAAAATATGTCTATGTAAAATCAATTGTGGTTTGATGCTTATTGAAGTTGTAGAAAACAACTGTCTTAAAGTGTTTTCCTGTCTGGATCACTGATCCTTCCTGTTGCAGTTCTGGTTTTTAAAGGATGAGCAAAGATGCATAAAGTGATGGGAGGAGCTGAGGAGAACCATGAGCGGAGCAGAAAACCAACGAGCAGCAAACAACAGTTTGACGTCCTTCCCATCATCCACAACACTGAGGAGAAAAATCCATGTTGGTGAAGAAACTGAAGAGCAGAAAAATAGGGAAATAAATAAGACCTTGTTCTCCAGTTCCTGGTCTCTGTGGGCGAGCTGCTGTTCTAGTTCTTCAACCTTCTTTTTCAGTAACACTATCTTTCCCCGACTGGCATGTTCTGCTCCTTCTGATGACGCCTGAAAGGAAAGCAGAAGTCCTCCATGAGCAGGCCCAATGCTTTCTGACAAAAGCTTCCAGCTGATCTGAGATGATGATTTCTCTGTGGCTCTGCTGGTGGCGAAGGCTGACCTTCAGAAAGCGCTTACCTTCTTGCTGTGCGTTGGAGAGGCAGGGTCTGCCTGTTTCTTCAGCTCTTCCAGCTGTGCCGTTAAGGATGTCACTTTGGCTTTGCTTTGGAGGCGGAGCTTTGACAACTTGGCCTCATACGCCTCTTTCTCCACCTGAAACACGAGGGAGAAGTTCAGAACTGTGAGTTGTAAGGAGACAAACATCATGACAGGAACAGCAGCAGGTGATGGGATGAAGTCCCGCTTTGAACTGTGACCTCCCAGACAAAGAGAGCTGGACTCTTCATTGATGCGCAGCAAACACAACTTGATGATTGTTAGTTAACATTTTCTAGGTTTGTGAGTGACAGGATCAAATCAGGGGCTGGAACAAAATGAGGAAAACCGTCCCACATAAAAGCTCTGTGCACACAAAACCCCACAACCAGCATGCTGAAGACAGATGAGGTCACTCAGACTACAAAGAAAGTGGCAGCAGGCTAACATCTGTGGGAAACTGTTTCCATGTCTGACAAAGATTCAAACATTAATGATTTATCAACGTTCATTTCAAAATTGCAGCATCATTCAGCAAATTCATGAATTGATTTTCATTCGACATAAACATCTTGTTTCTTTTCAAGCTATTTTTTTCTTATTTGTTGCTTTTAGAGAGAAAATTCTTTGTTTTATTAATAAAAGTTCCACCTTTGTTCAGTTGCCATTTGTAGCCCAGTAAAAACTGTTTTCATTAGGGATGTAAAAAATACAAATACAGATTGATAGATCAATCTAGTACTGGAAGTAACAGCAATATAGGTTAAATATCACAGAAATAAACCAGATTATGTTGGTAAAACATAAAAAGAATTAATTAGGAAGTAAAAAATTGGTTTCTGTCAAATTTAGCCAGTTTCTCTTCCTGTTGTGTTTCTACTGTCTTTACCTTTTTGTGTACATGTGATGTAAACAAAAAGATGTCCAATCACAAGCTTGCTTCTAACAAGTCGGGTCAATTTGGCTGAAGATAAACCACAGTGAGGGGAGTGTGGACCAAACATGAGATCACCTTTTTTTTTTTTTACAGCACCGCAAACCAATACCTGAATAAACTAATGGCACACTTTTTTGACTGCAAATAAGTCTATAGACCCAAAATGAATGTTTTTTACATATGAAGCTGTTAAGTGTATTTAGAGATTTTATCTTTGTTGCTCAAAATACAAAGTAGCAGAACGACAAAAACATTTTTTAAAGCATTTTTGTTTACAGATGGCTGCAAAACTCAGGACACCCGGCTGCTTCAACAGAAACACAATGACTCAAATGTAGTTACAGTGCGACAGGTCTGTAATCTTCTCACATAAGGGGAACAGCAAAGCTTTGTAGAAACACCACACCACCACCTTTTGCTGCTCATCCTTGAACTGAAGAGCCGTGTCCTTTTCCCGGATCATCTCCTTCAGCTGAGTGACCAGCCGCTCCGTTTGAGCCAGCCTCTCCGCCACCTCCTCCACGGGAACTTCGCCCGCCCCAGCAGAACCTGGACCCTGAAAGCAACGAACTTCTGATTTAATTCTAGAGTTATTGGCAATGAGTCAAAAGAAGAGTCTGACTGCAGAAGTGTTTCAACCACCATCATCAATCATAATCAGAGATGTACTCACTCCAGAGCCATGCTCTCCCTCCTCTCCAGAAAACCATTTCAGCATGGTTGTGGTCTTCCTACCTAAAACTCAACCAGAAAATCAGACACATCAGACCTGAGAGCCTTCCTGCAACACAGGCCTGACACATCAGCTTTCTGTAACTACATTTTTGTATTTTAAAACAAAACAGAAAGCAAAGTGAACGATTTTATGCAAAGGGTAGGGCAGAGAGGATTTAAAGAGCCACACTCATGAAAATAGTGTTTTTGGTGTTTTAACCTCTTTAGTGACATTTTTATGATTTTGCAGAATATATATAAAAGGAAATTAAACTCAATTTCTGAGTATTTCTTTGTTCAAATGGTTGTGAATCCGGAGCAGACGGAAAAACTGCAGTTAGAAAAAGTTTGTATTTGTGACGTGAAAAATACGCTGGGCAGGCCATGAGCTTCCTGCTCTATTCTGATGCTTACACTTGCAGACCAATAGATTCATGTAAGTCTTTGTTGTCCTCCACTGAGCTGGAATGTAGATCAAAACTGTACAGCTGGATGGCTACAATATTGTTTGCCGTTTCTGTTGCATCAGTAATCTTAGGTTGGGGGTGTGAGGGGCTGTAAGCTAGCGGGAAAGCATATAAATAGGTGAGAGATGGGAAGTGGGGAAGGGATTGCTCAATGCCAACCATCCCACCTAAAACTCAGAGGAAAATTTCTGATGAACTCCTGCTGATCTGCAGAAACTATGTCCAATAAAATGACATCTGTTGGTTTATTTTATTTTATTTTATTTTGGCTAAAAATGTCTTAATAATAATGAAAATGGCCCTGGGAATGCTTTGAAAATAGATCAAAAGATGATCAGAGTAAGCTTTGTGGGGAAAATCATGTTTAGAAAGAGTGATATGATATTGAATGGTTGCGTATGAACTTGAACATTTCATATTCATAATTCTCTTAAACTCTGCATCCACCATGTCATCCAAAACAAAATAGCTCAAAGTTTGAGGTACATTTCATGTAATGTCACTAAAGGGCTGGGAGATCTGCCACCCTGCTCCATTTTGCAGCTGATTGCTGGATCCGGTGATTCCAGGTTCTAACGGAGTGGAGATGCCTGATCTACTTATTCAGTACCATGACTAGAAAGAAATAAGCGAAATGTTAGCTTGTGAGTACAGTGATAACAACCAGATTGTTGGAGGTCTATCCAGAAAACTATATTGTGACTTAGTCAGCTGTGTGTAATCCCAGTCTCAAATGGCCAGTTTCCTGCTTCTGTTCTCTCATGTCCTGCTGCTTTCACTGGTAGAACACAGCTTATCCAGGTAATTGACATCACATTTGGTAAGTTAAGTCTGAAAAACAAGCAGGACCATGGGATTGGACACCCCGCACCTAAAGAGTAACATTCGGACATTTAATCATGCCAGTCCTGGGATAAAAACCAAACCATCCGCCAGACTTTCTGGTTTTCCATTTCACTGCTGGAGACAGAGACTGTTGCCTTAAAACAGACAACAGTTCTGGTTCTTTGGTCTTCAATGACCCTTTCTCCACAGAGCTAACAGGCAGCTTCAGTCCAGACCCGAGGCCTGGTGTAGTAACACTGCCAGGATCCACGATCAGCTGGTTTCACGGGCCTGCTGAACTTCTCACCTCACCCACGTGACGCAGGAGCTCAAGCAGGTCGAACCGGTTCTTACTACGGACAACACTGTCCGACGAGCCTCGATGGCTTCACTAAACTTTAACGAGACCACAAAACTGCTTCAGATCAAATAAAGACCCGTGACAAGAACTGACACTTCAGCCAAGCAGGGAGCAGGGTTAAACAACAGGATCATCTCACCGCTTACACAGGAGACGCCACAAAAAACAGCTCAACAAGCCTTCACACTGTATGTGAACGACACCTTTGACAAACCAGCATGAATCAAACTTGCCAGAAGTAAACAAGGAGATGCTCATAGGCTACATCTGATTAGCTTGCTTGGATCTCCATGTCAGACATCACCGAGCATCCTGCAGCGAGTGAAACACAAAAGCTGCCAAACACCGGCAGACAAACAGGCTCTAGAGATAAGTGGAGCACCCACTCACAGTGCTCTGAGTTTGACACCAATTCAAGCTAAAGCATTGACTGACTCTAGCTATCAGTTCTGAACCCTAATGCTAAGCTGTTAGCTAGCACCGACCTGCTTCTGGTCTAACAGTTTGCGGTGTCATGGAACACCTGCCCGAGGCAAATATTTGATTTTAGGGTTGTACCTGATCACCAGATCACGAGGAATCCATCGGGACCACCGCACTTTTTAGAAAATCCGGCAAAATGACATTTTAGTTCAGATGACGAAGCAAATTGGACAGGCATGTCAACAGACGACGGGTGATGGTGTGCGCCTGCGCATTTCAGTCCTGTTTTTGTCAGGCGGAAATGTCTTTGGAATAAACCATTGACGGGATAACCTTAAAGTTGTCATTAAAAATGGTTGAAATTACTTCATATAGAAGACACATTCTCAGAACTACAGCTGGAGATTCCGTTGGAAGCTGCTGCTGGAGCAGTTTTCAAATGGATTTATTTTGATTGTTTTGATGTAGAGACGCAGATTTTGCCAACAGTTGACAAACATCAACTTGCAGAGACCACCATAACCTTTCATGAAACCTATCATGAAATAAATAAATGTGGCATTAAATCATTCAAATTTGAATTTTAACACATTTAATGACACTTTTACTTATTGAATGACAATTTTAAATAATTACTGACACTTGTATTTACTTTTTTCATATTAAAAATATGTATTTAATATTGTCTCTTCCATCTCACACTGGCCATGAAATAAATAAATGCCATTAAATGTTTAAAAGTACTTTTTAATGGCATTTTCAATATTGTATTGCCACATATACTTAAACATGTATTTATTGATTTCCAATTTTAAATATTTAATGACATTTTTACATATTTAATGACACTTTTTAAGGATTTCATGTCGTTTATATTTATTTAATTTGGTCCCTCCTTAACCTCCATATAAAAGGACCTTTCTTTTCCTTTTCTGTTTCGCAGGTTTGTGTCTTTAAACCACATGATCGAGTTGCCATGGAAACGACCAGCGCCGGAAGAAAGAGGTTGCCTCGAAGTTTACGAATAACTTCAAAAATAGGAATCTGAGTTAAGCTAAAGCAATAACTTTCACTCTAACCCTACAAACACACGACGATGACTTCCAAGCGAAGACCCCGGGAGCCACGGTCAGTCCTGTCCGTCCCCCCGGCCGCGTTTGACTGCTTTTCTGTGGACAAAGGCGCGTGCGTCCAGGTGGGGGGCCCGGATGAAGACCTGGCCTATATGACGGAGTACGTGAAACTTTTACAACTACAAAGGAAAGCAACAGACCTGCAAAAGATTTACGACGGGCAAAAACAGGTGCGTGCGCAGTCAGTTCTACTGACTGTACACCTATTAATTTAGCTTTATTTTTAACAGGAACTAGATACAATACAGGGGAAATTTTAACATGACATCAAAAATAATAATTCAGGTAATTTATATTTGTCAGTATACATTTTTCTTTAGCTGTCACAGACCTAGATGTGTGAAAGATGTTCTCTGCATTTGATGATCTCCTGGAGGAGCGCTGAGCCGCAGAAACATCCACTCTCAGGAACCATTTGGTGGTTTAATCCCAACCGTAACCGTTATCCTTATCTGTTATATTGTTCATCAATACTGACTACAGAGTTTCTCTTTTCTTTTTTTTTTTTTGCATTTTTGGTTGACTTCAGATTTTTGTCAAGGAAAAAGTGTACCTCAGCTCAATAAGGGTTGAAAACTCTGTTTTAGACCCTTAGGGATCACATCGAATAGGCTACAACTACATGTTGTTTTGATATCACTGGAGTTCAAATGAACTTCTGAATGAGAAAAACCATCTTCATTCAATAACTGACCTACCAACTGAATTCCTCTTTCAAACCATGGGCGACAAAACAAGGATTTATTTGGTATTCCAAATGAATTTACAAATCAATAAATAAGACAAGAGGCTTTTTGTGCAATTTAGCCTATTTCAAAGGAACTTTAACAACAGAGAAATGACACTTCAGCAGAAAATGTATGCCACCAAGATTATTGAACAAAAATAATGGAACAGCATTCCAGATACTGCCAGGGTTATTCAGAAATTCTATGCTCCATTTCATTTTAAAAGTTTTATTTATAGGATTCAAATCCAGCAATTCCAGACCACCTTGACTTTTCCCACCTGTGATGACATCTTTTTGAGATCTTCAGTTTTTGATCATGTGATCATATAGTGATCAAATGGGATCATATAGTGATCAAATGGGATCATATAGTGATCAAATGTGATCATATAGTATTTCATCTATTCTTGATCATGTTTTTGGGGAGATGTAGTGATAAAGCCACACATACAGAGCGTGATGTTTCCTTCTACCTTTGATTAAGACCCTGTTAAATACAGATAAGTTTATCATTTACTATGAATTTAATTTAGGCTAAAAAAAAATAAAAATAGGATCAAAGTTTAACTTGAGACATTTTTCTTTATTTTAACAAGTAACAATGTCAAGTTCAGGTATGCCACTTTTTCCCTAACTGGTATTCTATCAAAACTGACCAGATTGAAGTTTTTCGGTGGAAATATTCATTTTTAACCATGAAACATCACTAAATACTTTAATACAATTCACTGCAGTCCCATTTTGAGTCTGATCTTTTAAAATGTTGGCTGCACCATTATTAAGTCACTATTTATCATTATTAAGTTGTGATAAGTCCAAGTTGATCTGATTCAACATTTCTATGGCAACAACTCTCACCAATCAGGAGCGAGCTTATTGGAAGGCCACACCCCCTTCCATTTGAGAACGGACTACATTAAATCTATCAAACATTTTCAACATTGCACATGCGGGCCAGTAAGCTCCACCTACTTTTATTGTGGCATCTAATTGACCCGTTTATAACTTAAAAACTTGTACGACCTATACTACTATTAAAAAATGTACTACAGAAAAATATTATGAAAAAAGAGGATCATCAAAAACCTGTTAGTTATCTATTCTATATAGTTATTATTCTGACCAATAGAATGACTGAGTAACAGCTGTGAATTTCTTTATGGAAGTCTATGGGATTTTGGCTTTTTGGAGCCAGCAGGTACTTCCTGTTTGGAGTGCCAAGGGGGAAGGGTCACTCAGTCCAGCTCTCATTTACAGTCAATTATCAAGACCAGCTCCACACTTATAACGGCAGAAATCCTCACTTATCTATAGCCAGCAGGAGTAACTGTGAGCAAACCCGAAGGTTTTAGGTACAATTCTTAGCAGCATCTTTGGAAGGGGACGTGAACTCCTCAGAATGTTCTAATAATTCCCAGTTTTCTTCATCCAAATGATGTAAAGGGCCACCATGCAAGCCACAACGCATCAGTGTAGCATTTCAATCAACCAATACGCTTTTGAGAATTGTTCCTTTGTGGTCTTCTTGAAACAGATGTTGGAGGAGCTGCAGCAGCAATCTGACATGTTGAGAAGCGAAATTGAGGAAGCGGTTCAGCTACGAGCAAGCTTGAAGACACTCTTAAAGGTAAAGCAGTCAGTTATTCACAGAACACTCGCAGAGAAGTAGCTGTGGGGCAGTTGGCACAGTGAAGTGAAAGGAAGCCGCTTGCTTCATCTCAGGAAGAAGATCCGAACTCGTCCGTGAAGAAAGCTCAGGAGCTGTTTGAAGAGGAGACAGCTAAGGGCGAAAAGGAGATCCAGAGCCTGAAGGAGCAGAAATCCAAAGTGATTGAGACCAAACAGAAGCTGCTGCGTCAAAAGAAAGAGATGTCTGTGTACGCAGACATGCTGCAGGGAGTGTGCAGACTGACAAAGGTAATGGCTGTTGCTCTTTTTATGCACAAACTCAGAATCATTCAGGATTATTCAAGAAGAAAAAGAACAGTAAACCTTGGAAAAATGGAAATGGGGACAGGTGAGGTGCAGCTTCTTTCTGGTGTTGTAACTACCACCATTGTAAGTGAAGCGGACGGGGCCCTAGCATTGGTCAATCAAGCTTTAGGTGGTGCTGATGCTGGTCAGAATGCTGTTGTAAACGTTATGTTCTTACTGGTTAAAGTCATGTATTTTAATTCATTTTAAAGTCATTCCCCGGGGGTCTTTTAATTATGATGATGCTGTTTTTAGACAAACTCGAGAAATTAGAAATTCACCTCTGAGTTGTGGGAGGAACTGTTGGAGCAGAGCATTGCGTCCCCTCTTCCCCTCGCCATTTGCTGAGAGTTTTCTGTTACATCTCACCTGCTAGCTTAGAGCCCCAACATAGGCAGCGCAACAAAAATGATGAGCAATATCAGAGCTATCCAGCCGTCCAGTTCTGATCCGTGTTCCAGCTCAGACGAGGAAAACAAAGACGTTCATGGAAATCTGTTTGTCTGTAAGTGGATGCATCAGAATGGAGCGGAGTAGGGAGCTTGTGGCCTGCCCAGCGTATTTTCTATGTCACAAATACGATCTTTTTCAAATTCTATTTGTTCCTCTGCTCCTAATTCACAAGGATTTGAATGAAGAAATAATCAGCAACACAATTTTAAGCTGAATTTACTTTACAGATGTCCCCCCACATCAGAAAAATGCTACAAGAACATGTTAAAAACACAATTTTCATCAGAGTGGGTCTGAAAATCTTATTAAATCAGGAAAACTAGCAACTATAGGGCTGTCACTCTTAACGCAAATGTCTTTTCATGCCATTCAGCACGTGTTTGGTTGGGTAGTTAAAAGTGACTGGGACTACTGTTGATTTAACAGTATCTCAAACTGTATTTGACTTTGTTGTACTGTACTTGATAAAACTTTAGGGAACTATTTCTGTTTTTTCATTTGTATTTCACATCAAATCAATTTGATTTGAAAATTATATTTGAACTAATGCTGCAGTGCCAAGGAACCCCCTGCACTTTTTATTTTTGTTCAACTTTTCAAAAAGATGATTAATTTATATGACATTGAAGTTTGATTTTATTTACTATAAAAAATGTTGGAAACTGTTTAACAAAAAAAAAAAAAAAAGAAAGAAAGATGCTGCTGCGCCTGTTATTCCTTTTTGATGCCATTCATTCTAAATATTGATGCCAGCGTCTTTACTTTTTACTGCAAATGAATTTCGGCTCCAAGTATTGGCCATTGCCCTTCTTGACTGCTAATAACCGGCATCGTGTGTAAACACACATGGGCCTGACTCTAATATGAACCTCCTCCACCTCAGAGCTCAGAAGGTGAACTGTTACTCATTTGGAAATGTTCTGTTGCTCTGATGATTCTGACTTTCACAGGGATGTCAAAGCCCGACAGAGGCTTTTTGACTTCTGGTTTTTTCGTTGCAGTTTGAGGATGTGGATCAGCTGGCTTGGTACATTGAAGGTCAGCTCCACATCTCTGAGAAACTCACAGAGAAGGAAAAACAGGTGCAGGAGGAAATGGATCAGCAGAGAAAAGAGCTGTCAAAAGTGCAGGAGAAGCAGAAGCTGCTGCGCCAGACAATGAATAGCCAGCTCTACCAGCTCCACACAGAGATAGAAGAGATCCGCTCCGAAGCTGAAGTTTGGGTAAAACCCAACTTTCCCGTATTTCATTGTTTGGATCAACTGAAACTCATCTTGAGGAGCTGTACTGTCTGCACACAGGAAATGAAGTGGGACCACATTCAGTACACGGCTGCAAAGAAAACCCTGGAGTTGTGCCAAATCAAGATGATGACGCTCAACCTCTTTGAAACATTAGGGGGCGTCATTGGAGAGAAAGGCATCAACATGGATGACACAGAAAAACAACTGCAGCAGGTTTGTGAATGAAGGATCCCGAGCAGCAGGGAGGAATCCGGTTATTGTCTGTTTTTGTTTCCACAGATTGTCACGCGCATGACAGACATGGAAGACATCCTGAAAATGCACAAGGACCTCTATCAAGGACAGGGCTCCACAAAAGGGAAACCTGAGGAGGCTCCGACCTGTTAAAAGTGATTTGTAGTTTATTTTAAAATTCATCAGAAGTCAATCTAAAGTCTTTTTCTTTGATTTACAAAAAGGAGCACAACTGACCTCAGAAGAGCAGATCCTCCTTCAGCCAGATCCCCACCTGGCACCTGTGCCAAAGTTCATGCAGAAGTTCAGATGATCATGACCCGCTTTAGAGAAATCACCGCTAACCGCAAGGGAAGAGAAAATCTCACAATGCAAAAGAAAAATCAGGAATAATCAAGAACACATATTTACTTTTGTATTTGATAGTTTTATGTTATAAAAATCCATGTTTGAGGAGCAGACATGTTAAAAGAATTGCATTTTGAAATAGTGCTGTTAATTGATGAAAGATTTAACCAGATTAATCACACTTTTGAATTGTGATTTATCACCATTAATCACAATGCTTTACTTGGTCAATTTTTGTACAACAATATGCAGCTTTTGAAAGCAAAAAAAAGGCCAGAGAGTACATTTTTCCTTCATTTTTATTGTCGGAAATGTTTTCATTTGTAAAGTGTTAAGTTAACATCTGACTCACTGTGGCGGCTCTCACCAGTACCAGTGAGTACTTCCTGTTTGGAACGCCGGGGCGGAGTCACTCAGTCCAGTTCTCATATACAGTTAACAGTAACAGACTTTCTGCTACAGAACATCAAAAGCCAGTAAACATTTTGACAGTTTTCTTTAAAAAGTTGTTCAGTTATATGTAATAAAAAAAAATAAAACAAAGACATGAAGAGAAACTTTCAGGCTTTTTGACGCAGTCTCTTCAAAGAGCTCTCAGAGCTGGTGTTCAGTGATGTTCACATGTGCTGAAAAGCATGAAAGCTTCACCCTCCAATAATGTAGAAATACAGACAGTATGGATTTCTCATCAGGTTGGGTCATTGATGCCACAGTCAGGTAAAGAGGAAAGTTTTACTGCACAAGCTAAGCTGCTGATCAGTTTTTAGGTTAGGAAACATCTATTGCTGCTTTTTTGGAAATTATATTTTTGAAAAAATAAAAGAAAGTGCTCATAAATGTGTTTTTTTACATGTCAGTATGTTGTTTTAGTATTGGTACGTCACACGTCCTCTTATTGTATACCTGTGGAACATGCAAACAGAAGATGAAGACATCTAAAACCAGTTTCCCATGAGCCAGTGATGCAGCGGACAGTTACAAGAGAAGAATCAGGAGCTGTGAGCTGCAGGGATGTAGGGATGTGGGACAGATGGATGTGAATGGCTTTGGGAAAGGTTTGGTTCCAGATAAGATCTCTGTGTCATCTCCACTTAAAAAGGCTCAGGTCTCAGGAAGCTTAACTGCTCCATCTATCTTCAGAATCCACTGGATTCCTGTTTGGGTCAAGGGGTTGCTGGACCTTACTCAGCTACAGAACAGCAAAGGCAGGGTACACCCTGGACGGTTCACTAGTCCATCACGGGGCGTAAATGCACCATCGTCCTCCAATAAAAAAACTCAACAATGTTCCTTCAGCAGATCAGTCCGAAGTCTGAGCTCTCTATTAAAAAAAGGTGGGACTTTGGGAACGTGGCAGAGGATCCCTGCAGTTTTGCTCAGGAGTGATGCCTGACAAACCATTCAGTGGGCCTGATGTCCATTCTGAGGTGCTCCATCAGCCACAGGTCTTTTTCTGCCTCCTCAATAAATTCTTCCAAAGAAATAAGACCTAGGATGTTAACCCAGAGAAAAAGCAGTTATGAAAACACAGTGTGAGTTTGATCATGAGTTTCTCAACAGAATTTGTTGTTGTAGACAGCTGGGCTGTGTCTGCCGTTTGTTTGGGTTGCTGCTAATCTATTCATCCAGTGATTTAAACAATTACTTTCAAATGTGTGAAAAAAACAAGGTAAAGGTAAAAAAAAAAGTATTTTGAGAAATACAAACTTGAAGTTCTGTACGGATGTCTTTCATGTTTCTAAACTTTTCCTAAAACGGTTGACTTACTGTCTCTGTTCTTGTCCAGCAGTTGAAACATTCTGTCACAGATGTCATCTGCGTTGTCTGCAAGGTTCGGATCTTCATGTTTCTTAATGTTGTTGATGATCTGGGAAGAAATCCACAGGGATTTCTGAGGTGGTTTGTGTTGACATTTGTGACAGACATTCTGGACAGTGGGGCGGGGCCTGCAGTGTTTTATGTTTTTAAAGTGACACATTTCAACTGCCTGCTAAACCAAACACTAAAGCACATCTAGAAAGCATACAACGTATTATTAAAAACAATAATTGCATATATTCCTCCCCCAAGGAAATAAGCAGGCCAATTTCTCACTGTTCTCAAAACAGTGAGATATGGGCCTAAAACAACACGGCAGCAGTTACTTGATGAACCTCAGTCACTAAGAAAACCATTGATGATGCTTTACACCGCAATGGTTCAACATTTTGCAGAGTTCCCAAAGTCCCCCTGCTTAAGAAAGCACATGTGCAGACCCGCTTGAAGGTTTCTAATGAACACCTTCAGAATTCAGAGATTGGGAGAAGGAAGAGATCCAGACTACGGATGTTAAGATACAGAAGCTCCTCACCATACATTACATCCCAAATCCAGCACTCTGAGACTGTATGGTAGCCGCAAGGAAGGAGGCAGAGTTCTAGTGAACGTGGAAGTCACTATCCAGCATAAAACATCCAAGATGCATGAATACATCAAGAACAAGGGCCAAACTGACAGTGTGATCAGTGAATGTCTCAGGCAATGGACAGCAGAGGATGATGGAGGACAGATCCTCATGGGAGGAGCGATAGAGGCTCAGATCTACCACACCAGACAAGACCTAAGGTGTAGGCTGTGCAAAGAGGCGCCTGAAACAATCCAGTACAGAACTGCAGGGTGTAAGATGCTGGCCGGGAAAGCATACATGGAGCGCAACAACCAACTGGCTGGAATAGTATACAGGAACATGTGCAGAATATGGACTGAAACCCCCAAAGTCAAGATGATAAACACTTCAGAAAGTGGTAGAGAATGAGAGAGCAAAGATCCTGTGGGACTTCCACATACAGACAGACAGGATGGTAATAAAACCAACCAGACATTGTAGTGGTGGATAAAGAACAGAGGAAAGCTGTTGTGGTGGATGTGGCAGTACCAAGTGATGGTAACATCAAGAAGAAGGAACATGAGAAACTGGAGAAATACCAGGGATTCAAGAGAAGAACTGGAGAAAGCTTGGAAGGTGAAGGTGAAGGTGACAGTGGTGCCCGTGGTAATCACAGCACTCGGGGCTGTAACCCCCAAACTGGAGGAGTGGCTACAGCAGATCCCTGGAAGCATCAAATAAATGAAAAACATAATTGTAAAGGGGGGACTTTGTTCACAGGTGCAGAAGTTTTGACTTGGAATCCCAAACTGAAATAGATTAGATGTATAACAAAAGGCTGAAACGTTGGTGTCCTGACAGGATACTGTATAAGAGGTCAGACTTCCTGCATTTGTGGACAGTGTAAAGTGTGAGAGATTATCTTGGAGCTCCCAGCGTCTTAAAATAAAACAGTGATGAATGTGAGGTTATCCAGGGCATTAGTCTGGACAGTAACTCATCTAAACACTCATTGGAAGCTTATAGGAACAGATCTGAGGAGAACAGTGTCAGAAGAAATACTCACATGAACAACATGCCCAACCTCCTCCCTGCTCAGACTCCCATTTCCATCTCTGTCATACACTTTGAAAGACCATCTCAGTTTGTCCTCCAGCTTCCCACGAAGAATCATGTTCACAGCAGCCACGTACTCCATGAAATCTATTTTACCATTCTGAAAGAGAAACAGCACAGCTGAAGCTGAAGATTCTGCTGGAGTCTGTCCAGCTCAGCACACAACACTTTGTCTTGTTGGTTTCAAAGGACTGGAACACAATCTCCATGTAAGCACACTCTTCTGTGGAGCTGCTGCTGATTCCAAAGATCCTCCTGAACTCGTGGAAGTGCAGGTTCCCACTGGGACATTCGCTGGCAAACCTGCGGTACAGCTCCTGGACGTCACTTCTTTGCCGGCTGTGCTCTCAGCTTGACCCATAATTTCAGCGAAGAAACACAGAAGTTGTTCTGCAACTGCATTGCTGCACGATGGTCATGAATCCGTCGCATCTGTGGTCCTGCAGAGCTATTTCAGGAAGACTGGCAGCACAAATCCAATTGACCCTTTTCATATATCTTAACCAAATCCCTCTGCCTTTTACCCCGCAGGACTTCTTTGTTTCTAGAGCTTTGAGTCTCACCCACCTCTACAAATTCCAGCTGCTCTGCTCACACTGCTTTCTGCAGGTAAACCCTGATTCTGTCACTCATCTCTGCAGTAAACAAGCAGATCTCCTTCTGTGTCCTCTGTAGACAAAAGGCGGCCTTCGGGGGATTAAAAATCGGCAAGCATCACAGCTTTAGCGTGGTCTCTGCGGGAGAGTTGATCCAATGGAGCACGTCCACTAACGCTTTACCCAGTTTGACCCGGCAGGATTCTCATTGGAGCTGTGAAGCGCTAATGCTGCGCTAACCGTCTTAATGAAGCAGGATAATGGTCTGAAAGCACAAATGATACAATGGCTCTGTTTCCCTGCAGGCTGGACAAGAACATACAAGGCAGCTTTTGCTTTGGTTTGTCGTATTTGTAGGTTTCTATCTGGTATTTTCCATTTTGGGGTTTCTACTGCCTTCGCTCAACAGTAGCTGGGTTAGGCTTCGGCAGCGTCTTACTTGACTGCAGCAGGATAAAACGGGTTTAGAAAATGGATTCATGTGTTTCTACTGGCAAAGGTTAAAATCCACACAAAAAGCATCAGCCAACTTGTCTTCCTCCAGAGGAGTCCAGACGAGCCACTCCTCTAACAAAACTGTTGTTTTGGTTCCCAAGTGTGGCTGTGTCTGCAGCTCACTGCTCCCTCAGGGGGATAGGTCAAATGCAGAGAACAAATGTCACACAACCACCTTGGTGTGTAACAGCGAATGGGACTTTAACTTTAAAAAAAAGCTTGATTTGCACCAAAAAAGGGAAACTGCAAGTTTACAAGTGTGTCGAAATGTAAGAGAATGTTCTTTACTTCTAAAATACAACAAAAAAACAGTAAAACACAGAAAAGCCACACTGTTTGAAAGAGCTGAAACCATTAACAATACAGTAAAAAGCAGGAGAATACTGAAGCAATGAAATATAATTTTACATTGATGTATTGTAGTTACAGTTGCCGGCAAAAGACACCCTTGAACTTCTCTGCATTTTCTCACATTATGACCACAAACTTAAATATTTTTTAATTGGAATTTGATGTGAAAGATAAACACAAAGTGGCACACATTTGTGAAGTGGAAAGAAAAGTATGCAAGAGTTCATTTTTTTTACAAAGAAAAACTGAAAAGTTCAGTGTGCAAAAGTATTCACCCCCTGA
>BSAI01000020.1:279986-295126 GCA_036245035.1 Adrianichthys oophorus
CTGAAAGGAGGGCTAATAAATGTAAGCATGACTTTTTTGGTTCCAACTTATATTTGTCAGATGGAAAGCAGCCCTCTTAGCAGCCCTGTTGTTAAACAGGAAAAATGCTCATGACTGACAAGTGTTCATTTCAGACTCTGCACATGATTATATCAACAATTATGGCACAATTTGGGCAGTGTATCTATGGGTGGAGGGCACGAGTTCAACTATTTCTTTTTGGTTACTGTTGTGGGGTGTCTGTGTGTGTTAAGGCAGCCATCCTCACTCTGGGCTTGATCGGGGTCCAACAGTGCGAGTACATTTTCTTTTGTTTTTTAGAACTTTGTCAGGCTTTTAAATAAACTGTAGATAGAGACCAGGTTTGCCAGCTTGAGGCGGCCAATGATCGCTTGGAACAGCAGCAAGCTTCTGCTGGTCCTGCTAATCCCAGAGACTCTGTTGACTCACCGACCCCGATTCTGTTGGACAGATTGATTTACCCCCCAAGAGAGCAAAAGTGTCCGGTGTTCCGTGGAAAGGTGGGTGTGGGTATTGATGACTGGGTGGAGGAAGTTGAGGCTTGTGTACGTGCTAGATGCCTAGGTGCTCTTGATAAAGCATATTTCATCTTTGACCATTTAGATGGTGAGGCTAAAGAAGAGATACTCTATAGGCCCAGAGTTGAGAGAGAGAATATCTGAAAAAGGTTATAAGTATTCTCAAAGAGCTGTAAGGGTGTTCAAATTCTTATGTAGCCTTGCAGGAGTGAATTTTTTTTCCTAGAGCACAACGGTAGGGTGAATCCCTTCAAGAGTATTCCCATGCCCTGTTCTCCATCCTGGATAAGATTAAGCGATAAGGCAGAACTCCCCTGAGTCTGTACCTCAATCAGAAAAGTTATTGCGTGACCAGTTCATTGAACATGTATTGGAGTCAGACCTTCGTAGAGAGTTAAAAAGGCTGGTGCGTCTAACTCCGCAAATGTCTACGTGGGAGGCGTGGACTGTAGCATTTCAGTGGGAGCGTGAAGGTAGACCGAGGGAGGATCACCGTGGTAACTATTCTCCAGACCCTTCTGTTTGTGTTACGAAAGGTTCAAAGGTGAAGCCTAGTCCCCCTCCCCCCTTAGCTAGTGCCATTAGCCCTGAACATGATTTTGAAGCAACAACACAGATTAATACACCGACTGATGCTATGGCTACGTTTCAGAGAGCACCACGGCGTAACCCGACCCCGCCATGCAGCCATCATCTGTAGGCGATGCCAGCGAGTGGGTCAAAAGAATGTGATAATGAATGGGTGCACGCTCAGAGCCCTTCCTATCCCCCCAACTGGTGGATAGTGGTTACAATTCCCAGGTCATGGGAAACTAGTTCCCTCCAGCATGCAGAGCCACATGTTGGATGAAAACCTTACTGGCTCTAAGAGTGAGAACCTGGTTGACTCTAACTTTACCTCTCTAGTTGCGCACTGCCCTAAGATAGCTGTTAGAGTGGGAACCACAGGTTCTATGGTGTCTGCTATGGTGGAGAGCTTTTTTTTAAAGTACTTTAAGAATGACCTTCGACACTGTCACTGGTTGCGCCTTCGTGCAGCCAATGGTTTGGACATTCCCTATACAGGCTACACAGAGTTCACAGTTGAGGTGCTGGGGAAGGTAATTCCTCAGCGTGGGTGGCTGGTGGTCAAAGATCCCCCAAGCCAGCCTTCTCCTGCGGTGCCTAGTGTTTTGGGGATGAACATAATTAATCAGTGCTATGACGTGCTCTTTGGTCAGCATGGTCCTTCTTTGTTTGACCTCCCACCGGTTGTGCATGCTTCACCCCCCTGGCAGCAAGCTTTACATTATTGTCACCAAGCCCAATGTCACCCAATTAGAGTAGGGCTGGTCAAAGTCAGAGGCCTCAGGCCCATTCTAATACTGGGAGGCAGAGTTAAACTGGTAGCAGCTACTTGCGTATCACACTTTGGCAAGGTCTCTGCTGTTTTACTGGAACCAGCTAGTAGCCCGTTACTGGATGGTCTCTTGGTTTCACCTTGTTTGGTTCATGTGGAGAAGGGTACGGCTTTTATTCCAGTTGTTAATGTAGCTCTCACCCAGACTAAAGTGTACTCCAGTATTATAGGTCACTTATTCCCAGCTACAGTTCAGGGGCTTCCAGCAGAGATTTCCCAGATTCCAGAGAGGACTGGGATTACCGCCTCCATCGAAGTCCATGAGAGTCAGGATGGTAGTATCAGCCAGCAGTTGCAGAATCTTGACCTGTCTGAGCTGTCAGAGGCCGAACAGGAACAAGTGAGGACATTTCTATTAAGTTACGAGTCGGTTTTCTCTGTATCAGAAAGTGACCTTGGCTGTAACGCTCCAGGTGTCAGGGTTGACGTGTGAACACAGATGCAGACGACACTCGTAAATACGAAGTTCTCTCGTTTAATTGAGAAAGGTTCACAAGAAACTGAACACAAACTCATGAAGGTACAAAAGACCATCCGACAACCAGTGCAGGGGAGACGAAGACTTATAACAGGAGGAGGGGATGAGGTAAGTGGAAACAGGTGTGCCAATAAGGAGCGAGAGAACACAGGAAGTAACAACCAGCAACAAAATAAAACAGGAAGTGGAACCCAACAAAAAACAAACAAATGTCCTGGGTCCATAACCCCACACCAGGTACTTTTCAGCGGCTGATGGAGAGGATGTTTGGGGCAGAGCATTGTCAATCTCTCCTACTATATCTGGACGACGTTATTGTCTTTTCTTCCAGAGTGAAGGACCACTTAAATCATCTGGACCTGGTGCTGAGTTGTCTACAGAGAGAAGGGTTAAAAGTTAAGCTGGAAAAGAGCTGTTTCTTCCAAGAAGGAGGTTTGTTAGCTTGGCCCTTGAAGGAGTTTCTACTGATCCACCCAAGGTGTCTGACATCCCAGAACTGTTTCCGAGCTTCGGTCCTTCCTTGGATTTGCCAGTTATTACAGGCGGTTTGTGGAGTGGTTTGTGGAGGGCCTGCTGTCAGACTGGCAGTGTAAGGACTTGTGGGGTACTTTTGCCTGTCTGGTCAGATTTGGGTTTAAGTGTGGGTTTTTGTCTATGTTTTTTGTTGTCTGGCTGTTAACTCTTGTTTTGCACTTAACTATTTTTTCATGTTATGTTAATTTCTTTGTACACCACAAAGGAGAGGGAGGGAGAGGATGATGACCCCATAGACATTCTTGGCGTTCCGTTATAACAGCCAGAGTTCATTAAAGCTAACTTATCAATTTCTTTAAATATAATGTTATTACAATATTTCAACTTTGCAATTATACCAAGTTAACACAAACGATCCAAACAGATGTTTATCATTGTGCATTTCAGTGGTCTTTTGAGAATTGTTCTAGTGGGTAAATGGTGTATACCTGCGTATCATGTAGTCTACACCACTGGGTCCAAGCTTATCCCAAGAACACAAGAAGTCATGGCCCCAGAGTCTAAAGATTTATGAACCCATTTGCTTCTACACGTCTTACTGTATCACAAAATAACTCGTTACTCCTTTTCCTAAGAGCTGTTATTTTAATGCTTTGTCTTTGTTTCTTGTACAAGCAATCAAACAAAACCACCTCTGCAGTTATGAAACTTCAAACTTCTGTTGAGATCCTGCCTCTGCGTCCTGTCTTGACCCCCCCTGCTCCTCATGTGACTGGCATTAACCTGCATCCATTAACTCGGCAGGCTATTTGGTGTTATTTGGAGCTCCTGCTGCATCCAGTCTTATTTTGGTCCTCTAAGTCCTGGCTGAGGTCTAAATACTCCCTCTAATTCTCCTGGCATGAACTTCACATTAGGAACGGCCTCATGCTGCCCTTTGATGGTAACAGATGATCTGAGTCAGAAATGTGTGAATCCTGAGGAACATTTCCAGGACCTTCTGCCTGCTTTCTGCTGCTTCAAGCATTCCAGTGGGAAAACAATTGGCTTTTATTTACCTGTTTTATTCCCACTAAAAATAAATAGAACAAGTTCTAACCCTAACCCTTCAAAAATAATGTTGGTTCTTTTAAAAAGTATTTTTAGCTTCACTTTTAACTAGGAGATCATTCAAAAGTTTAACAATTTAACCGACATTTGATTTGATCTCTGCTTTAACGAATTTTCTCTGGCTTTTCTTTCATTTATGCAAGAATCATTTAATCCATTTATATTACAGTCAGGTGTTTTAAGTCCTCATGTACAGCCTTTTGAAAACCTTTGTCAGACATATAAACATTTTCCCGCCTGTCAATGTTAAACATCGCTTCACTTAAAAAAATTAAGTGGATTGTTGAAATATTCAGCTAATTTACCATTGTTTTAGGCATTTTAAATTTTAATTTTTTATTATGGCGGTCAGTTATGTAAGGGATAATGCCAGACGAATGATCCATAATTAATGATCGACACAGAGGCGTGAACCTTCCGACAACAGGAGCATTTTCCGGCTTATACCATGGTCACATACAACAAAAAAAAAAAACCTTAAATCAATTGTTAGTACTTTAAACTGGTTCTTTTTATTGTTTAAATTGTTTTTCACAAGGAAAAGACTATTTGATACGTGGAATAGTCATATAACGGCTACCAAGCCTACACCGACCTCGCTCTGCACCCTCCGGTATATGAGGACGAATCAGTTTGTTTTAAAAAACAAAATCTTTAGCTTCCTAGATCTATAAACACATATTTACTCTGTATCAATCAATGAGGTAAGCAAGACAGACAACAAATATTTCAAACTAAAGTCAATTTTGCCATTTTTGGTCAAATGTGGCAGAGATCTTGTCATGTCCATCATAGAGACATTTGAAGGATGTTTTCTACTGTCTAACTGTTGTCATAAACTGTGGAAAAACATCCGTCCACCTATGGTCCAAGTTCCCGTTCTTCAGGTTACAAACTGGCGTTCAGTGCAGTATCTCAACTTCTTTTATAGGTGAAAATGATGAGTTTTGAATGCATGTTTTGCATGCAGGGCAACTCGTGAAACGATTCTAAAAACCCAGCAGGTCAGTGTTTTCTCATCCTGAGGAATTGTTACTTCAACCTGTTAACTGAAAGTGTTCATCTAAAAATAAATAAATGTCAGATTACAGAAAGAGCTCTGGTCACCAGAGGCAAGAGACCGAGGACAAGAAACGAACTTACAACATTCACATCTGACTTTCAGCAGAAAACTTTCAAAACAAAACTCCAAACGCATCAAAACACCAAGAAAGTGCAAATCAAACGAAGAAACCAGCGTTTCATCTGAAGAACCAGGAGAAAATCCAAACACATGAAGAAGCTGAAGAAAGATCCACGAAACTATAAAGGCTGGAAAGAGAGAGCAAAACTTCTCTGATACTTGTGTGATGAGAAATCAGAAATCCTTCGTCTTTCACACAGATTCTTTACAAAATCAAGCTTCAGAGAGGAGAGATCAACATGACGCCATCCCAGATCTGCGACAGACTCTTCGAGCTGATCGACCAGAACAATGATGGTGAGTTCAGACTAAGCTTCAGTGAGCTCTTCAGTTTCCTTATTAAAAGAATAAAAATGAAGTTCAGCATTTTTTGCAGAAGTTTCTTCAGTGGGTTTAGATCAGGGGTCTGCAACCCGTGGCTCTCTGACCCCTCCGTTGTGGCTCTCTGGTTAAAGAAAAATAAAAAGGTTTTCATTTCAAAAAGTAACTGTGAGGTAAAAACTAAGCCAGTAGTAAAGTAAACTCACTCAAACGTTACTGAACTAATTCACAAACAGTTGAAGGACAGTATGTTTCACAGTATGATAGCTGTAATTCCCCAACAGTTCATCAATCCTTCGTAGTTTATGGACCACTGACAGATTTTTGAGCTCCGTGTATCACTGAAAATTAATTTGAAAATCAGAATTGATACCTAAGGCGATTATAAAGCAGATTTTCTATTCATGAACAAATTAAATTAGTGAGTTAAAAGGCACCATTATGCGTGAATAATAGAGCTAAAGCCCATCTGTGACTGCAGTTGGTACCTGTGTCCTACTGGTTAAGATGACTGATTCTCTCTTTTTCTTGTGCGGGAATTGTGAGTTCAACTCCACAGTCTTACACAGGGGTGTCTTCATGTTTGCTCTTTCTTATTTTTATTGTAACAAGTGTTTCATTTTTTGCACTTCCTCTGCTTCTTCTTTTATATTTTTCACAAGTATGTATTACATTACTAAACTATTAATCATCAAATTACAAACCAACATGCTGTTACAACAGAAACAGTTGACTCCTGTTTAAAAATAGTGAAAAATCCACGGATGAACAAATCTTTCTATACAAAAAGTCCTTTCATAACAAACAATGTGATTTCCTGGATTCGTTTTTTTACTCTGCCCCTGAAGTGTTTCTATGATGAACATTACAGACCAAACCCAGCTTTCTCAGTGAAACAACTTGCAGAATCTTTGACTGCGAATACTTTTTTGCCTCACCGATTCCTCCAACATTTTATTTTTCCATGTTTTAAACAGGACAATTGGTTGAATTTGAACTTTCTAACAGGATGAATCTCCAGCAGGTCAGTACGATGCTTTTCTCGGTTTCATGATGGGTAAAGAGCTGTTTGTGGGTCCTCAGGTCAGATCACGCTGACTGAGTTCATGGAGGGGGCGCAGAAGGACGAATGGGTCAAGAACCTGCTGAAGCTGTATGTAAACATCGGCGGCTGGATGATCCAGAACTGCTCAAAGCTCCCATGAACAGTGTCTGTGTGGGCTCTTTGCTCAGGTGTTTCGGCTCAGCTTTTGTCAGGCTCAGTGTCACTCTGCGGTTTCTCTGGGGGCAGCAGCTGCCTGCTGACAGAGCTCTGATCAAAGATCTCTGCTGAATGCAGTGATCCAGTTAAAGTACAGCTCACACAATCCACCAAAGGACTTCTGTCAGAAAGACTGTTTTACACGGAAACAGGAATTTTTGAACGATGACATTTTCCAGATTTTGGTCTTCTTAGCTTTTATAGAAACGTTTAACATTTTTTCTTTCATCTAGAAGCAGAACAGACATTCTCATGGTATCTTATATGCAGATGTTTTTGAATTTCTCTCTATTCCTTAGACATGAAAGCTTTGATCATTCCAGTTCAAAGAATATTATCTAATATATAACATAATTAATTCTGTCACTTCCATGTGTGTGGGAGAAGAAACAGATTTGGCAGAATACGGTGCTGTATTTCTCAATGCAGCCAGAGCTCAGTGTTTCTATCAACTCTTTCATTTACCTACAGTTTTAAATTAACTTTGGTTTAAAATGGGAATGGCTTTATTGCCCATGGAAACCCCAGTTCTGGCAATGCCTTATCGGGAATTTCCTTCAGGATTAGTTTGACAAAGTTTAGGAGGCGTTTTCTTAGTTAAGGATGGGAAATGTCATGGAGCCGAAGCACCCATCTGAAAACAACCTGGCAGGTGACATCACACACCTGCTGTGCACCTGCAGACTGGCTCTGGATCTGACCCAGCTGATGGATGACCCAAACGGTTACTTGTTTTCTTTCTATATGAGTATAAACCATGAAAAATGCGTGTATACGCATGACTGTCTGAGTCACAAAAAGATTGATTTACCCGTTTTTGTGGATCCTCAATTTTTTGTTTTGCTAAAAAAGTCTGAAAAACTTGTTATTCAGAACAAACTGATGGATGATTTTTTTTTTTTTATTGTGCACTTTTCTCATTAAACATTCATTACTTTTGTCAATTATTCCTGTGTTGCTCATTCAAACCTAAATGCTTTATAATGTTCAGACTGATGCTTGATGTCCTCAGGTTTGCCTTTACCCAAAGATATGTCAGTCTCAACAGATACTTCAAAACACTTGAAATTGGAATCAGTTTCATACTGAGATAGTTTGAATTGAACTAATATCCATAACTGATCATCAATCAGAATCAACTAAGCATTGAGTCTGGTTTAATTGATCTTCATGTCAGGATTAACTGATCATTGAGTCAGAATCAGCTGATCTTCATTCAGAAAGAAGGAAACGTGACTCACACACTAACTGCATATACATGTAGTTTATTTGAGGATTTGAATGAAATAGAAAATCTTTGCAGGGCAGTGCTGGTATATTTGGGGGTCTTCTTTGGTTTGGGGGTGTCGTGTCTAGATGATGCCAAACTGGGCCAGTTCGCTCAGATCTGCATCTCCAAACTCCTCCCAGGGGCAGATGACAGCAGAATCTGCAGGCCGAGAGGGCAACATAAGACCACCTTTCAGCAGGGAGGGGTTTTACTGACAGCAACTTACCGTCAAACGACTCCATCCCCGGCAGGCTGCTGTCAAAACTGCAGGTTAAAAAGAAACACAGGTGAGTTTCTGCAGAGTGCCGTCTGGACAGAGAGGAAGCAGCTGCGCTCACCGCTTCTGTCCGGGTTTGGGAGCTTTGCTCTTGAACTGCCTGCTCTCCTTCTGCTGGAACTCTGAGGAGGCGGGCTTGTCGCCTCCTGCTGCTGCTGCTGCTGCTGCTGCTGCGTTCATCTTAGAAAACTGGATCACACAAAAAAAGAAGTGTTTGCTTAACTTTTCATCTCTATGGCTTAATACATTTTTAAAATTACAATAAATGCAGACTTTGAATTTGGAAGAGTTTTACACCCTTTTAGGTTTTTTCAGTTTCATAGAACTGCATCTGTGAAGAAAAGTCTGCTGTCATCAGATGAAGCAACATGCTGAACCATTGCCTCTTCCCAGTCTGACTGAGTACATCTGTTTTATTTCACTATTTGACTTGATATCAGCCTCCTAACAGGCAGCATTCACTATGATTCAAATGATTTCTAACCAAAATATGGAGGATTCTAACTTTTAATAAATAAGAAAAGAAAAAAATGTGAGTAAAATTAGGGTGGTGACTTAACAAAAAAACATTAGAAAAATGAGAGAGGAAACCCTGGCAGCTATAGAGTTCGAACAGAAGAAGAGGTCCGTGAACACATGAAAACTTTTTGTGAGGTCCTCAAATAGGAGGGCTTTTTTCCTTCTCTGGATTAAAACAACTGCTTTTGTTGTCATCTAATGACAAAAAGAAAATGGAAAGTGAAATCTGGTTTCAGTTGAAGCTTGCATTTCTTCATCTTTAGCAGCTGAATTTGGTTGTTGCTTTTAGATCAGTTTTGGCTTGTGGACAAATTCTGAGAATTCTGAAACTTTGGGTTGTGGTGGAAGAGCAACAGCAACAGTTCTTCAACCTACACATGATTTTCTTCTATAGTTTAAAACTTCGACATGTTGAACAGAGTGATCTCAAACTACTAAGAATAATTCAGATCACTATGAACATTAATCTGTTGCTCAGAAACAGAAAAAAATCAATCCCTCTACATTTAGAACTACATCTCTGAGAGAAAAAAAGGACTTACTTGTTTAGCTGGGCGTCAAAAAATGTTTTTTGGAAAAAAACAGTCAAAAAGCTGGTGCAAGACAAAGAAGGGAAGTCTTCTTTCTTCTTGCAGTCTTTCTGAAGGCTCTCCTCATCTCCTCACCTGCCTTTATATGCATGGATGGACAGCGTCACACAGCTGAGGAGGATTTAGGCTCATGGATTAGTGGATCAGCTTCATCATCATTATCCTCTGAGGGGGACATTTTTGTGAATGATTACTTTCACGTAGATGTTCATGAGGAACCATTTTCTAGTTTTAAGAGTGATAAGCAGCTCAATTAAGAATCATTTCATGTTTAAAGATCCCAATACCAAGACCAATACCAATGTCACCTGGACGATGGTTTTTCACACCTCTTTGATGAAACCCTCTAAATGAAGCTCTTGATCAGTTTGAAGCTTTATTCATGAAACAGTTTTCAGAACAAAGAACCTCAACGAGACACAAAAGGCTTTGTCAGAATTTGAAAACAAGATAAACTGGAAAAGGTTTTTGTAATCAATCAACACAAAGAAAGCTAAAGAAAACAAACAAACAAAATGCACAAGACAAAAACATACATGTATGAAAATTTACATGCGTATATACATTCATGTACTGTATGTATCTTGAGGGTGTAACGATTCATTTTTACTATGATTCGATCCATATCATCATAATTTACTGTTGCAGATACAATTCATACAATCCCATTCACTGACCTGAAATCAACCAGTTCAGGTGAGGTTTTCCAGATTCCTTGTATTTCTTCAAGATAATCAAATGTAAATTAGATATGTGTACAAACAAGTAAACAAGACTTCATGACAAATCCATTCACATTTTAATTCTATGAAGTTCAGCCAACTGTTGTTTTTCCACATCCAAAGTACATTATTAGAACATTCTAGCACACTGTACGATCACGTCTTTGTAAATACATTCACAAGACATAAAAGAAGATATTATGCTTACTCTTAATCATCAATACTGTATATCTACCAATAATGTCCGGTCTCTAATAGACGCTGGTCTCCAATAAAAGCGGGTCAAACAGGAGTTAGTTGTAATAGACGCCTGTCTCTAATAGTGGCCGGGCTCCTTTAAGACCCAACACCCCCCACCCCCTCGCGCGTGGGTGTCTGTGGCATTCAGCAAGTATTGAATGGCTCAGAACATTTTGGCTCATTCCATTTTGTTGAAATTTTTTGAATATACCAAAGAACATTCTGGTGAGGAATCTGAACCACATTTTGGGATGAATCCTAAACATATCAGAGAATGAAGCAAGCAGATAGATGAAGGAGTAAAGACGGCTGCAGAAAGGAAGGGATCAAACCCATTTCCTGGTGTTTATAGTGGATCAATCCCTGGATTCTCCTGAACTTCATTCATTTTCTTACCCCACTGGATCCCTTTCGGGACAGCGAGATTTTCGGAACCGTCCAGTCTGCTGCTGTTGGACGAAGGTGGTACACTTTAAACCTGGAGCTCGCTATGCGGCTACCAGGAGAAGCTGGCAGCCTGACAGAGAACCGAACTTTAGTTTCATTCACGCCTCAAAAAAGTTACCCTCATTTTATTCTTCGTGTTAATGCGGGACAGAAAGCCATCAAACTCCGTAAGAGAGAGAGAGGAAACACCGGGAAGCAGCCGTTCAGACACAGTAGAGAGAAGCTCTCTGTAGCTTGTTGGAGATTCTAAATGTTTTCATGAACCCAAACATTAAGGTATGATCACTGATGTTTTTGTAGAGCTTTTCAAAATAAATCAAACTGATCTCTTATCATTATCCATGTCTTTTTTTTTTAACTTGTCCTGTCCAACAGCTGAGCAAACTGATATGAGCTGAGAGCCTCTTGTGTTAGATAGGTTTTTCTGTTACAATCGGGGGTTATAAATCATCGGACACACAAGGTACACATCTCCTGCTTGCTGGCAGTGATGTCCAAGCACCCCCCACCAAGGGTCCTACATGTCTAAGTTGCACTTAAAACTAAGAGAAGGGGGCAAAACTATGCGGAAACCACAGAAGGGGGGGCCACTCCACTGCCCCTCGAGGCGCATCACAAGCCGACCCTCTCCTTTCACCCTAATAAGTGGTTGTATGGGAAAGGAGGGTAGGTCAGGAACAGCTGCCAAACTGACCTCCAAGGTGAATCCTTGGTCAGGCACCACCGGGACTGAGACAGCCCAACCGACTGTCAAGCCTCCGGGGTCTCATACCGGTGGTGGACCCCACCCTCCGTCTCACAGACATCCCCTCCCCTCTGGCCTGCTCCCTCCAGACCCCACCATGGTAGGCGTCGCCCCAAGAGGGGCAGCCAATCCGGCGCAGGCAGATCCCCCAGGGCCAGAGCCCAGCACCAGCCCCCCTAGCACATGCAAAAAAGCCCCACCCCACCTCCACCCCGCCAAGCCAGACCCCCACCCAATTGCGTCATCCACATTCCCCCACGCTCAGACCCGGGAAACCATGTGGCCCCCACGCTCGCCCCACCCAGGTGCCGGACCAGACCACCAAACCAATGGAGAAAACCCCCCCACCCCCAGCCGCCCTCACCAGACATCAGGAAGGCCCCGGCCCCGACACCAAATCCCCAGCAGATAGTCAAGGCACCCATGTCTTGTCCATGTCTTTCATGCATAGTAAATGAGATAAACACAGACATCGCTCCATGTAGCTTACAAGCTAAAAACATTAGCTGCTATCTCTATGTAGCTAACAGGCTAAAAACATTAGCTGCTAGCTCCATGTATCAATTCTGGGGTGAATCCTAAACAGCAGAGAGGCTGCAGAAAGAAAGAAAAGGAGCAAGCCCGGTTTCCTGGTGAGCAGAGAAAGCAGCAACAAATTAGAAGAACTGGTTTGAACATGGATTACTGAGCAAAGGAAAAGGTGCTCGTGTCTCCAGGAAAAGGATCGGCATGAAAGTGAAACTGATTTTTGATTCGGAGATTGACGTTCACAGCCAGTGCTAATCAGAACAGAATAAAATGTTCTCATCATTTCAATAAATCCTGAAATGTTCATCTGTGGGCTGCACGGTGGCGCAGTGGTTAGCGCTCCTGCCTCACAGCAAGAAGGTTCCCGGTTCAAGTCCTCGCTGGGGGACCTTTCTGTGTGGAGTTTGCATGTTCTCCCCGTGCATGCGTGGGTTTTCTCCAGGTACTCCGGCTTCCTCCCACCGTCCAAAAACATGCTTCACAGGTTAATTGGTTGCTCTAAATTGTCCCTAGGTGTGAATGTGAGTGTGCATGGGTGTGTGATTGTGGCCCCTGCAACAGACTGGCGACCAGTCCAGGGGTGTACCCTGCCTTCGCCCATGAGTAGCCGGGTTAGTCTCCGGTGACCCTGAAAGGGATAAAGCAGATTGGAAAATGAATGTTCATCTGTTGTTTTCTGCATTTTAGGATTGAATTTTACGCAAAACGAACCCATTAAGCATCATTATTCTGTCTGTGATGGAATAAACGCTGCTCTACAATAGACGCTGGTCTCTGAAAAACGCCGGGTCGGCCGCCATTTTTTTTAAATAAACGCCCCGGCTACTATTGGATGATATACGGTACACGTATTTGCACATTTACATGCAGAAAATACAAGTGACACGTTAAAAGCATTTAGTATAAACTATGTCAAATGGATTTGATTAATTGCTTGAGAGTGGAAAGGTGGAAATTCATATGCAATAATCCCACCACTAATGTCTTTACTTTGTTTTAACCTAGTTAGCATTTTTCATTCATTGTTCTTAGCTTCTATTTTGGGTTTTTGTACTTTGTAATGTCCAAATGCACATTAATTAGCAAATACATTATTAGATAGTAAAGGTGCTTGTTGACATTACAAGACAATTATTCTACATTCGACATTATTCTAGAAATCATTATTACAAATGATATGTCATGTTTCAAGATGGAGTTCTTCTTGATTTTGATTAGAAAAGATTGTTACATTGTCTCAGAAATCATGGAATTTAAGATAATTATTTTCATTAATAAAGTTTTGAAAGTTTCTGAATACATGAAGAGTTCTGAAGGCAGCAGGACAGTTCTCATTAAATATGTTGTAGGTCTCTCAGCTTTGTCATAAAAGAAAACTTTAAGTCTACAAGAAATAGGTTTAACTTTTGAACCTATTCAAGAATATTCGTCTTTGGTTGTATTTTCTTTTAATTTGGAGTGTCTGGTTGCAGAAACACGTGTGGTGTTTGGAGACATCGGTTGAGTCATGAGGATGATAACAGCTTACATAATACTCAGCAGATCTGCATGGGGGTGAGTCAACCTGCCAGCCGTCCTAAAGCGTGTCTGCCTGTGTGAACATGACATTTCTGCTCCTGTGACTCAGCACAACCATTAGCGGTGACACAGCAGTCTCGCCCGCTTTCCGACACGCATTCATTTTATTTTGGAAGGGTTCTGCAGCGTCTTGAGATGAAGTCAAGCTACAATTCAGCTTCTTAAACCTCAGTCATGCCTACACTTAACACTCTCTGCTTCATGTCCTTTTAAACTGTTTTTTCACTGTAATTTGTAAGGCATTTGCAACAGCAACAAACTCACCAAAATCCCTCATACTGTATCCAAAGCTGCCAACCACCCATCCTGGAGCTGTCTGGACCCAGCCACAGAGCTGCCTCTACTCTCAACAATCTACGACACAAAACACAGATTCATATCCCTCCCATACTCCTCCTTCGTTTGTACTCTTTTGTAAGTTTGTATTGTAATTGTAAACTTATGATTTCAAGTTTTTTTGCGTGATGCATGTCTTAGTTTTATGTACTGCAGAGCATGAACCTGCTGTTTTTAAAGTGAGTCAGGTCAGATTGTTTTTAATCTTTTCCTGTTTAATAAATCAAATCAAACTACTTTTCATAGCAGAAGACTTTGGAGAAAAAATAGTGTCAGCCAGATTTGTGCATGCATAATTCTTTATTAATAACTCATACAATACATTTTGTGCAAAAGTACAAAAATTACAAAATAAAAAAAACCAAAACACAATTTACCCATGCACAACTTAAAATCACAACAGCTTGTAGCTAACTACACGCACAAATCTTTAAAAATTACACGCAAATCTCTTGTTAGGCACACACAACTGCATTTTTGCACAAATCTCATGTGAGACTCTTTTCACGTCTCCCAGAAAGAAAAGATTCTTGTTAAAGTGATGTGTTTAAAGGCTGCTAGTATGCTGGGTCAGCAGTTTTCTTATCAGATGCTTTAAACTTAGATTGTAAATAATTTCTGGTGAAAACTTGACATTTTCCCACTTTCCTAAACAGATATTCTTGATAATCAATTTAAAAAAGTGTAAATAAGCATTTTTTAAAATACTTTTCCCTTTAAAAAATATTTTCCAGAAGTGATCGCTTCCCCTCTGCAGCCCCTCCCTTGACAGCGCCTCCAACATGGCGCTCCTTACCCTGGTCACAAGTCACAGGGATAGCAGGCGGTGCCAGACCCTTCTGAACAACCGCAGATGGGAGCAGGCTGGTGGGCTGATCAACCTTCTCCACTCTGTGGGTGTTTTAGAAGGGCCTTGCGCAGCTATGACCGCATTTTCAAGTTACACAAAAATCAAGAATTACCCGTGCTCAAATATAAAGCTGCACACAAATCACTGATTAAGCACACACAAATCTAAAGTTACACACAAATGATAAATTACGCATGCACAAATCTAAAGTTACACCCAAATCAAAGATTTACGCACGCACAAAACTAAAGTTACACACAAATCAAGAGTTAC
>BSAI01000020.1:295532-323642 GCA_036245035.1 Adrianichthys oophorus
GAATCCAACATTACACACAAATCAAGAATTACGCACGCACAAATCCAAAGTTACACATAAATAAAGAATTACACCTGCACAAATCCAAAGTTACACACAAATCAAGAATTGCGCAGACAAAAATGCAACGTTACACACAAATCAAGAATTGTGCACGCACAAATCCAGTTATACAAAAATTAAGTATTACACATGTACAAACCTAAAGTTACACACAAATCAAGAATTATGTACGCACAAATCCGGCTGATACTACTTTTTCTCCGCAGAGACCTCCTCAGCCTATTTGTGTGGTAACACACTGATTTGGGGAATGACAGCGTTCCAATGAACCGAGCAGATGTGTCTGTAGAGATTTTCCTTCATCTAGGTCATTTGGGGGATTTCTGCTCTTCGTTCACAAGATGTTTTGCTGCAGAAACCTTGTTTAGATCAATTTTTTTCTACCAGTGTAACACGGAACACTGAGACATGGTCAGCTGAACTGTCGGAAATGACTAATTTTCACTGATCTAAAAACATTAACTATCCCCAGGATATCAGATCTGTGTTCATTCAATCCCGCCATGATAAAACACTAAAGACTAGTTAGTAGTGCTGGGCGGATCAATTCAAAATACAGATAGTATCAATCTTAAGTTGGCATTGGTATCAATAGTATAAAAGCAAACGAATCATCAATCCTCACTGACATGTTCATTTACTGGACAAAACAAGGTGTTGATGTCACCCATTGAAAATGCCTTATCTCTGGACCTCGCAAAATCAGGCCACAGCCTTCATCACTTCCTGATAGTCTGCCGCCATTTTGCAACCCATGCACCGTGATTGGTCTGAGTCGGTCCGAGTCACGTTTTTAGAGAAACTACAGTGGCCAATCATGAGTGAACTTTTTCTGCCTTGTTAGAACTCCACACCCCTCCCACTGAAATGCTGAATGCTCGGAGGAATCTGTCCATCAAACATTCGAGGTAGGGCCAGCAGGCCCCACATACCTTTCTTGATGCATCTGATTGGTTAATTTGTAACTTGAATAATGTGCGATGAAGAAAAATATATATCTTTAAAAAAATTGGATTAGAAAGAAGATGTTAAGAAGGAGGTATCAGAGCAAGAATGTTTTTTTTTTCTGACAACTAAAATGACTGAGTCATAGCTGTCTATTTGTAAATAGAAGTCTATGGGATTATGGCCTTCTTGCAACCAGCATGTACTTCCTATTTGAGAAGAGGGGAGGGGTTTCAGTTTTAGCTGTTTACCTGTCCAAATGGGGCTCTAAAAGTGCTGACTGTTGGTCCTTTCCACATTTTTGACAATTTAAAATGAACTTGTTTAATTCCTAAAAAATATAATCTAAAACTGTCTGTGTGCTGCCTGTGGAAGTTTTTCTGAGTCATAGTTCAAAGTAATATGCAATTCTCAATTGGCAATTCAATATGCAATTCAAAATTTTAATATGAAAATATATTTAGCAATTTCCAATTCAATATTAAAATTTTATTATTTGGTATTATTAACTTCAATATGACAATTTAAAAAATAAAATATTAATAAAAAACAAAATCAATTGCATTTTTAAATTGTCATGTGTTTTTGATGTCAGAATTCAAATGAAAATGCATTCAGCAATTTACTACACAATTTTTAAAAATGACATGTCAATACACAGTTTGCTTTAAATTCGTTTTAAAGTAGCTTAACATTTATTGCACTGTAAAATGCCATGCTATTTCTGTGTCAGAATTCAAATGAAATTGCAAAACAGTGCCCCCTGGTGTAACGCATTTTTTTCTTTGCACATCGCGCTTTATTCATTCATTTATTTTCCAATCCGCTTTATCCCTTTCGGGGTCACGGGGTTGCCGGAGCCTAACCTGGCTACTCATGGGCAAAGGCAGGGTACACCCCTGGACTGGTCTCCAGTCTGTCGCAGGGGCACATCGCGCTTTATGTCAGTGAGAATTCAATTTGAAATGCAAACTGTCAGACGCTCATCAAGGTGGGTCTCACTACCTCCCTAAATCCCGCCTCCACTTCTTGTGGTCAACCAATTAAAAATATAAAAGGCTTATCTAATCAATGAAATTATTTGGCATCTGAGGTTAGAGAAGAGAAAGTGCTATCTGCTAATGAATTAGCTTATGTGTTTATGCAACTGCAACTGCTGTGCTGCAGCTCTTAAACATTTTTGGAGCACATCTTTTCAGCTGCTGTGCCCTTTAAGATAGAGTCCGTGTGCCACTTGGTACCAGGCCACAAACAGAAAAAAACCCCCAAAAAATAGGAAAACAGACACTTTTTGTTTTGTTTATTTTCTGATCATGAAGGAAGTTTTATTTTGAAAAACTCCAGGCAACTGTTCACCACATCCGTCTTGGTCCTGTGACTTAAAGCGGCTAACTGCCTAGTTAGTAGCCCAAAGCTAACAAAAACCAAACAATAAAGTGCATTTGGATAGTTTCTTTGGGGAGAAAAGAGCCAGTGAAGAAACCAAAGTAAAGCCTTCGACTTCAAAGTAAAATAAAGCTGGAGTCTTCCTCTACATACAGATTTATGGAGACAGTTGTTCTCACATAGCAGGAGCCGCTCTGTGTAATAATATGTGACAACTGACTCTCCATTGTTTCACAGTAAATAAAGATGCAGACATGTTTGTTATTATATTTAGAAAATACCAGTTTTTCAACAGTTGAGCCATTTTATTTTGCTTTATTTATCCATTACCCTTTAAAATTCAGATACGCCTAAAGTTAGCACCCGGTTGTTAGTATCCACGGTGATATAAAAAGGAAAATCTTCATCATAAAGTTTAAACCAATAGACTAGCCCCCCCATATGTATGTGTTTGATCTCCTGTATTAATATGTATATTTACCTGTATCTATTCATCTGTTTAGATCTAGATGGGTACATATAGGGTAAGATAGCTGTCAATAAGAAACATATTCATAAAGGAAAGGTCGTATTCATAGATACAAATTTGCAGAGGTGTGGACTCGAATCATATGACTTGGACTCGAGTCACATGACTTGGACTCGAGTCACATGACTTGGACTCGAGTCAGACTCGAGTCATGAATTTGATGACTTCAGACTCGAATTGGACTCCCTTAGCTCTGACTCTGAGCTCTTGACTTGGACTTTAACCTTAATAGCTTGTGACTTGACTCAGACTTTGTCCCTCTGACTTGGAAAGACTTGCCATTTCCCCCAAAATCCAAAGATTAAAAAGTATATGGACAAAGCCTGCGCCGCGGTCTCTCTGTTACTCTGTTTGTTTACTTCCGTGTGGGATGTCGGCACAACATTAGGGCCAGGTTAGTTTGATCGGACAATCCAACCAATCAAATTGGAGAAAAACATTGCTCCCTTAAAAGCGTGAGTTCCTGTTTGCCGGTGTTATTACGTTCCAGTAGAAAAGTTATGAAACAAAAAACGGCTTACAGTTTTCAGAACATGTGGATAATAGGATTACAGACAGAAACTCAACAACAACTAACTTCACCCGACTCTTGAAGCTACAAAGACCGGTAAGTTCTGTGAAAGCTGACGCTAGCTTACCGGCTAACCACTAGCTCCAGTTAAATGAATGGGACGGTCTGTTAGAGTAAACATTACATTGTGTGGGCTGCTGCCAGCACAGCTTAATTATAGAGAGGCCACGGATGATTTTGATATTTTCCATCCGCACAGACCCTTACCTGGGATCTGGGAGGGATGCAATCCTGGGATCTTGGTTGTTTCCTGATATAAATCCGGCAAACATTAAACAGAATTCCTGCAGGAGGATTTTTATTCTCATTGTGCTGTGCTTTGTGGCGTTGTGTTTTGGTAAAGAGCCCTCCTTCTTTCTCTGGAGTCTTAATCATTTCTGTTTTCCTTTTTTGCGTGTTGGTCTTTTTTTTTTTACTGCATTAATGGTTTTAAGAAAGCATCTGTGAGTGTGTGAGTATGTGTAGTTTAGTGTGTTAGTGCTTCTATATTTGTCCACTACTTTGTTCTTCTATAAATGCAATTTATATCAAACAATTTATTAATGAATACATTTAAAAACTCAGTATTTTGTGTATTTTTTGTGCAATGATACACACATGGGTAGGGGGTTTCAACACTAAGGGGGGATATTACTTGTGAGTATTCTACCTGCAGTACTGTCATAGAACACCATCTCCTGCACTGGTCATTGAGGCTGCATCAGTGTTCTTTTCTCTCATCCATGTTTGTTATTCCATGTTTTGGTCTCATCCAGCACTTCTCTTCATAGTCACAATTTTGTTGAAGCGACATGTTTAAAAAAACCCTGCTGACATGACCTCTGTCTTTGCAGAGTTGGCATCAGAAATGATCCAAACTATTTACATTTCTGCAGTCAGTCATCTCTTTCTTCTCTTTGATCCTCATCAATACTGGGGCTGGGCGATATGGCCAAATAATCTAATCTCAGATTTTTTCCCTGCTTTGACTTTCTTTAACAAAAATTCCAAATGACAGAAAATATTAAACAAAAATAAATTTTATTTTAACATTTTCTTTGGAAATGAACCAGCTGAATAATAACTTTTTTTTTTAGAAAACTGAATCCCATCAAAGTCATTCATAAATAGTATGAACGCATTTTTAGAGTTAACTGTAAAGTCAAAATCAAACTGTCAGGGTTGACAAATGCAGACGGCAATAGTAATTGCAAAGTGTCTCGTTTATTTGAGTAAAGTTCTCGAAAACTGAACACAAACTCATGAAGGTACAAAAACCACCCGACAACCAGTGCAAGGGAGACGAGGACTTATAACCAGGAGGAGAGGATGAGGTAAGTGCAACCAGGTGTGCCAATTAAGGAGAGAGGGAACACACACCTGAAAGAGAGTAGTGAAACAAAGGAAGTACAACCAACAACAAAATAAAACAGGAAGTGAATACCAAACACAACAAACAACCAATATCTTGGGTCCATAACCCCACAGTACCCCTCCTCAAGGCGCGCCGCCTGGCGCATGGGGAAGCCTGTCCCGGTGCCGCCGATTGAAGTCCCTGATGAGCTCTGGATCCAGAATCTGCGAAGCAGGCTCCCAAGACCTCTCCTCAGGCCCGTACCCCTGCCAGTCCACCAGATACTGGAGGCCACGTCACCGCCGCCGACCCCAGCAGGCGACAGACATTGTAGGCCGTCTGGCCATCAATGATGCGGGGAGGGGGTGGCAGAGAGGAAGGACGCTGCAGCAGACTCGTAACATGCAGCTTCAGCTGCGAGACATGAAAAACCAGGTGGATGCGCAAGGACCTGGGCAAGCGCAGCCTGACCGCCACAGGATTGATGACCTTCAGAATCTCGAAAGGACCGATGTACTTGGGGGACAGCTTCTTAGATTCCGTCCGAAGCTTGATGTGGGAAGTAGACAGCATGACGGACTGACCGGGTAGGTAAGTAGGTGCCTGTGCGCGCCGACGATCTGCCAGCCTCTTGTTGGTAGCCCCCTGAGCGCAACAGGGCTGCCAGAGCCTCCCGCCAAACACGCCGACAGCGGCGGTATAGGTGCTGAACCGACGGGACGGCCACCTCCGTCTCCTGCTCGGGAAACGGGGGGGTTGGTACTCAAACGGGGACATACCAGAAGCAGATGAGGTGAGGGAGTTGTGCGCATATTCCACCCATGGCAACAGGGAGCTCCAGGAGGTCTGGCGTTGGGAACAGATACACCAGAGGGCTGCCTCCAAGTCCTGGTTAGTCCATTCCGCCTGACCATTAGTCTGTGGGTGAAAACCAGAAGACAGGCTGGTAGTAGCCCCGAAAGCCCCACAGAATGCCTTCCAGACTTGTGAGATGAACTGAGGACCTCGATCCGACACCATGTCGGTGGGGATGCCATGCAGCCTGAAGACATGTTTTATGACCAACCTAGCAGTCTCTGCAGCAGAAGGGAGTTTGGTCAAAGCCACATAATGGGCAGCCTTAGAAAATCGGTCCACAATAGTCAGAATAACGGTTCTCCTGGCAGAAGGAGGTAGTCCAGTAACAAAGTCTACAGCAATGTGTGACCAAGGCCGACCCGGGATGGACAGTGGATGTAATAGTCCAGCAGGCGGGTGCGTACTGACTTTGTTCTGGGCACAAACCAGACAACCTGAAACATAGTCCCGGACGTCCTTGGTCATACTGGGCCACCAGAAGCGGTGACGCAGATAAGAGCCAGTCCTGCGGATTCCCGGGTGGCAGGTGAGTCGAGTTGTATGAACCCACTGGAGAACCTGGGACCTGAGAACGAACAGTCTGTTAGGAGGACCCCCTCCCGGGTCTGGCTGCTGAACCTGGGCAGCCTTAACATCCCTCTCCAGCTGCCAGGAGAGGGCGCCCAGCACGCAGGAGGAAGGCAGTATAGTGGCTATTTGGCCGTATTGCGTAGCCGGTTCTTGCTGTCGGGAAAGGGCATCTGGTTTAACGTTCTTAGACCAGGACACAACAAAATTGAACCGGTTAAAGAACAGAGACCACCGAGCCTGTCTGGAGTTCAGTCGTTTAGCAGTTCGTAAATATGACAGATTCTTGTGATCTGTCCAGACCAGGAACGGTGTTGCTGACCCCTCCAACCAGAGCCTCCACTCATCAAGTGCTAGCTTAATGGCTAGTAGTTCCTTATACCCCACGTTATAATTACGCTCCGCCGGAGTAAGCCGGCGGGAGAAGAAAGCACAAGGGCGCAACTTGCCGTCTGCAACCCCTGGTTGAGACAATACCGCACCCACCCCCGTATCTGAGGCATCCACCTCAACTACAAACTACCTGGAAGGGTCAGGTTGGGTCAAGATAGGGGTAGAGGTGAAAAGATGCTTGAGCCTGTTGAAGGCGGCCTCAGCCGCCTCTGTCCACTGAAACGGCGAAGAGGTAGAGGTGAGGACCGTGAGGGGCGCGGCCACTGAGCTGTAACCACGGATGAAGCGACGGAGGAAGTTGGCAAAACCCAGAAACCGTTGCAGTTGCTTACGGTTGGCAGGTGTAGGCCACTCCACCACCGCTTTCACCTTAGCCGGATCGGGTCTCACCTCCCCCTGTTACCACAAACCCCAAAAATGAAACAGACGGAGAGTGGAACTCACACTTCTCCGCCTTCACAAACAACTTATTTTCCAGTAACCGCTGGAGCACCAGACGAACATGCCGCCGATGTTCGCTGGTGTCCCTGAAAGAAAAAAAAAAAAAAAAAAAAGTCATCCAGGTAAACAAAACGATGTAGAAAGTCACGCAATACATCATTGATCAGAGCCTGGAAAACAGCCAGAGCATTACAGAGGCCAAACGGCATAACTAGGTACTCGAAATGTCCCAAAGGAGTGGTGAAGGCGGTCTTCCATTCGTCACCGGCTCTGATGCGCACGAGATTATAAGCGTTGCGAATGTTCAGTTTTGTGTAGATCCTGGCGTCCTGCAAGGCTTCAAAAGCTGAGTTCATTAAAGGCAGGGGGTAACTGTTTCTGACTGTGATCTCATTAAGCCCTCGATAATCTAACATGGTCGGAGAGACCAGTCTTTCTTCCCAACAAAAAAAAAAAAAAAAAAAAAAAAAAACTCAGACCCCACTGGCAACGAAGACGGTCTGATAAGTCCAGAACTTAGAGACTCAGCAATATATCCTTCCATAACCTCCCTCTCGGGTTTAGACAAACTGTATAGCCTGCTCTTAGCGCCAGGTTGGAGGTCAATTGCGCAGTCTTAAGGCCTGTGAGGTGGTAAGGAGAGGGCTCGTGATTTGGAAAACACCTCAGCTAGGTCGTGGTATGCCGGCGGAATCCCGGATAGGTCAGGTGAGGGCGGCCGCCCTACTGGGACGGCGGGGTCTTCCCCAGGAGGCCGAGCTGAACGTAAACAGGTGGTGTGACATCTCTCACTCCAGCCGGAGACCCGACTGGAGGGCCAGTCGTTGACTGGGTTGTGCGCCATATGCCAGGGGTAACCCAGAACCAATGGGTTCTGGGCGGAGGAAAAAAGGAAAAAACGGGTAAGTTCGTGGTGATTACCAGAAATAATCAGATGAATGGGTTCGGTTATGCGTGAGACGGTGGCTACCTCTTGACCTTTGAGGGAGACTACTTGTATAGAGCGGGGCAAAAACTCAGACTTAAGACTGTTTGGCTAGCTCGGCGTCCATGAGATTCTGCTCTGCTCCCGAATCCACTAAAGCTTTAACAGAAACCCCCCTCCCATGGAACATGACCCAGACTTTCAATAAGCAGGCAGCAGGTTTGGGAATAGTGAGCGCCGAATCACCGCTCGTCAGCACGCCCACTCTTACTGACTAGCAAACGGTGTTTGGGCAATACCTGCAGAAATGACCCCGCCTACCACAGTAAAGGCACTCACCTGCCGCCATCCGCCGCTCAGAAACAGACAGTCTGCCCCGGCCGAGCTGCATGGGTTCCTCCTGCACTAGTGACGGGGGTTCTGCGGGACAAACAGCACAGGTGAGTTGGTGGACCTGCGATCAACAGGACTGCATTGTAGGTGGGGTACCACCCTGCCATGCTCCTGCTTGTGGTCCTGTAGTCAGTTTTCAATCCTGATGACCAGGGCGATGAGGGGTTCCAGGGTAGACGGCAGCTCGAGTGTAATATGTCTGGCCTTTAACTCCTTGGACAGTCCCTCCACGAAAGCGTCCGTGAGCGCAGTAGTGTCCCAACCACTCGTGGAAGCCAGGGTCCGGAACTCTATGGCATAGTCAGCTACCCTTCGGTCCCGCTGTCTTAATTTCATAAGCGCCCGAGCCGCCTCTCTGCCTGGCTTAGTATGATGAAATACCTGCTGGAAGGCCTCCAGGAAAGCCGAGAGAGAAGCGCAGGTAGAGGCTCCACGCTGCCACTTGGCGGTAGCCCATACTCAGGCTCTGCCGTTGAGGTGGGATATTATGAAGGACACCTTGGCTTGTTCCGTAGGATAAAGAGGGGCCTGTAACTGGAAATGGAGCTCACACTGAGTAATAAAGGCCCGGCAGTCCCCGGAGTCAACGGAAAACATCTCCGGGTGGGCCAGTTGTGCAGCAGGAGCGACAGGAACTCCATCCGAGATCCCCTGGACCGCATGGGAGGCGATGGGCGTGACGAAGGGAAAGGCGGTGGATGTTGGATCCGCTCCGTCAGCTGTTCAAACCGCTCACCCAACGCGGCAAGCTGTCGCTCGTGACAGCTTGACATCTCCAGCAACCCTTGGCGAAGACAAGACATCTGCTTCTCTTGCTGGCGGAGTAGTACCCGTGACCTCTCCGCGTCTGCTGTGTCCATGTTTACTGGTCGGGTGGTAATGTCAGGGTTGACGTGAGGACACAAATGCAGACGGCAATAGTAATTGCAAAGTTTCTCATTTATTTGAGTAAAGTTCTCGAAAACTGCACACAAACTCATGAAGGTACAAAACTACCCGACAACCAGTGCAAGGGAGACGAGGACTTATAACCAGGAGGAGAGGATGAGGTAAGTGCAACCAGGTGTGCCAATTAAGGAGGGAGGGAACACACACTAGGAGGGAAGTGTCAAGAGACCTGAAAGAGAGTAGTGAAACACAGGAAGTACAACCAACAACAAAATAAAACAGGAAGTGAATACCAAACACAACAAACAACCAATGTCCTGGGTCCATAACCCCACACAAACACTGTGAGAAAACAAGGACAGATTTACTAAAGAGGAGCAGACTGAAGGAAAATTGACTTTTTTCCCTCATTCTGCTTCCAGGTGATTCATTTTTTATGAAGTCATAACAACAACATCCTAAAATATTATAATAATTCTGTTCAAGATGCAACAATCCCGCGAGGGGAGTTAGTGAGGGTGGGGGGCTCTGCAATGTTACAAATTACGAATAAAGTTCCATAAAAAGTGGATTTGTACATCTTATTATATTTTTAAAATACCGTCCGTTTTTAAGAATTTTATGGATTAATTTATTCTATATATATATAGGAGACACACAGAACAGTCCAATAAGCAGATCATCATAACATGATAGCATGAGTGTGTAACAACAGCGCTGTCACCATAGCAACACTTTGATTCAACTTCCTGATGTAAGGTCCACAGTGAAACTCAGGCTCTGTGACGTATTTTTAAAGTAAGTTAACGGCGGAATTGTTGTATTCAGGACAAAGAAATTCATATTCAAAACAGAGACAAATCCTATTTACAACAGAAATGTTAAACATTAAACTAAAAGTTCTATTCATTCATATTTATTTTAGAATCATGCTGAACTGCTATACATTTAACATTCTTCCTCAGTCCAATATGTATGTATTGTTTATACAGTATGTTTATACAAAGATGCTGATATGAGATATGAAACACAATCAGTAGTCAGTTAATATATCTCGGTTCATTTTCTTGTAAATCTGACTCTGAAAGAGTCAGTATCTCATCAGCCACAAACTGGTCTGTGAGGGGATTTCATATCCAGACTTTACCTTGATTCTCTTCTATCTCCGGGTACCATCATTACAAACGTGATAAAGCGGGTTTTTGTTGGAGAGAAATCATTTTGGATTTTTCAAGTGGGGATGCAGATAACATTTACCCAATGTGCTTGTAAAATGTGGATAAATAAGTACAGTTTCTAATTAGCACAAATGGTCTGTGAATAATATTACTCTGTTGTTGAAATGAATTGAGGACAAAGACTTGAGACTCACTTGTGACTTACACAACAATGACTTGGTCCCACCTCTGCAAAGTTGTGCACAAAATATGAATTTGTGCACAACTTTGCAGGAAAAAAATATGAGTACAACATTTAGTTTTACGTTTAACATGTTTTTTTTAATACGAATTTTCTTTGTCTTGAATACAAATTTGTACTGTGTAGAAACTGTCAAAAATACATAGCTCTGTTGAAAATGGAATAAATCAGATCAAAATACAGCAATGTCCAACTGCATTTTGGTGTTATCAGTCTACAACCACCGATTGTGTAAACAGTGCTGATCGTTTTAGAACCAGAAGTGGTGAAAACAGCTAAAAAGAAAGTAGCCGACATGACACTCCACTCATTAGATGTAAAAAAAAAAAAAAAAAAAAGTAAAATGTGTGAAACATGTCTGTCAAAATTGGTTGATTTTATAACGAAACAAAAACAGCCAAGCTAACTCTGAGCTAAAGTAGGCTAACTGACAGGCTACTGTTGCGTCAGTAAAAGAAAAACAAAACATGAAAGAAAAAACAAAACTGAAGAAGACAGTAGGATCAGAACTTTCTTTCTGTTTCTGATGTTTTTTCTTTTTTTCTTTTTAATTATCTCTACAGTTGGTTGCCAGTTAGCATTCTTTAGCTCTGAGTTAGCTTAGCTGTTGTTGTTAGTTCCACCCATCTTCTTACACTTTGTAGTTTAGAGTTGAGGGCGTCTCTGTCTTTAGTTTGTTTAGTTATGCTGTAAAGAGAAGCTGGTGAACCTTTTCTCCTGTTTATGTTAGACTAGGGAGGTTAGTTTTGTCATTGTTTTCCCTTTTCTTTCATAAACAGGTAAGAGGTTTTGTGTTCAGACGGGTGGGGTTTCGTTTGTTATTTTGGCCTTGGTTCACCCTGAAGCCTTTTGCTTCACTTAAGTTATTGTTGGTTGTTTTTTTGTTTTCTTGTAAATACATGTATCATTTTATGGAGACAACTGTATGGTGTTTTGGTAAACATCTTTTTTATACTTTTATATTATGCTCCACCCCCTAGACAAAAAGGGGCATAACACCTCCATCATCAAAAAATGTCACAAGAACATGTTAAAAACACCAAAAACATTGGAGTGAATCCTTAAGACAAACGACAATGTATTACCTGAAACTATCGGTTTGGATGTGTCTTCATATTACTGTCTATAATTTGCACTTCTTTCCTGACTCACGAAGACAAAGACTTTTAGCAGATCCAGATTGTTTTCCCTCAGTAGGTCTGACAAATTCAGACATGGACCTTTCTGGATTTCCAGACTGTCTTCTAGCCCGGCATTCCTGCACAGATCTGTCTGCAGGATTACCTCTTACATCACCCAAGCAGGTGCTGACTGAAGCTGTCTGTAGTTTATCCTCTGCTCAGGCTGGCCATCTCAGGATCTGCTGCATCCAGGGGCTCAAATGATGGGCTTCCTGCAGGGGTACAGGGGCCATTCAGCAAATACCTCAGCTGTCTGATCACATGCACAGTTTTAACAGTTTGACACCTAAGTCTGATGAGGTAAACATGTGTAAACACTAAGTCGAATCATTTTCTCTTGTTTTGTGCTTCGGCTTGTGAAGAATTTTGTGAAGAAAGGAACTTTCTTCAGTTTCCTTTGACATTAAACGGAGGAGGACTCAGTTAGGCTGTCTTCTCTGACAGAGAATCTCATACCTGGAACTCATTAAGACAACTCTGAGCTCATTTAGCAAACAGATAAAATCATGGCTTTTAGACCATCACTTTATAAAGACCGCTACCCTCAAATGCTGAGTGAAGGGCTCACTCGGGTTGTCACTAAAGGATTTGTTCATTCATGGATTTTTCATGGTTTTTAAACAGGAATCATGTGTTTCTGTTGGAACAGCATGTTGGTTGTATGTTTGAACACTTACAAATGAAAACTTCAAATTATTTGATGAGTTTTAAGTAGCTCACATGCTAAAAAAGTATGATCACCCCAGATGTAGAGGTTCTCTGGTATAGTGAGCTTCAGTCCCGCTGTGTCTGGATGACGGCCGCTTCCGCGGTGTTTCCGTCTCTCTCTGTCCGTGTTTGAAGCTGATTGTCGCCCAACAGTAGCAGGAAGGGCTCAGGAAACCCCGCTGTCCTGAAAGGGATCCATCAGGTTAAGAAAATGAATGGAAGCTCAGGAGATCTGATCCACCATATTGGATGATCTACTGCTGACACTGAAACTGTCACATGTCCAAAGTTGAGTCTCTGATTGGAGTTTCGATTTTTTTTTTTTCACTCTGGCTCACCGCATTCGCCGCTGAATTCACGCTGTTTCCAGACTTTCGCGCTGCTGAATTTGCGCCGCAGAACCTCAATTCACGTCTAAAACCATTGACTCTACATTGAACACATCGCGTTCGATGTGTAAGCACCTTAAGGATGAAAATTAGCCTCAATGTGATAATCTTTTCTATTTTTTATATTCATATTATCAGCTTCAAGAGAGCTCTGAAGACAGCCTAAATGATAGATAGTGCAAGTGAGCTGTTTGTCTCTAACAGAATTTATACCTTACATGGTCTACTGCGCACCCTCGTATTCAAGTTCATGTGTAGGCTGGATCCCACTGAAAACACTCTCAAGTTTCTTTGCGACTGTCTGTCTGTCTGTCTATCTATCTGTTTGTAAGTCCTTAATATGTCTCTCACCTGTTATAAGTAAACAAACAAATCAAAAAATGTGGGGGAGGAAAGTGAAGGAGGTCTTTCACACTTTTATTGATCATTTTGTTTTTACTGTTTATTTAATTGTGTTAAACTTGGATACGCTTATCACAAACCCGAGAGTAAAAACCCCACCCCTTGATGCCACGAGTCAAAACTGGTGGTCCAACCAGGTGGTTGATGGTCTAGAACGTGTGGTAGCATATTCTAGTCAGGCTCTCACATGGCCTCAGAAACGATGGTCCACTTTTGACAGGGAACTTTGGGCTGTTCGAGAGTTCAAACATTACGTGGGCCTGTCTGCCTTCACCATCGTCACTGATCACTGCCCACTGCTTGGGCTCAGAAAAATGTCACTTGACAATGATCCTTCAGGACGTCGTGGTCGATGGGTCTTAGAATTGGACCCATTTAACTGGACAATCGTCCACAAAGAGGTTTCAATTCACAGAAATGCTGATGCACAGTCTCGCAGACCTGTTTCTCCTGTCCCAGTGGGGGTGAATGCTCCTGCTCCGGGCGGTGTTTGTGATGTTAACCAGGAGCTTCTCACAACCTCTCTCAGCTCAGAGGACACAGACTTGCAACTTTTGCAGGGTGAAGATACTGGCACCAGTGTAGTGGTGGCGTGGCTGAACCAAGGTCAGTAAAATCCTCCTTCCATCCGTAGACGGGGATCTTCCTTGGGCCTGAGGAAACTGTGGACTGAATTTAATCGCCTGACTATGGTGGATTGTTTGTTGTGTCGAACGGTCCTGTCTTCCCCAGTGGGTGAGACACGAGTCCAGGTGGTAGTGCCCTCTTTGTTAGTTCCTGACCTTTAGGAGCAGTTACACGGTGGACCTGTGGCTGCTCACTTTTCTGCAGAGAGAGTTTGGGAAAAAGCTAGGCAGAACTATTATTGGCCCTTCATGCTGCGTGACATATGGCAGTGGTGTGAGCATTGTAGGGCGTGCCAAACACATAATCCCCTTCACCCAAATCAAAGGCACCCATGGGGAGCTCGTCTGTCAGCCGCCCATTAGAACATGTGGCAACAGATATTTTGGAGCTACCTGTGACCTCTCGAGGCAATGGATATGTTTTGGTAGTGGAAGACTACTTCACCAAATTTGTGAATACATATGCCCTACCTAACCAGCCTGAACAGGCTGTTGCCCGTTGTTTGTTTGAAGACTCTGTGTTGGTGCATGAGGTCCCTGAAGTTCTTCACAGCGACCAAGGGAGACAATGTGAAGCTGAGGTAGTGGAACTACTGTGTCAGTTGATGGGAATTAAGAAAACCCGCACCACTGCTTACCATCCGAAATTTGATGGAATGGTGGAACGCCATAATCGGACTTTGATTGACCAGCTGGCGAAGATGTTGTTGTCCTATGAAGGGGAGTGGGATGAATTTTTGAAAGTGGTGTGTTTTACATATAACACCACGCAGCACTCTACTACACACTTCACTCCCTTTTATTTCATGCACAGTCGTGAGGCCCGGGTTCTGGATGATTTCTTGATCCCAACCAACCATTGTATTAAATACCCTGAGTGCGGGGTCCCTCGCTACGTAAGTCTCTTCACTGATGTCTCGCCTACGTGTTGCCTTCAGTGCAACCAGACTTCATGCGGCAGAGGCACATGAGAAACAGACTCCTCTCATCGGCCCTTTACAGTAGGGGCATTAGTATGGCTGAACAATCCAACAGAGAGCCGCTCAAAGCTTGCTCCCCACTGGAAGGGTCCTTTTCAGGTAGAACAAGTGTTGACTTCGGGTGGTGAGGTTGCAGTCACCTATCGCCTTGTGAATCCCTATGACCCACAAGAGAGAACTCAGGTGGTTCATCACAACCGACTGAAGTATTATTCCTTGCCCATGCCCATGACAACTGCTCAGATGCCTTCTCCACTCTCACCTGTTCACAGGACTCTTGGAAGTTCTCTGCACAGGAAGGTGAACCCCCTGAGGGAGGCACCAGGACAATTTGACAGTTCCTATGCATTCCCATAGTGGACGGCTGTTGCGGCCCCCTTCACATTTCAATGACTTTGTTAGGTTCTGAGGTTTCCAGATGAAACAGTACTGCTGTGCAGAAACGGTATTACGGGGATCCGTTTATTCCAAGGTCAGGCCTAACCACAGGGGTCATCACCGCAGTGTCCACCCAACACAGGCCAGCACAGAGCCCACTCTACATGGAGGTACCCCAGCCGCCCCGATGAGAATGAGCACCGCAGCACCAGCTCTCCCATAGGCAGGAGGACCCCAGAACAGCCGATCCCCGAGAGGAAGCACTGGAGTTAAAAAATAAATGAATAAAAAGCAACAATTCAACAAACACTTCAATAATGTAAATATAATTTTTTAAAAATTTTAGTATATTTAAGCAATAATTGTGTATATAAATTAACTATAAAATTATTCAAATAAAAGTTAATAAATAAATAAGCAAAATTAAAAGAAATAATAAAAAATAAAAAAAAGAGGAGAAGATCAAATTAAATAATTCCAAAAGTCATAAAAAAGCTAAATTAAAAAGGTGGGTCTTGAGCCTCTTCTTAAAAACCTCTATGGTCTCTGCGACCCTGAGGCTCTCTGGCAGGTCGTTCCAGAGGTGAGGACCAGGTGGATCAGGTGGAAACTGAGCAGACTCCCCAGGACTGGAGTTGGCTGGTGCCCGGAACTCGTCAGTCAGCTCTAATCCGTCTAAAACGCCACCACGAAGCTGCACAACATTGCTTTCGGAGCTGGTAGAGTGAGCTTCAGCTTCAGTAGCCTTTACTCCAGACCATGGAAGGGTTTGTGTCATGGAGCCACTGGCCTGATCTTCGATCTGCGTTTGCTGGATTGCTGACTTCTGGAGGTACGTAATGTAATTGGACTGGGAAGATGTAACTGACAGTATTTATCAATTAGCTGGTATTTCTCCTTAAGCTCAGATCTTAGTTTTTTTGAATGATGACCTCAAGTTGGCAATGAGCTGAGCTGCAGTCTCTGCAAACAGGAGCTCTGGAATCCCGGCCAGGTAGAGCGTCAGCCATCTTGTCAGCCATTTTTACATACGATACACCTAGATTTGAGAAATGAAGGTCTAGACAGTTCCTTGTAGTTTTAATCAGTTCTTTGTTCACAAGTGTCTGTTTTGATATTTGAAGGAACTTATAAGGCGTCCCACCAGCAGTGGCACAGAAGCAGGAGAACCATCAGCAGCTTCGTGGAAGTGGTTCTCCCCGATGAATGAGGTCGTTGGCAGCAGGGCATCTGTGAGGCTAACATACCTCATTGCCTTATCCGTTGTGGAGAGTCCTTTCACATCCGCTGCGCCATCCCCTGCCTCAGTGCCACAAGATCTGGAGCAGACAGGGGAAGAGGAGGAAGAGGAGGAGACAGAAAAGGCTCTTTCTGCTAAGAGGCCACGGCGTGGCGGCCTAATCACACTGTTAGAGAAGGCAGAGAGGAGGAAAGGCAAGAATTCGAATATGAATTTGGACACCCACCAAAAATATCAAACATTTGACATTAGAATCACATACAGTCTGCATTTGGATTGAATAAAAAAAGCTTCCTGTTGAAATAACAAGCTGCATTTTCTTTTGGGGCCTTTATTCTTATGTGTAAACCGTAGATGCTCCCCACGACCTTTTGGAAGGCAGCAGACCCAGTGAGCTGCTCAAAACCAGCAGCGACTAATGGCAGTTCATCCACACTGGGGACCAGCATGACGCTCTGCATCAGCTGGAGGATGTGGTCTGCTGTTCTGTGGACAATGTCACTCACAGTGGAGCGTGGCATGTCAAAGGCCCTGGCTACCACACGGTAAGATGTGCCACACCTTACCACACGGTAAGATGTGCCACACGCCAGCCAGAAAAGGAACACCAGGACCTCAGTCTCCTGTGCCCACCCCAGAGCGTGAGGAAACCGAAGCTGCTCCACCAGACGCCCTATGGTTCAGGTCTGGTGTCAGACTGACTGTCAGCGTAGAGGGCCAGGACAGGAACCTTTATTTTGGCAAAGCAGGAGAGATGTGGAAGACCTGTAAAATGTAACATGAATCATTTTATTCTTGTTTTAATTTTGGAATGGGTATGTTTATTATGATGGCTTACATTTCATTTTATTAATAAACTAGTAATGCTGGAAAATCTCATGTTATTTCTCTGTTTGGCTGAGTTTTTTAGTTTCTTATTCCTTTTGTTTTTAAATATGAAAGAAAGTTTTTTTTATTTAAATCAATTGTGTTTTAAATATATATATATATATTTTTAAAACTGATGAAAAGCACTTTGTGTGGAATGCTAATATGGTTTGAAGAAAACACACTACACTTTCTCTGAACTCGAGAGTGTTGCACTTATTTATAATATGTAAATATATAACTCATAATCCAGTGTTGAACAATAATGTTTACTATTTTGCCCAGCAGATGGTGTAAGCCTGAGCATAATTATTGACAAATGCTAGGAATTAACTCACCGTCTCTGGCTAGGGCAGCCAGAATAAATCTTTTAAGATGTCTGCTTCTCCTCCTGGTCTCCCTGGGCCTCATTTCAGACCATTTTCGGTTTGATCTTATTAGAAGTAGTTGAATTATTACAGGCAGGAACACAGAAAAATTGAAGGCATTTTCAGTAAACTGCACCAAAAAAGTATAGGAAAAAATGCCTACTCGCACGAGCCCGTAAATGGTTCTGTGGCGCGAAAATAAAAAATAACATTGTGATGGACTAGTGATTTGACAGTTTTTTTATTAACAGAAACATTAAATATCGCCACAAACATGTTTGTAACGATATTTTTTACAAAGCAGACACGTTTTCATCATTAAAACAGTAGATTCAAAAATAGCCTTCATAAACTGTTAATATTTATTATTTTCTTCGGAATATTAGTGACGTCACCATCGGCGTTAAGAATAAAACAGGAGTTCGCCTCCAGACCAGGTGGTGGAGGTAATGAAACCATTCTGTTGTTTGTCAACTGCCATATAAACAACACCCAAAGAAGAACAACAACCAAAAAGTAGTGAGCACGGTGTCCGAATTGCTTTTAAAATCCAGGGCACTATATAGTCCAGCACTATATAGTTTTTTTAGTAGTTAGGGATTAGGGCATGAATTCAGACATAGCTGCACTGAAATCCCCTTTAAAGTATGTGGCGGGGCGTGGTGGGGCGGCAGGAAGCCACCCACTTTCTGATTGGACAGTTTGATTTATGGGCATCTATTCATAAAGGCATGTGAAGACAGATAAATAATTTGCAACTTCAGGAGCTCACACGCAGTTTTCTGCCTCCCATCTGCAAATAAACTCTTGGAAATTATTTCACAAGTGCTAATCTTTTTTACGGTCATGCAACCCCCTTTTTATACATTAGCAATTCTAAATTTTTTGGGCAGATTTATTTTGTGATATGATGAAACTTGATTTAGGTGTGCACATGCAGGTGTGGTTTTGAATCTTTATGGTCTTTTTTGACTCAGTATAAATGAGGCTGTTTATTCTAAAATCTCAGTGATCCCTGGAGGTTGGGGACTCCTAATGTTTTGGGGCCCAGATGACCTCTTGCTGTGATTGATGCTAAGCAAGAAAAATGTCAAATTTAGAAAGTTTTTCTTGAATAATCCAAGACTGAACAAAGAAACAGAAATGTCTGCATTAAGACATCCTTGTTGTTTATTCTTGATAGTTTTTAGTCATACAGATTTCATTTTAATATTACATTCTGAAGGTTTTCTGCTTTTCAACATTCTCTGAAACATCAGGCGTGTTTGCTGCTTTCTGTGCACTTTTTTTTTACTCCTCACAAATAAAAGCGCTTACATATTATTATCATTATTACATTAAAATGGGAATAGATTCCGAAATAAACACCAGGAAACTTTCAGTGAAATAATTGTTGAGATATTAAAAAAACAAAAAAACAGAAGGACTTGAAGAAACAAACTCAGGTGGGATGACATGAAATTCTGAGATAATTTCCATCTCAGATGTCGCACGTGATCAGCATCAAGAAAAGTTTAAATGCAGAAAAACATATTTTCTGATAATTAAAGTTTCAAAAGGGTCAGAGTTAAAAAATTCTGCCAACACCAGTCAGATCTCCATCTTCATGCTGTTCCAAATCATTCCATACTGAGCCAGGTCACTCAGCTCCACCTCCTCAAACTCCTCCCAGGAGCAGATCACTGCAGCATCTGCTGACAGAAGCAGTAAGTATGAGCCCCTCTTCAGCATGGGGGAGTATCTTGCCTCACTCACCATCGGAACCCTCCATTTCTGCATTGTGGCTGTTCATCCTGTCAGAGAAACACAGACAAAGGCATGAAAATGTCCTTTTGAGAGAAGCATGATGGGAAACAGACACCCCTCCTCACTGCTTCTGTCTGGGTTTGGGAGCTTTGCTCTTGAAGCACCTCTTCTCCTCCTGCTGGAAGTCAGGGGGGGGCTGGCTTGGTGCCTTCAGCTGCTGATGAGTTCATCGCGGAAGCTTTACAGACTTAAACTGAACAGAATTAAAAGCAGAAAATGCATCTTTTCTGAAATAAACATCCTCTTTCCTCTTTTTTTAAGTTGACAGTATATGTACATGTGCAGAGTTGTAACCAGATTACCCAAAAAAACTGTAATCTGATTACAACACGAGCAACTGAACAGCATCAGTTGTTTCTGTCCACTAAGAGCAGTCCTGAGTTTAAATGGAACCGTCTTCCATTAAAAAGTCGACATTTCTTCCAAACATACTTCAGTCTGGAAATTGAGTCATAGCAACTGGACTTACAATCTTCTTCTTTGAAATGTTTCGCTGCAGATAGATGAATAAGAACCTTCACCGACAAACGTCCTCCAGGAGGATCACTGTCCCACTGAGCTGTGGGAAGATGATCCTACCAGTTCTGCTGGACCTCAGAGAAGAAGCTTCTTTCAGAAGCTGTGTCTTCAGCTCAACACCTCCCCATTTACCCCCCTCCTCCCCCCACACCTCCAAAGCTGATTGAATCTCATTAAAGCAGGAGGATCACCAACAGTTCTAACATTCAGCATGTTCACAGATGACACTCTTCCCTTTGCTTCCAGGGTTCTGGATTCATCACTCTGTTTGTCTTCCGTCAGTCACTGAGGAGCAGTGACATGCACACACTGCTCCGGCTACTCTGGTCCAAAATAGAAATGTGAGTCATGGATAGAATAGGAGCTTGCATAACCCAGATCATCTCCACATCTGCTGGACTTTTAAAAAGCTTCTGCTTTATAAACCTCCAAGATAAATAGAAGAATTTTAGAAAAAACAAAGGCTATGCTTTGATAAAATTCAAAATTGACAGGTAGAGCCAAAGCCATTCTGTCCTCAATATAAAGTGACATAAAATTCTATTTTGTTTGTTTTTAAATTAATATCTATTGATGCAAATTAGTCACACTTGTGAAGCCAGTGCATACTTCTAACATGGTCACTTACAAAAGAGATTTTTAGTATTCTTGTTTTTCTTTTACCCTGTATAGCCTGAAATGTTAAATAATTGACAAAAAATTCAAATTCTTTGGATTTGGTGCCTTTATAGGTCCCTCTGAACAAACATTTTTTTTTGTATCATATTTGATACATCAGGTCACACAGCTCAAATATATATTTTTTTTTCCTGAGCTAACAAAAATATTCTAAGACAAAAAAAAAACCATGAAATTAGTATCCATCCATCCATCCATCTTCTTCCGCTTATCCGGGACCGGGTCGCGGGGGCAGCAGTCTAAGTAAAGATGCCAAGACTTCCCGCTCCCCGGCCACTTCCTCCAGCTCCTCTGGGGGGACCCCGAGTCGTTCCCAGGCCAGCCGAGAGACATAGTCCTGGGTCCTGGGTCTTCCCTGGAACGCACGGAACACCATACTCTTCTCAAAGTCATTCATGTTGTTGATTACCATTGCCTTGGTCAGGTCCGGTGGACCAAGTGGTTTTACGTAGATCCTTGAATTCAGCACCCATGTGCTCTGGATCTGCTTTTTCCACTTCAGGAGCCTGGCATGTTTAGCCAATGCAGCGTTAAACTTTGTTAAACTATCGTTGAAATAAACCGTGGTCCCTTTTAGCAGTTTTCTTTGCTTCATCAGAGCGATTTTGTGCTTTTGATTCACAAACCTCATGAGGATCGCTGGTTTATCTGACTCCTTTCTCCTGGGAAGCGGGTGGCAGATCTCAGTGTTATTCAAATCCAAGGAAATCCAATTAGAAGTGAGGAATGATCCAGTTTGACTCTCCACGCTCTCAGCTGTAGCCACTGCAGCCCCGCTAGCCTCCATGCTAATGTCTTCTGTCCAGTAGGTCAAGCTGATTATCCCGTTTTTCATTTTGTACTTTTCCTTGTCGGAATTCCTGCACAAGTTCCAGGTGAGGTGTTAGCTTAGCCTCCAATGCTAACAATGGAGTTAGCTTAGCCTCCAATGCCATGAGTGGGCTCATTTTGGCTTGGATGTCAGCTAATGCAACTTTAAGTTCTGCCAGGTCAGTCTTCAGTGCCATGTTCAGCTCTCTCTTTTGCATAATCACTGCTGTTTAGCAAAAATATTGCTCAAAAAACGTCGGGGATCAGGAGAGCCGAAAAAGACAAGCCCGCTCTTTCGTGAACCGGAACCCTCAATAAAACGGAATGCACAATTTACAGAGGGAAAAAAGTCTCTCTACAGATATGTACAGATAGCTTCTAAGATCAAACTTATATACATATACACAACAGATAACTTAGGAAGGAATACAACAGCGTAAAATACCCAGTTAATGTAAATAGTGTTTGAAGATCACCAGTGGAGAATCACCAATGTGGTTTCTTTTCTTTATCTGGCAGTTACCGCAGAGTTGAATAGGCGGATGGCAGGAATAACTTCCTGTACTGCTCCTTTGAGCCGCGGGGTTGGAGGAGTCTGCTGCTGATGCTGCTTCTCAGTTTATCCATGTTTTTATAGAGAGAGTGGGAAGGATTATCCATGATGGTCAGCAGTTTAGCCATCATTCTATCACTTGCCACTTCCTCCATGCTGGCTAGCTTGGAACAAACGACAGACCCAGCCTTTGTAATAAGTTTGTCCAGTCTGTTGGCATCTTAAGCTTTGATGCCAGCACCCTAGCAAAGAAGATGGTATTTGCCATGACAGACTGGTAGAACATGTGGAGCATCCTGTTGCAAACATTGAAAGGACCTGACCCGTGTTGGGGTGGATGGATGGATGATGGACGGATTTTATTGTAATCAGTCGTTTAATGCTACCAAAGCCTTATGAGACTCCATGAATGACAGCTTCTGCACAGGTGAGGCTGCCCTTCCCTGTGGGAAGCATTAGTGTCTTCCTCTGGTGGAAAAAAAAGAGAACTGCTGCATCAGCTGATCTTTATTTCAGAATAAATATGCTTCATTTTCATGTACAAAAGGAAGATGGTCGCATTTTCCAGAAACACAACATTATCAAAAATATAAAGCACATTTAACAAACGTTTGTTTTTTTCCATTCTTGAAGGTAGTTTTTCAGACCCAGAGGCTGTGCAGTTATCAAACTCACACACTCGCGCATACTTTTGCAAGGTGACATAACATCCACAGGTACGTGGACAGGACGAAAGGGTTCAGAAAATGTAGTTCTCTTCTGTGTCCTGTGATAACAAAAAAATTAATTACCGTTAGTTTACACAGGAGGCTTCTGGCTATTTTTCAGATTTTTAGAGGATAACATTTCATTGTCTTCAACTTTCTAAATTGATGCAAAAGTTAGAATTAGTATTTATTTAGCATATTTTTCATTGTTTTTTTCTAAATTAGTCCATTATGAGCAGTAACCTTGTTGTGCTTATTCTTCACAGCTTTTATTCCATCATGCCGGAGCTTTTGAGGTAAACATCGTTGAGGTGCAGCGGGTTCTTCTGCTCAGTGGGTGGAGTCACCCCTGCCTGGTGGATGAAGTGCTGCAAGTTGCTTTGCCTCAGCTCTTTGTTCAGCTCCTTGATCATCTTCTCTTTCTCCTGCAGCACAGAGAGCCTTTCTCGTCATCATTTTGATCCTTTTTTCCGCGAACTGCTCACAGTTTTACAGGATGCTGAAAAACTCTGAAAATTAGCGAAGGACTTCCACTTGCACTTGCACTTTTTAGTTTATTATTTGTTGAAAAAAAATTTAACTGTGTTGGAGTTCACCTAGGTGGACGAGAGTCGTGTCCCTTCGCCTTCAGGTGGGGGAAAGGTCTCTGACTGGGATTTAGACTTACGGGCCAAACAGCTGTTTGGAGTACCTGGCCTTCTTGGTGGCTCTCAAAGGGGTACTGAGAAGCGCCCCATCAGAGGACTCCATCATCCTCCTGGGGGACTTCAATGCCCACGTGGGCTTGTCAAAGTTTGTCCATAACAAACACCATGTTCAAGCACAAGGGTGTCCATCAACACACATGGTATCAGGACACCCTGATCGGCTTATATCTCCTGGGTTCCAGGAGATCTATGATCAACTTTGTAGTCATTTCAGGCGACCTTCTGACTTGTGTCTTGGTCACTTGAGTAAAGAGAGGGGTGGAGTTTTTCACTGATCACTACCTTGTGGTGATTTCGATTCGCTGGGGAAGGAGGCTGGAAATACCTGGCAGACCCAAACGTACTGGGAGGGTCTGCTGGGAATGTCTGACTGAGCCCTCCGTCAGGGAAGTCTTTAACTCCCATATCCGGAAGAGCTTCAAACAGGTACCAAGGGAGGCTGGTGACGTTGAGTCTGAATGCACTGTGTTCTCAACCTCCATTGTCTCTGCTGCTGTGGTCATAAGGCCTCTGGTGCCTGGCGGAAACCCCCAAATGGTCCACCAGTGGTGGACACCAGAAGTAAGGGGTGCCGTCAAGCTGAAAAAGGAGTCCTATCGGGTCTGGCTGGCTTGTGGGACTCCAGAGGCAGCTGACAGTTATCTAATTGAGCTGCAGCCTGGCAGTTTTGCAGAGACAAAAATTTGTTGCTGGGAGTAGTACGGTGAGGCCATGGAGAAGGATTATCGCTTGACCTCGGAGAGATGCTTTTTTTGCAAGCATTGTTTTAAGTGCAGGTGGGGAGCTGCTGACTTGACTGGGGACTTTGTCAGACGGTTGAAAAATTACTTTGTGGATCTCCTCAATCCCACTGACATGCCTTCTCTTGAGGAAGGTAGAGGGTGAGGACTTTGGGGTGGGGCTGTCCATTACCCAAGCTGAAGTTACCAAAGAAGAGAACGAGCTCCTCGGTGAAAAGACAGCGGGAGTGGACGAGGTCCACCCTGAGTTTCTCAAGTCTCTGGATGCTGTGGGAGTGTCTTGGTTAACACGTCTCTGCAGCATCACGTGGCAGTCCGGAACTGTACCGCTGGACTGGCAGACAGGGGTGGTGATTCCCTTGAAAAGTCTATGCCAGGGTACTAGAGAGGAGAGTCCGGCCAATAGTTGAACCTCAGATCCAGGAAAAAACAGTGCAGTTTCTGTCCTGGAACTGTGGAACAACTCTACACCCCCTTTTTAGAGTGCTGGAGGGTTCCTGGGAGTTTGTTCATCCAGTCCATTTTAGTTTTGTGGATTTTGAGAAGGCGCTTGACCACATTCCCCGTGGTGTCTTGTGGAAGGTGCTTTGGGAATATGGGGTCTGGGAAGCCTTACTGAGGGCTGTCCGGTCTCTGTATGACCGAAGCAGGAACTTGGTTCACATAGCCAGCAGTAAATCAGACCTGTTCCCGGTGCATGTTGGACTCCAGCAGGGCTGCCTTTTATCATCGGTTCTGTTCATACTCTTTGTGGAAATTTCAGAATGCAGCCAGACGCCAGAAGGGATCTGGTTTGGGAACCACAGGATTTTCTCTCTGCTCTTTGCAGATGATGTTGTCCTGTTGGCTTCATTGGGCCAGGACCTCCAGCATGCATTGGGGCGGTTTGCAGCCGAGTGTGAAGTGGCTGGGATGAGGGTCAGCACCGCTAAGTCTGAGGTCATGGTTCTCAACCGGAGAAAGGTAGTTTGTCGTCTCCGGGTGGGTGGAGTGCTTCTTCCCCAGGTGAAGGAGTTTAAATATCTTGGGGTTTTGTTCACAAGTGAGGGAAGATTGGAGCATGAGATCAACAGGCAGATTGGAGCGGTGTTCACCGTTTTACGGTCGTTGTACCGGTCCGTTGTAGTGAAGAGAGAGCTCAGCCAGAAAGCAAAGCTTTCAATTTACCAGTCAATCTTCACTCCAATACTCATCTATGGTTATGAGCTCTGGGTCATAACCGAAAGAACAAGGTTTCGGACACAAGGAGCCAAAGTGAGCTTCATCCGTAGGGTCGCTGGGCGCTCCCTTAGAGATAGGGTGAGACGCCCGGTCACTCGGGAGGAGCTTGTAGTGGAGCCACTGCTCCACTGTAAGGGCTATATAAAGGCTATACAAATACAATTGAATTGAATTGAATTGCTCCTCCACATCCAGAGGAGCCAATTGAGGTAGCTCAGGCATCTGGTTTGGATGCCTCCCTAGGGAGGTGTTCCGGGCATGTCCCACTGGGCAAAGACCCTGTAGAAGACCCAGGACATGCTGGAGAGACTGTGCCTCTCGGCTGGCCTGGGAACGCCTTGGGGTCACCCCAGAGGAGCTGGAGGAAGTGGTCAGGGAGAAGGAAGTCTAGGCATTTTTGCTTAGACTGCTACCCCTGCAACCTGGTCCCGGATGAGCGGAAGATGGATGGATGGATGAATAGATGGATGGATGGATGGATGGATGGATGGATGGTTGGATGGATGAATGGATGAATGGATGGATGGACTTCCAAAACAGAAACTTGGAACTCCTTTTGATCAGACGGGAAATGTGTAGTGTTTTTATGTCTTGAACTTTTTCTGCTGAAGTGGATCTGGTCTAAAGAGCTGCAATGCTTTGAGTGTCTCAGCTGTGCATTTGTACCTTTACCCTTCCCTCTGCCGTTTGCAGCTCCTGCTGTGTTTCTGCCAGCATCCTCTGCAGTTCTTCTCCAATCTGCAGACGGTTCTGGAGCTTCTGTGTCAGGGACATGAGGGCCTTGTTTTTCTGCTTATCTTCCACCTGGGAGCTCTCCTCCTGGGCCCTGAGGTCCAGCTCCTCCACCAGCTGTGTACACTTCGTGCGAAGCTCCTTCATTTCTTTGTTTTGTTTGTCTATAGAGGCATAAATCTCTTTGAGGCGTTTGCTCCTCCCTGTCAAGAACAGGGTTCACATTTATTGTTGCAGAAATGTTACAAAAGTCAGAGCTGTTAAAATGTTTTCATGCAGATTTGAAGTCCTACCCAGTTCAAGGTCTATCTCCACCTGTAGCTCCTCCTCCCATGTATCTCCATACATCAGCTCCATCTCGTTCTGCTTGAACTGCTGTTCCAGATCTGCCAGTTCCTCTGAGAACGCTGGACTCAAGCTGAAGATATCAGCAGAAGTGCTCTCCTGCTCCAAAAACACTGTCTCTTTCTCCAGAGCTTCAATCTGAAGCTCCAGATCCTGCAGCTTCCTCTGCTGCTGCAGGATCTGTCTGAATGCTTCCTCTTTAAAGGTTATTTCACAATCAGAGCTGTGCAGTGATGGGTCAGGCGATGACCTGGGTGACGGAGACACTTCTTTGTGTTTTTTACTTCTTCTTGGAAGAGATGAAGGACCTAGATTGAAGGTGAGAGCCTTCTGAGGTCCCTTGTGCTTTAGAGGTTCTGGGGGTCTTGGTGGAAGAGGCTGTCTCTCAAAGGTGGGGTTGTGTGAATCCTCACTGAGGCTGGGACCATTTCTTTGCAGAACAAACTGCACCTCTGCGGCCAGAGGTCCCAGCTGAGCCAACTGGTGCAGAGGACAGTCGTCAGCGACCAAGGTCTTCTCATTTCCTCGATACTTCATGGTGAGGGTGTACCGCCCTGTTTGACCTGCAGACACAGCCAACCGTCACGCCGAGCAGCACACACACACGTTTCCACTGCACAGCTTTACCACTGTATTATTTATTTATTTATTTATATTCATTTAAGTCATGAGAGGAGGAGAAGTCTCCAGTATGTTTTCTTCATTGTGTATGAGGTCATCACTTTTTTTAGGATCTTTGCTGAAGAGAGGGAAAATTCAGCCTCTCAGCCTCACCTGATCCAAATGTTTTTCAGAAACTTTTAGGCAGTTGTCAAGGTGTTTACTGACTTCAGCCACGTTTATAGAGGTTTTCTGGATTAATTTTTGGGATCTTTCTCTTTGTTTCTGGTTCCTGCTCACAGCTCTGTCTCTGTTCTCTGAACTGTCGGTTAAACTAAAGAGTCTGATTTTTCTAAATAGTCAAACAATAAATTTGCCACAATTTCACAACAGTGACAAAAAAAAGTTTTTATTCTAAAAGGTGAAAATGTATTACATTTATAGTGAAAATGTGAAAACATTTTAAGTTTCTCAGAAGAAAATCAATCTCCAAACAGCACAAGTGTTGTGATCTGTCAGTGTAGTGTGTGAAAAGCACAGCAGAATTAAGGCAGTTAGGTGAGGACATACCGATCGCTTGTGCAAGAGCGATGACGACATCCTGACAGGAAGTGTTCAGTGATAAGCCACAGACCACTCTGAGGACGCCCTCCACCCACACCTTCAGCTCCATGGCCCACGCTACTGCAGAGGCAGGCCAGACACCTGATACTGCGACAGACAACAGGAGAGACATCACGGCTGATGGCAGGAGGGCTGAGAGGCAGCAGCGTGTAATCACTGACAAGCAGGGAATGCTTCCACCTCACATGAAAACAAATGTAAAAAAAGGAATCTACATG
>BSAI01000020.1:324868-342428 GCA_036245035.1 Adrianichthys oophorus
AGTCTGTAGTGGGACTAGTGCATAGTTAGACTAGTCTGTAGTTAAACCAGTCTGTACTTGGACTAGTGCTTAGTTAGACTCGTCTGTAGCTAAACTAGTCTGTAGTTAGACTAGTCTGTAGTCTGTTTTTTTAGAAGAAAATCTGCTTTATCTGCACATGTCTGACTGTGGATGCAGGAGAAACAGGACAAATCTGGAAGAGCAGTGGGATCAGAGCATGAAGGCTCCTCAGCAGGTGTGCCACGGAGTTCTGTCATGTGTTCCCCGCCAGACAGGTTTTCACAGTCAGGAATGTTGCAGAACACGCACACATTCCTGGCTCTGACTCCGCCTACACATACCTTTTTCTGTTTACTGAGTTCCTACAGCACGGGGGTCAGTATCACTGAACTCCAGAAAAAAGCCAACGAGAGTCAAAGCAACAAAAGCAGGAGGTGATGAGGATGATTTCCTCTCACACAGCGACACATATTCTACAGACAAATGTTCAGCCATCAGGGCTCCTGAAGCAGCTCAAAAGACTTCTTATCTCATGTCTTCTTTTGGAAAGACTAAATTTAAAATGCCCTAATTTGAAACATGCGTCATTGCAACACGCTCCACTGAATTGTTTTAAATGATTTAACAGAACTTAACTCTGAAATGAAAATGAAATCGAAGTGTTGAGCAGAGCAACATCTGACAGGTCAAATCAAAATGACAGGGAGATGCTGGAGAAGGCTGACTGTGCAGGACGTCAGTGGAAGCTCTGACAAAAACCAGGGTTGGCTCCTTAAATATCAATTGCAATATTTTGCAATTTGCAAAGTTCCACCTGCAGCATCAATTTTCCACCTTTATCCCCTTTGTAGTAATTTATTACCATTTAAGATTATAAGGTATTTACATTTTTGATAAATCAAACTTTGAAACTGAGAGTACAAAGAGTTTGTGTGAGATTGTAAACATGTTGAGCTGTTAAACTCTCAGTTGGTGACCGGCCAGCAGCACCTCCAGATGTTCGTTCAGAGTTCGCATTGAGACAAGTGCGAGTTGTGTGAAATAAGAAAAGCAGGTTCATTTTGAAGGAAACAGAAGCCATGAAGCTGAGTGCTGGCAGAGACAGACACTCACCCTGAAGTTCCGCTTGTTCTCTGCTTCATCCACGCCACTCTTCTCCTCCTCCTCTTTGCTCAGGCTCCTCTTGCTGATGGGAGACTGAATGACTATGACCTCAACACTCACCTCCTCTCACTCACTCACCCGGGAATGAGGAGGAGGCGGGCTGAAGCGAAGGAATGCGGCCCAGCTGGCTGTGCTGTGTGACGTCATGGCGTGTTTGGTTGCTGTGCTAAGATCACTTACTCCACTTTCATGCTCATTTCCTGTAACATTTTAACTTTGCTCATCACATAAAGTCAGATCAATGCAAACCTTTTAAAAACACAGAGAAGTTTTAGTAATGAACCTTGTTTTTCTCTCCGTAAAGTCCTCAAGTCCTGAGCTTACTGGGTTTTCTTCAGGTAAGAGCTTCTGCCTTTCAGCAGAGCAGCATTTTGAAGAATCTTCTGTCTTGAGAGAGGTTTCAGTCTCCTTCCTGTGTTTGAACAGTGAAGTCACTGTGACACTGAAACCAGGTTCCTCCAGGAGAAACCAGGGGAGTGGCTCCTGTCACCACCCACCTCTGTTTCCATGACTCCTGCATTCCTGCCGGAAACTTCTGTCTTCCCTTCTGTCTGTAAATAATAACTGTGATCATCTGGAACCAGACATGAAGCAGAGTCAGCAGCAGAATACTCACCAAACCTGTAAAAATCGGATTCTTCCTGTGGTCTGTCTTCTTTAAAACCATTATAAAAACCATCAAAAAAAACTTAATAGTTCCATCTAGTGCTGAAAAGTGGAAATGAAATTAGATTAGGTCTGTTTCTGTCTGTAATTTCACACTTCAACTGAAGATGGCGCCCTGTTTCAGCGTGATTTTTAGGTGTTGATAGGTGAGGTGTTTCAGACCTGTGCATTCTTTTGAATCTGTAAGATATATCCACTCCACTGACCTGAATGCTGCTTGGTTGCTGTAAAATTCAAAATAATACAATTTAAGACATGAGAATATCATTGTTAATATTCTCAAATGAAAAAAAAGGTCAAGAAAAAACTTTACAGTATCAAATTATTAAGTCAGTTAATGTGGATATAAGATCAGGGCTGAAATGGGGTTTTCCTAAAACTGACATCTCAGGATCTAATTTACTAAGAAACCAAACAAGGAGCACAACACTGTGTAGCACACAAATATCTTCAATCTTCGTCTCAGTGAAGACTCTCAGTCATCCAGGATGGTTCACAGCAGAAAAAGTTTTAAAAAGGATTATCTGGACTTAGTTTTGTCAGCTGAAGACGCTTCGCCTCTGATCCAATAAGCTTTGTCATGCTTTTGGATCTGCCGTTTATTTAGGATTTGTCAGGATTTACAAAGACTGACTGTACTTTGCATGACAGGCACAAACAGCAGCATTTAGACGATGGTTTAGCATTCATAGGGCGGAGGAATGGACGCTTTTGGTGGTATATTACTTTTAATGGTTGCAATGATCACTCATTTTGACCATAAGAATTTGACCATGGTGCTCTTGCCTCACAGTGAGAAGGCCCTGGTTCAAATCCCTGCTGGGTCCTTTCAGTGTGGAGTTTCAAAGCTTCAAAGATGATTTGGTCGCTCTAAAGTGTTCCTAGGCGTGCATGTGTGGGAGGGAATATGTGGCACTGAGACAGCCTGTTCAAGATGTACCCCACCTTTGCCCAACAGTAGGCAGGACAGGCTCCCACAACCCTGTGACCCCAAAAGGGAGATGATGGGTTAGGAAAAAGGATGGATGGATGACATTTGACCATATTGTTGACTCCCCATTCTTGCTAGTTTTTACATGTGTAAAAATGTGGTGTAGAATAAGATATTTTTAAAAAAAGATGACAGCACCAAACAGCCCAAAGACTGAAGACAAGGGTCCAGAGGAATTTCCATTTGCCTATCAATAGACATGTTTTCGTTGCTTTCAGTTCTTCACAATTATCAATTATCATGTCAAAAAAAAAAAAAAAACACATCAGCATGACCATAACTCCGCCCCAGCCGGAGGAGTTTCAGTATCTTTGGGGTTCGAGTGTGGTAAGATCAGAGTGTGAGTGAGATTGGTGCAGTAAAATTCAGGAACAGTAATATCACAAACTGCTTAATACATAGTTTTTCCTCAGTATGTAGTGATTATTGAAGACTGGTGGTAGTCCTTACAGAGTCCTACTCTGATGCAGGTGTCTTTCTCATATGTCTTTGGAGGGAGTTTGTCTCTTCACCTTTTGCTTCCCAAGGCACAGAGATGACACCAAAGCTCTTCCATGCAATGTGTTGCTTAATATGGGTCACAAGCATACAATAAAGATGAATTGGCTTTGTCGGAATCGAGAACAACTGCAGTCTGAGCAGCTCTATGTGTTTGTATGATGGTATTAGGAATACTGCTTCTATCAAAGTAGATGACAGTGTTCCCTCGCTATACTGTGGTTCACCTTACATGACCATTTTATGTTGTTTTTTTTCAGTGAAATGTTGCTTGTCTTTTAACAGCACACTGTGTTCTGCACCTGACAGACACCAACCGTGCATTCTCATGTGTGTCACGGATGCCTGACTAAGTGATGGTTGCCCAGGCTCATGTGTGGATCTACCTGACTTAAGTGCTGACAGGCAAAAAAGGGCCTGTGGTAAATTCAAAAGTGGGAGCGCTGGTTCTGTACACACAACAGATTGTGTAATTTCCAACATGTGATGGTGAAAAAAGCCTCTGCTCCCTCGAATTATTAGCAGTGAGTCTCAGACCATACTCTGTCCTAAGGGAATTCTCTCACATTGTCACTATTGCTGTCCACATTGCGGTGTGGACTGATGCTGCAGCGGAATGGAACGTCATGCATCAGGCAGCTTCCACTCTGCTTAACCGAGACCCAGAGGCCTGTAATCACCGGGGACTTCTGTGTTTCCCTAACATCCTTCCTGACTAGCTGAGGGTATAATGTCCCCATGGAGAGAGGGAAATCCTGGATCTGCTCTATGCCAAGGTCCAGGACTTCTTCAGAGCTCTTCCCCTACCGCTACTGGGCAGACCAGATTACAATTGCCCACATACAGGAATAAAGAAAATGGACTCCTGATGAGAGTCTCAGAGGCTGTTCTGACTGTATGGTTGAGAGGGGCTTCGGAAGCCAAGGGGAAATGATACTGATGACCTTAAAGGGAAAGTGGGGCAAATTATATTCATTTCTCCATCAATACTGTGCTATTTCCCCAATGATGAACCCTGCACCGCTAACATTCCTAACAGGAAGAAGCAGATATTCAGGGATGGAGATAAAGAGAAGCTCAACAAAAGCTGAGAAGGCCTCTAAAACAATCCAAACCCGAGAGAAAGAAGAACCGACAAAGAAGGTTGCAACACAAGAACACAAGAACACAAGAGAGGTGTGGACATGTGGAAGGGAATGAGAGGCATCGCTGGTTTCAACAAAAAGAACCACCATGTTCTGGAGATGGATGTGGATAACAAGTGTGTAACGATAATTGACTTAATAAATGATTTGATTAATATTTCTAAGATCAAACCAGATCACAATTTGTTAATCGAGTCAACCTATACCATAATAAATACGCTTCTAAATGAGATAAAGTGATAATCAATATTAGAAAATTCTATTTGGATTGAGGCATGTTAGGTCTATTTTACTGTCAAATAAAAACGACCAAGTACCATCACAGCAGACAACACACGTGATGCAGCAAAAACGGATCAACCATCCTTCCAGTCCAATGTGAGGAAACACTTTGAATTTAGCAAAGTCATGTGACCTTACGGTGGTGCAGTGGTTAGCGCTGATGCCTCACAGCAAGAAGGTTTCTGGTTCAAATCCCGACTGGGATAAGCTAATTCAAACAATCATGCAATTGTAGAGGAGAATTTCGGACATCCATTCGCATTTTCATTGACTTGTCATTGAAAGTGTGCATTTAAACAGTGTGTAAGCACCTTTATAGTTGTTTCATATGCTATCCCTCCCCCCACATCGCCCGTTTCCTTTGCGACCGTCACATCACTATTGGAGATGATCATTATATTACATTATTATTACCACATTATATTACATTGAGCTTTAAATTCTTTTTTAAGTCGTGAAGTTTTGACAGCAGGTGTGCTTGGATGTATTAATAACAACCAGCAGATAGCACTATTTCTGAGTGAAAGGATTCGATCAGAGTATCAGTTTCAGCCCAGGCATGTCTAGTTGGTCAGTTGGACATCACAAGGCATTGATTTGGCTTGACCACTGAAAACCAGACTCTTAAATACACTGAGGTTGATGACCTAAATGAGGACAGCCGAGGATGATGAACCTGAAACTGCTGTGACTGACAAGGACAACTCAGAACATGACCACATATAACAAAACCCAAACTGAAGCACAGAATCCTCACTATTATCCACTTTTCAATAGTTAGTTAAAGTCATCTTGATGTTCTTTGTGGTTTATTCATTTCCATGACAGGAGTTGTACTTAAAAAAAGTGATGAAAATAAAGAGAAATGTAAATCTCTAAGAACTGGTGATTCTCTCAAAGTGGATCTAATGGTTTCTAAGGACCTGTGGACCCGTCGCGCTCCCAGCATTGTGATCAGAAGACTTTAAACATTTGTATTCAAGTGGACTTTGTGTTATTTCAGCCTGGTTTGTATTTTCTCTTGGACACCAGATGGAGTTGAACTGGACTTCTGTTTAAATGACTGAATATCAATTGTTTCATGAATGTTTTTCACATGAATAAAACATACTATTGAAACTTAAACCGTTTCTGATTCTGAAATCAAATTTTGAGGTCAATTTTGAGAATGATCCTACCCTAAAAAATTAAGTTACACCTAACATTATAATTCAAGTTGAGAAACTCAACAAGATTATGTCAGATTAGATCTGGCTTTGTTACCATAACTTCTACAGATCTAGTTAAGCTGCACCTTGATCCTCATGTTACCTCAACATGAACAAATTCTGTCGCACCAACATAAAGGCATTCAGATCTCCTGAAACAAATGTTTATTGCTAGATTAACACATTTAATTCAGATGGAAATACTTTCCAAATTATATTACGTTCACCCAACAAATGATTTTTGAGTCTATATATTCCAATAAAGCATTTTTTGTGTGCTTTATTCACACGACATCAAAAGGGGTAAATATCATGATGTCAAACTGAAATGAAAGTTTTGACGTCAGTTTGATTTGCACATTCGACTTGGTTTTGACATCAATTTGATGATGAGTTTTGATGTTTCTTTGACATCATTTCAACATCAATTGTCAACTGGGTCCATCTGGGATATTTCTAGACTCACCGCTGCGACTGCAGCAGCATTGAATCATAGGGTCCATCCGATTTCAGTTTGAATTGAAAAGAAAACATCAAATATAATTTTAAGCCTGAAATGATTTAAAGAAGCCTAAATCTCTCAGAAATAGAAGAAGCATGGAGGTCAATCTGATATTAAGTTGATGTTTAACATGCAGCCATCGAATTGATATCAAATGAAAGTCAACTGTATTACCCAGCATTCTTCCTGTTGTTTTTTCATGTGAGATTGAATTTCTACTGTTGATGTATTTCCCACACTGAAACAACGGTATTAGAACAAAAGTTAAACTAATGTGCACAAGGCTGCACCGGGAGAGACCGGTGAACCCAGAGACAGAAAAGTGCTCGCCGGCACCTCTGTAGAGCTCTCCGAAGCATATAAGCAAAAGCTCCTCGCTCAACATCATCCATGTTTTCCATGATGTGGTCAATCAATGAAGCTTGTCGGCAGTTGCTCCACGGCCGTGACCTCAAGTCATTGAGCGGTAAATTTGACATGCCTCAAAAGACGGGCGGCAGACGCGAATTTGACGCTTCGGCCACGTCCGGTGTGAATGCAGCATCAAACAGAAGAACCGCAGGAGACTGGACAGACTGAAGAGATGCTTAGAGGTGAGACTAAGTTCACCGCCATCATGGATAACATCAACCATCCTCTATGTAATGTGTCATGTGGACAAAGAAGCAGTGGAGGCTACAGATTCCCCTATGGTGCAAAATGAAGATGTTAAGTCTCGCTTTTGTTCCTACAGCGATCAGACTGGAGATCTGTTCTGTCAGTCCCTGGCCCGGTCCTGGGCTGCATGCGCACACAGACAACACACATCCCCACTACAGCCACACCACTGTCCGGAAAAAAAACAATCTGTCTGGAATATGGGGCAAGAAGAATTTTTTTATTTTGACTCTTAAAACTTAAATAATAACTACTTTATTTTGTTTAAAAAATCTGCTCCCTGTGCAGGACTCGATCCGGCAATCTTTGAATCACAAGGTCAGTTAATTCTTAAGTCTTTTCAACCAAAAACGAGAGTTTTCTCCGACCGAAATGCAGAGGAGGGGGGTGAACTTCCAAGCAATTGAATGTAAATAAAACAGATAAACCTCTGCTTTTTTTCTTTTTTGACCATAAAGCTGTCCCTGAGGGCTTGTTTTGCTGCTTTGTCATCCTTAAAGTTTTAAAGAAGCACGAACAGCGTGTTAGGTTCAACTAACCTAAAACATTTGTTTCTGCAAAAGAAAGGAGACAGAGGCAATTAGGTTCTTTTTACTTGCAATGAGAAACAGAAGGAAGCACACCAACCGTTTCTGAAACTCCCTCCCGAACTCTTGCCATTTATTAAAAACTGGGTGTTCCCTAGTTATAATGCAAATGTAGCTCTGAGGGAGGGGAGGGGAGGGGAGGGGGGGTTTGAGCTACATCTGAGGATAAGAGTTATACAGAGTTTTCAGCTCAGCCTGTTTTTCAAACCAGACCCATCTCTCTTATGACTTCTTCCAGGTAACAGGCCTCAAGGATCAGCAAAACAGCACACTGCACTGTTTCAGAGCAAGCCACTTTATCTGTTATTCCAACACAACAAAAGTAGAAAAAGAAGTAGAAATGATTGCGTTTTGCGTGAGCGGCGTAGCATGTACTTCTTTGCGAAAGCAAACCAGATATTTTATCGCAAAAGTTGCTTTCGAAGCTTTCTCATACTTTTCATCCATCCATCAATTTTCTCAACCTGCCGTATCCCTTTAGGGGTCACGGGGATGCCAGAGCCTGACCTGGCTACTGTTGGGTGAAGGCGGGGTATAGTCTGGACACATCACAAGTCTGTCACAGGGCACACAATCACACACCCACAGCAAATGATATTAGGCAACTGCAATTATTGGGTTAAAAAGGCTGCAGGTTGCATGAGGTTATAACAACAACAGTAACTGTGCAAAAGATAACAGGACTCAGTGAAATGGAAACAGGCTAACTTTAACAAAAAAAAAAAAAGGAAAACTCAGCTGCAAGGCTGTGCATTGTGATTTGTGTTTGTAATTATAGCCTTTCTGTTGAATTGCAGAGCTGAAACCCAACAAGACTTGCAGAACAACACTCTACATTATCTATTTAACAAACACTAATCAACTGCATGCATGTCACCACAGCACCCATTTAATTACTAAATGGAAAATCTATTGTTAGGGTGTAATCAGGCACAGAGCAATAAAGCAGTTTTTTTTCTATTAAATTCTGTCTGTAGGACCCAGGTATTCTACCACACACATGGAATGAAAACTATCTACGATAGATCTGAACTTTTCTGTTTCTATTAACTGTTTACACGTTTTTCTAGTGGAAAACTGTATCCTTTCTCCTATCCTAAAGTTATGTCACAGTGATGTAATCTTTTAGATTTCAGAATGACAATAAACCAAAACAAAGTAAACTCAGACATAAACAGACTGTCAGTGAGACCTCAAACTGTGGGAGTGGCCATTCTGACCTTTGGCTAATTTAGAATTAAGCTTTATTTATCTGTTCATTTATTGGTGTAAAGCATCATTTGTTAAACTAATTTGTCAACACATCTGTCCCAGAAAGCCTGAGGAAAACGTGTAAAGTTAATGCCTCAGTCCCAACTGCCTTTAATGGTGGATATGGGCTGCTGACAGGCAAAAAATGGGCAAATCTGCACAGGGCATGCAGGTGGCTGGCCCGCATGAATTTTGAAGGTCATGGGCAGGATTATGGGAAAGTTCAAAGTTAGAGTTTCTGTGAATCAGCAGAATATGTATGCTGTTGTGTAACTTCTTGAACACCCAGCAGCCAATCAGAATAGAGTATTCTCTCAGACCATTTAAAGAGCAGAAACACAATGTTAGTTTCTTATGGTTGTATTTCAGCATCTTTGTTTTCTTGGAGTAATACTGCAGACATTAAAGTCTTTAGAGTTCTGCTTATCTTACCGTTGATGTGTTTTATGCACACACATTACACTTCTGATTTAACACTTTATAAATTTAAACATTTCAGACAATAGGAATAAATGAAATGTTTTCTCTCTGGCTTGTTTTTGTTCAAAAGCTGCATATTGTCGTATAAAATGTAACTTGTTGTGAATAATCAAATTGATTTTTTTAATGTTACTTTTTTTGTTTTCGTTGCCAATTTTCCTTTTCCTGACACATTTCAGTTTCGTCTTGTTGTTTGTGGTTGTATTGGTGATCAGCCGGTCCACCTCCTCCTCTGATGGCGCCACTCTTTCCAGTATGACACCAGGTGGAACTTGACACTGATGAGCAGCTTGTGCTTCCACTCTGCTGTGTACCAGGAGCCAACAGGACATTGAAGCTAAGGCAGAAGTTTTGTCTTAAAACTCTAAACTGTGTGGAAAGGGATCCCAACTGAAAACACTGTAGAGGCAGCCAGTAAGCCCTGCATTCCTCTGGACAGTTGACAAACACCAAGTGGCCTTTTGTTTGTTCTGTGGTGTTCAGCAACACACTTGCCTGCTAAAGCTAATTTTGGTCACTTACCTGGTGCATTGTTGTGGTTTTGTTTCGTTAAAGGGTTTTTCACCTTAAAGGCAAAATCAAGTGAAGTAAAAAGTCAAGCCCAAGGAGAAATAGAAAGGAAAGCTCAAAGTCAAATCCAGAGAGAAGCCAAAACTCAACTTCAAAGTTAAGTCAAAGTCTATTTCAAAGGAAAAGTCAAACTCAAAGTTAAACTGCAAATACAAAGCTGATGTTGCTGCTGCAGCTGTAATAAATACATATTTTGAGTGAAATCCTTTTACATCTCTTCTTTTGTAAGTATCCCATCTTTTCAAGTGTGAGAAACCACACAGTTAAATGAAGAAACACTTGGCAGTGGTTTTAGATATTTATTTAAAGGAATGAGTTCCAACCTGCATGCATGGTTCCTGCACTTTGCTCCTCAGTGAACCACCAACCCTCACCCTGATCAGACAGCTGTCTGTATGTTCAAATACTTTATGAAAAATGATGATCAGATAAATGTATCACAAAAACTGACATTAATTGTTTGCACTAATGCAGACATATAGATCTAATTTTCATTAGAAAGTAATGTTCCTGCACTCATGTCTGTGTGACATCCCATCAAGGTTGCTGTGTTTTGCTGCCAAATTAAACTGCAGGGTAATCAAATGATCTAGACACAACTTCAAACACAATACAACGTGCTGACATCAACCACTTTGGGTAAACCACAGAAACAGATGAGCGTTAAAAACATAGGAACCACGTCGGACTCTGTTTTCCCACCGTTGAGATTTCACTGAAAAATGTAGTCTCATCAGGTTCCTGCTGATGGAAGATGTATTCAATGAAGCGAGCGGTCCCTGTGTGATTGTCTGATGAATGTGTTGAGCAGAGACAGTCTGAGCTAAACTCATGTTTCTGACTGAAAGTGACTTTAGTGTGGAAGAAGACGGCGTCTCTGTGTAAACTTGAGGACAGCTGTCTCAGCTCAGTGAGTCGTGCTTTATCCCTCTGCTGTCAGAGGACATGTTTTCTGGTTTGGCTTCTTTGACTTGGAAGTGTAAGAGTGTGTTTGTGTGTGTCTGCATCATCTTGCTCTGCTGGCAAGAGCGTCACAATAGAGCTGACTAATGCAGAAATAGACTGCAGGCTAAGCTCCTTTTGCCTGAAATGTCTTGAAAAGCAGAGTGCTTTCTGCTGCCCTTTCCTGCAGTATTTGTTTTTCTCCCGTCATTCATGTGTGTCACCGGTGTTAATACACTCATTGTTCTGCATGCAAAGAGATGGTTTGATGATGGAACATCCTTTGCGCAATGCTCCTGTGATTGATTTGATTGATGCTGCTGTTGTGTAGATATGCAGATGCGGTCTGTTAGTGGTTTCTGGAGCTCTTGATGTTGGTGAGGGCAAAGGAACCCAGGCTTCCCTTGACATCTTAATGAGCCGTGTCGAAATGCCTTTTATGTTTAATGTGATTGGTTTCATTCGATTGTGAAATGAATGTACTTATCAGGAGAGACAGGGGGATTCTGGGTTATCTTAGTCGTGCTGTTGTGAGCAGTGTAATCAGAAAACCATGACCTTTGCCCAGAAACATCTCAAATGAGACATTTGAGATGGGCTTCGATCTCCTTCACGAAGAAGCTGATATAGAGGATGGATCAATAATCCCCTGAGGGTTTAAAACAAATTAAATCAACTTTCCAAAACATTGAGACATTGAAAAAAAATGGAAATAAAAGAATGTAGAGCAGGATAGTGGATGTAGGCTCAAATGGGTCCCTACTTATTGACCAGAGTTTGCTCCGCCCACTTCAAAGAACATCCAGTTGGGAAGGACAAAGTAAAGTGAAAGTTATGTTGAGCCTGCCCATGACTTCACCTACCTGTCTATTAAAAAGTGAGCTGTACTAACACACAACCGCAGTTTAATCATCTTTTGATCTGTTTTCAGCTTTGCTGAGCACTCACTGATTACACTCTTTTGTTCCCCCTCAAGACTCCAACATTAGCGGTGCAACTAAAATAGCTAGCAATACTGGAGCCATCCAGCCATTCAGTTCTGATCCAGATTCCAGCTCAGACGAGGAAAACAAAGGCGTTCACGGATCTGTTTGTCTGCAAGTGGAGGCGTCAGAAGCCGAGCTGGGAGCTGGTGACCCGCCCAGCGTACTTTCTACGTCACAAATATGACCTTTTCAAATACCTTTTTGTCTGCTCCTGGCCCTGCCTTCGCCCATGAGTAGCCGGGTTAGGCTCCGGCAACCCCGTGACCCCGAAAGGGATAAAACGGATTGGAAAATGAATGTCTGCTCCTGATTCGCAGCAAGTTGAATAAAGAAATACTCAGAAATGCAATTTTTAGTTTAATTTTTAATATGTCCTCCGTCATGAGAAAACATCACAACAGCATGTTAAAAACTCCATTTTCATCAGAGTGGGGCTTTAACGATCTGAGGAAAGAGGAAAAAAAATGTTCATCAAAACGACATCAAGTCGCCCATTTTTGTTGTCTAACGTAAAATTTCTTTATTTTAAGTCAAAATAGGAAATTGCTTCTTTTTGCAATCTGCCTCTTGTGATCATTTGAGAAAACTTATCCTAAAACATTTCAAGGACTGTATGTTGTCCAGCTCTAAAAGTGAAGCAGTGAAAAAAGCCAAACAAATGGAGGCCCAAATCTTCACAAAGACCGTTGGACACGCGCTCAGTGGCTTTCATCTGAAGCCTGCAGGTGGATCACTTCACTGGTTACATAACACACACATATTCCTTTTCCTGCAGGTCGTCTGCTGCTGATGCTTCCCTGTGATTCTTGTTCCATTGCAGTAAATCTGCAGCCTCCTTTGATGATCTCATTCTGTTGTCTTTGGTCAATAAAACTAAACCAAACTGGAGTGTTGTCAGTAATATGTTCCAGTGAAGTCCTATAAACTGACCTGCAGACCTGGAGTTTAATGAGAAAAGTAGAGCCGCTGCTGACATTTGAAAAGAGCGTTTCAGCTGAAGGTAAGTTGGAGATCGATTGAAGCACGAAGGTATTTATGTGCTTCAACTCTCTCTGCTGTCTGGCCTTTTCCTTCCAGGGCAGGAGCACTGAACTTTCTCTGATGGAAATCAATAACCCGCTTCTTGGTTTTTGAAGCGTTTAGAAGGAGGGGGCCAAAGGATACCATGATGTGAAAACTGCAGACTTTTCATATGTGAAATTACAAAGTTAAATGGGATCTTTGCCTCTGGTGAAAGGCAGGACTGAGTGGCACATATGGAAACAGGAGCGCCTTCCTTCATGTTTCTGGGATCTCAGCATGTGACTGTTTCAAGCCTGCATTGTGTGTAGTCTTGCACTTACCGTGACCAGTAAGTTTGCATTTGACCCATTTGGAAGACAGTTTTTACCTGAACTTCAGACCATTCCAGGTCTGATGATGCTGCTGATGTGACCATGTGATTGGCATTGCCCATTTGCTGCTACACAGTGACGTGTTCACACAGACGCCATTACTGTGCATTGAGTCACGCCAACAGAACGCTGCTGTTCCAGTAGAGGACAGGCAGGCATCAACCACTAAAAGCATTCTAGCTCCCTCATTTCTTAACCCATTTTCACAAAACATGGCTTGAATTAAAGCTTGGAAAATGTTTGACCTCGTGGTATATTTAAACGTTTATTATCTCTAAAGATTCATCTGTAACTAGAGCAAGGATTGCACCTTCTAGTGTTACAGGTAAAGTGTTGCTGTTAAATGAACAGCTTCTAAATACTTGTGGTTTTTGCCTCTATACTAGAATCTATATAACTAGGCTTGTAAAGGCTTGTCACCCAAGCCCAGAAAGGAGGGAGATTGATGTAGTTCAATTACATGAATGGCTAATTAACTTTACAGAGTTAGGTAACAAAGCCGTTTCCCTATTAAAAACACATACAACGAAAACCAAACACCATCTAACACACACACAAATGAAATTAGGTAAGCAGCAAGTTGTAAAAATTTACCATACTGAAAAAAAAAGTTAGAAATGACATCTTTTATTATACAGCTCCTTCCCCAACAACTCTTCAGTGTCACTTTATGTCACTGGGCAGAAAGTGAGAACTGCAGATTCTGGTTGGGCTTCCTCAGGTCCAAGAAAGAAGTTCAACACTAGCAACACGTGTTTAGAAAAATACGTGTGAACAATCACTGTCTTTAAAAGAAATATGTGCGACCAACAACAACTTTTAGCCTCGAACACATGAATTAGCTGCGGGTGATGCAGCAACGTGCATCTTGGCCGCACATTTTACGAGTGAATTTCCAGTTTTTGTGATGGTTCATCAGCCATGTTTTAAAACATTAATAATAAATAAATTAATTATTACATTATTTATTAACTAAATTAGCATGCTACTTGCTAGCACCCACTTTAGCAAAAGCTTCATGCTTCCTTGCCCGATTTCTCTCTATGAAAATGCACTTCCTGTCCTGTGAGGATTCCACTCCATCAAATGATTTAGTTTTCATGGTTTTTGCAGTTGATTGCATAACATTGCATCCTCTTTTGTGATTCGTTACGTATTTATTCGGACCTCCTTTGTTCAGGAAGACTCAGTGCATAGCAATGCTGCATGTGTGTCATGTATTATGTCATGTGAAGGACAATCCAGTAAATATATCAATGGCTGTGACCCGTCAAACAAAATATTTAACTTAGTTCATTAAAAATGGCATGTAGTGCAGTAGTCTCAGCAAAATTCAAAACAACAATACTTTAATAAATCTTTGGAATCCATTTAGTAATAATAGCGATTTCATGCAATTTATTTTAATTTTAAAATAAGAACATAATAAATCTTTAAAGACCCACTCCAATAAAAATCATGTCTTTAACATATTCTTGTAGCATTTTTCTCATGATGGAGGAGACAGACATGAAAGAATTTAGGATTAAAACTGTGTTTCTGAGTATTTCTTTATTCAAATCATGTTGCATCAGGAGCAGATGAAAACCAAATGTTTGTAAAAGCTCAGACTTATGATGCATCTACTGCCGTGGGCGAGCCAAAGTCTCGCTTTCTCTGCTCCATTCTAAATCCTCTTCTTGCAGACAAACAGATCTATGAACGTCTTTGTTTTCCTGGTCTGAGCTGGAATCTGGATCAGAACTGTACGGCTGTATAGCTCTGATATTGATCACCATTTTTGTTGCACTGTAATGTTAGCTTGAGGGGATGGGGGCTGTAAGCTAGCAGAAGAGAGTGTAAACAGATGGGTGATGGGAAGTGGGGGCAGGATTTCTCCGCCCACAACTCAGATGTGAATTTCTAATGGCCTGTGCCTGGGGTTGGGGCAGGGGGATGCCTAGAACTCCCAGGTGGTGGTGAGCTGTTCGTCTGGGGCTGGGGGGCTCTCTGGGGCATGGGGCCCCGTGGCGGGCCCACCTGGCATGGCAGGGCGCAATTCTTCTGGCTAGGCTGGACCTTGCCCTCTCTGTACTCCTTTGCCTCCCTGCTCTTGGGTGTTCGGGGCCCCTGTGCAGGTCCCACTGGTCCTGTCTGGGTGGCTGACAGGATTTCCCAGCGGGTGGACATCCTCTATGTGTTATCCAGCGGAGTCGGGGGGCCTTGGCTACAGCTGCTGCTTGGCTGAGGTCTTGGTGTGGAGGTGGCCTGGACACTCTCCCTCTTTTTACATTCCATCTACCACCTCAGTAGAACACAAACACCTGAGCACAGGTGTCAGCTGTTGCATAAGCAGTAGCGTAACAGAATGAAATGCTTTACATGTGTTGGTATGTTTGCATGAGTATGTGTGTGGTCATGCCCCGCCCATTTTTGACTAATACTTAAACCTGACAGCAATAATGATAAACCTCCAACACCTTGTTGCTTTATAGTTCAACCCCCCACTTCAGTAATCATCCTCCAACTTGCTTCATCCCCTTTTTCCTTCTTTCCTGTCCCACTCTCTTCTTCTCTCTTATTTTTTTCTGTCCAGTCCAGCAAAAATAAAAAAAAAAACAACCTGTACAAACATAATCGATAAATAAAGTTTTGCCTCAAATACAAAAGGGGTTTATACACAGAAGATTCATAACCCGCTGTTGTAACAGTAAAATCTGTCTAACACAAGAGGTTCTCAGCTCTGCTCTGTTTGCTCAGCTGTTGGACAGGATAAGTTTAAGTAAACATAAAGAAATCCATAAGAATAAATAAAAATTACATAATCATAATTAAAAGACCACTTGATTATTGTTCCCTCACTTTATCGCAGTTCACCTTTCACAGTCTCGCTGTGACACAGATTTTTTCAGTGCTTTTAAGAAAACGTTTGTTCCCACTCTCTCTTTACAGCATCGTGTTCTGTGTCCTGATTGGCTGAGATTGACCTTGTCAGTCAACCACCTCAGAGTTGTGTCTCCTGTACATAATGCATTCAGTTTTCCAAATTAACCTAAATCTTTGGTTGCATAAGATTTTAGTTTTCATTTCATAGTACAGTCCCAATGTTTTTAATGAACATTTGAACTTTAAGAGTTTAAACAAGAGAGAAGAGCGTGAAAACTGTGTGAGAAAAGTGGATAAAGTGTGTGGTTTTACAGCATTTAAACATCTGTAATTCTACTTTGCAGATTTCACCTATCATGAGTTATCTATTGATCGTTTAGATAAATGAGGGAGCGCTGTAGATCAGCAGGTGATTGGAGTAACCTTATTTTAAACTTTTTAATACTTGCTTATATTATTCAGAAGCACAGAGTGTTTTGGAACTAGGTTGTACGTTTGCTGGGAGTGAATGAATATTAACTTACTTGTGTCACAGCCTCTCTAGTGGTTGCCTGGTGAATTGACTTGGCTCCAATTGAAACAAGATACACAGGATTGTCTTTACTACTGAGTTGATGTTAGTTTTAAGGTTTCTGTGGGACCTAAAACTTGTTTTCTTTTTTGTTGTTAACTGTCCTATAGATGCTCAGTAGTTTTGTGTGGGCTCATGCAGAAATGCATCTACATTATTTATGAGCCTATACTTTATCCCCTTACGTTGATTATTCTACGAGAACACCGCAGATATCTTCAGGGAGCATCGGTGTCCTCTTCAGATAAAAACTCTCCTCTGTTGCGGATTGAAGAAGTTTACCATTTCCTGGATGGTCAGAGGTCTGGATGATGTGACAGGATCATTCCAAATGAAGCCATGAGGTCATGTGGATTTACAGTCAGGGTTCCTGCTTTGGCAGACTGCTGCTGGGCCAGTGCCGGCTGAACTTCTTATGGCATGTCTTGCTTTTGCTCTTTTGTTCAGACAGTGTGATGTGAGGACACCCTACGGCAGGACTCGGGCTGACGAGCGGCACAGCCACTTTAAAGTGAATCATGTCTGTGATTTCACCCGTCACTCTCTGGGGTTGGTCCACTTTTTTCCCGGTAATTATCAGGTAATGATTTAGAGAAAAGCTGAGCAGAGGTCCCAATGCCCCCCAACCCCCCCAGGTCTTTGTTACAGACATGGATGTTGTGCGGGTGTTGGGGGAGGTTGGGGGGTCTGGAGGGGCCATCTGCTGGGGGCCAGGAGGTTTTTTGTTGTGATGGAGTGATGAGACTGATAGATTGTGGTTGTTACCTACTGCTGGTTTAATCAAGTGAAAGTGTCCCAGCA
>BSAI01000020.1:342528-391188 GCA_036245035.1 Adrianichthys oophorus
CACACACACACACACACACACACACACACAGCCCTCCCACCCGGACACATACACAATCTCAAAATCAGTCGAAAACGTTACATAGAAAAGAAAGTGTAGAGAGCTTGGCCGAGTGTGGAAAAACTGACAGATCATTGGAGCTTTGGGATATTTTCATGGTTTTATTTTCAGGTTACTTCAGGACGAAGTGGAAATTTTTAACGGAAGTCACTTTCATCCTCCTCTGTCTTCACGACCTGAATTGGGTTTGGAAAAAGGGAAGACTAAAAAGAAGGAAAAACTGCGCATGCGTGATCCCTAATAAAAGCGGCTGCATCAAGTTGAAACTACAGCGGAAATGTGAACACCTTTCAAAATAAATCCTTTAATTAGGTTAAAAACTATCAGCCTGGTTGACTAAAAACTTTGGCTGAAGAAAAGTCAGCTGCAAATTGTTTCTTTTAAAAAAAATATTCACATTCTGAGTCACTTTCAGTTTCTGTTGTTTTAGAGTAGTTTTGTTTTGTCTCATATTTGGGTTCTGCCCAGTTTTTTGTTTGTTTTTCGTTTCTCCTGTTCAGTTTAAAACTGTTTTCTTCAATAAGAATCTGGTTTTCAGTTTTCTATGGTCTTCGTGAGACTCGTTGGTTCTGTAAGGATGTGGTGTTTGGTGAGTTGTTGATTAAAGTTCCACTTTACAGTACAAGTCCAAGCCTCCTGGATTTGCACCCACCATCACCACTCTACAACGTTGATGTTTAATTAAAATATCTTGAGACAATTTACGGCTTGTATTTTGTCTCTTAAAAGAGACAAATAAAACTCAGTTAAGCTTTCCTCCCTCCACAAAACAGAATTGTTTTCTCAGAAATGTTTCTGGATATCCAAGCGTGGGTCAATAGTTTTCCTTCCTCAAATGTTGATTGTACAGGAAAGTTGGATCAGTCCGTTTCAAAGTCCCTTTAATATTTGCATTTTTGGGTCCACATTTTCTGCTAAAATGAAAAATAATTGGATTATTGGTTAGTTCTGTTGATTGATGTAACGTTGATTAACCACAGATACTGTCACCAATCATAAAACTAAAAAGTTTGGGGAAATAGGGAAAACATCATAACAAAACAATTGTCTAATTTTTTTCTTTTGTTAATTAATTGTTAGAAATGGGATATATTAATGGTTCATGACATTTTTTTTCTAGATATTTTGGTGTAAGGTTTGAGCATTTATTTTGAAGGTCCGCCCGGAAGTGTGTGTCAGCGAAGCGTTCTGCCGCAGGATGCTGGACCACCGGCAGCAGCAGCAGCGGTAGATGCTGTCCCATCATCAGATCCCACCCATCGGGGCTGCCGCGCTCCGCTCCTCCGGCGCCCGCACCATGAGTCCCGCATCCCGCCCCGCAGTCTGAGCTGCTCCGAGGACCGCGGTGTCTGTCGCGCGCATCCAGCTCACCTGCACGAGCATCGCGGCGAGCCGTGAACGGCGACCGAGGCGAACTCCACCGCGCCGCGGAGCTGCGCTTTTCGTCGCAGAGAGGCGTCCCACCGCACCGCCGCTACGCAGAGTCCCCCCCGCCGCACCGCAACATGTCATCCACGGGCAAGGACGCGAACAGCGGGCATTACGCCAACTATGTGGGACCGTACCGCCTGGAGAAGACGCTGGGCAAAGGACAGACAGGTTAGTCCATCCTCCGGAGGCGGCGGCGCCGGGATCCCGCGCACATCACCGGCGATGCGGGGATCCGGATGCGGGGAGAAGCCGCGGAGATGCGGAGGTTTTGGGGAGGGGGGAACAGTCTAGGGGATGGGGGATGAAGAGCTGCTCCCCTGATGATGAGGAGGATGATGATGGTGTGGATGATGGCTGTGTGCCTTTAATCGTTGTTGTCAGGCAGACGGAGCAGGGCGATGAGGAGACTTTCCTGTGTCTGCTCCTGCTGTACTCCCATCGGCCTCTGCAGGAGATGCTGCGCGCGTGCACGCACGCACGGTGCCGCAGCTCTTGCTTTAGTGGTGAAGTCCGTTTTTTTGGACTTTTCCAGCTTCGGGGAGGAGGACCCTGCTGGAGGAAAGATGAGGAGGCGGCCTCCTCCTGAGTCCTGTTGGGAATCAGGGGGAATGTAAGGCGCAGAAACCTCTGGGATCAGCGGTCCTGGTCCAGCTGGTTCCTAGAACAGGAGAGGAGATCCTGCAGACCGGTCTGCAGCTTCCTGGAAGCTTCCTTCCAGCTTCCTCATCTGAGTTTCCTCAAATATCTCCTGCAGAAGTGATTGGATTTCTGGCAAAAGTATCAGAGAAACAAAAATTCCTTTGTGGTAAAAGTCGGCTTTGATTTCTCCTTCATGTTCTGCCAAAAACAGCAGCATTTAGTCACAAAGCAGTTATGTAACCTGCAGATGTTCTACCACGATCTCAAAGCTGCTGCTGTCATCTGAGAGCTTTCAAAGTCGCGGAACACCCCAAAGAATTAGAATCATTTCTACGTGGAAAACATCGCTGAAGCTCTGGAATTTTCCTGACTTTTGGTGCTTTTAAAGTTGAGGATATTCCTTTCAAGAATTGTTCTGAATCAGCTGACCTGTGATGGTTTCATAGATCAGCTGATTATAGCAGGAAGTGTTTCCTCCTCGTTGTGAGGAGGACCCAGCAGGCGCTCCGGGAACTTCATCTCAGGATGGTTGGAAGGAGGAGTAACGGGAAGTTCAGCCGCTTTCTGACATGAATGCTCCAGGATGCTCCTCAGATTGGGTGCTGCTGTGGTTTCTGGTGTTTGGTGGGTGAGGACTTTTGAATGCATGTCAGCGACCCCCCCCAATGGGGAGCTTCTGTGGGAGCCTGTGGAAAACAGCAAACATTTGAACAAAGAGTTTTTGTTGCTGCTCCTCCTCTGATGATCTAACCATTCGCATATTTCAACAATGATTGTATTAACATTTATTCTTATAACATGATTTTCAGCTAACGAGCAGTTTCTGCTGACTCGGTAATTCAGAACAACAGAGGTGTCACTTGCTCTCTCTGCTGCACGTTTTCTTACTCACTTCATATTAAAGAAACTCAAGGAGTATTTGTAAGTGAATCACTGCAGTGGTGACAGAAATGCATCTCCTGTAACGGTGAATGAGAGGGATGAAGCTGATCACCGAACAAACTTCCGGGATTCTATAGTTTTTAGTTTTTCTAGTAATTGAACCTGTTTTTGTGGTGCTAAGCAGCAGAACCTTTGCACAGTAGTCGTGCATAAACCACAGCTGAAGGCTGAGCTCCTCTGGAAGCTCTCCACTCTGGTTGGGTGACCCAGCTTGCAGCTGGAGTTGCGTCTTCATGGTGGGTTTGAGCTGCAAACCAAGCATCTGAACAATCGGCAGTGTTGACGTGTGTGCGGGCACGGTGAAGCCCCTCCATTCTTCTTACCAGGGCTTTCCCAGGCTTCATGTGGTGCTCCACTTCTGAATCTTGGCCAGCAGTTTCTGCTGTTGCCATGGTTTCCGCTCTCCTCCAGGGACAAAGGCTCCTCTCTTCACTCTTGACTGCAGGATCATGGGCTGCCCGTCTTTTCCTCTTTTTGTTGTCACTTCTCGCACTCGATACTCGGCCGTCTGACCCGATGTGTCACAGAGAAACTGGCAGAAAGGCACAGGCGGAGGCTGCTTCTTAAAGTGTGAACATCCTCCTTTCCACCTGTCATCCATTCTGTCCTGTGACTCCACCCCCCAAAAACATTCAAAGCTTTGCTCTTCAATGTCTGTGTCATGCAGCATGTTTGCTTTTTGATTCCACTGTATGTGAATTAGTCAGACATTTGTCTGTTGGAGCGATTCCACCAAAACTGCAATCTGGATCAACATCAAAAACTGCTTTGATTGCAAAAAAATACACAAATATACAGCTGAGGTCACGAATAATAAAGCAATGGTAATAATCAACAGTATCAGCAGCTGCTCCACCTGTGGCTCACATTGATCTTAAGGTGTTTTTATCAGAAAAAGCTGATTTTTCCGTTGCAGCAATGCTTCAATTGCAGATAGAGAAACCAAATAGGTTAACTTGTCACACAGTTTGGGATTTTCTTCATATTTTATGAACATTTCCTCACCATTCACTCTCCCAAACAGTGCCTTCTGCCCCGTTTCTCCGTTCTCTGGTCTGCATGTCTTCTGGATCCTTCATTAGCGCAACAGCTAGCATGATTGCTACAAGTCAGGGAAGTGCTCAGAAGAATACCAACTGACAAATAAAGGAAATAAACATTCAAGTGAAACAAAAGAAGTGAGCCATAAATAAGAATATGCAAAGAACATCATGCAAATCAAACTGCAGCAGTGTTGTAAAGTACTTGAGGCGGCCATGGTGCAGCGGTAGGGCGGTCATCCTCTGATCAGAAGATTTCAGATTCAATTCCCACCTTGCCCGCCTATGTGTCAAAGTGTCTTTGGGCAAGACGCTGAACCCCACATTGCCTCTGATGGAAGGTTGGTGCCAGTGTTCGGTAGCGGAGCCGCCATCAGTGTGTGAATGTGTGACTGGCACTGTAAAACTCTTTGGGCCTTCAATGAAGGTAGAAAAGTGCTATATAAGTAAACGCCATTTACCATTTGAGTAAATGGACTTCATTACTTTACGAACGAATTCCATTTACTCAAGTACTTTACACCACTGAACTGCAGCAGCTGAAATTCAAACTTTTTGTTCTGTCGGTGTTGAATAGCTTAAAATCCCAATCCAATGAAAACTAGGGCTGGGTGGTAGTGAAGGTTTTTATACCACAATATTGTTTTTTTTTCACATCAGGTGATAACAATATATATCATGATATCAATTATATAACTATATTAGTTTCATGTGAACGCTCTGTGGTTCATTAGAGAAATGTGTAATCATCAGCAGGTTGTTTAGATTGAAATCTTGACTTTAAACAGAACAGATGCACTGAAGGTACATGATGCAACAGTTTTTATCCCAGAAAACTAAACAAAAGGCATAAATATTACAAACTAAACAGAAAATGAAAGCAAAAGTCAACATCCTGTGAATAATCTAGGAGCTAAAAGCAAATTCTCTGAATTTCTTCTGGTAGTTTAGACTGTTGCTGCTGTGAAGGTCTGAACTTTGTTGTTTTTCTGGAGAATTCTGGTTTATTTCAGTCTGAGATTAAACATACTTGGTGGCACTGCTTCAGGTGATAAAAAGTTTGGTGGGATTTCCAGTTTTAGAAGGAACATGCTTTCTGCATAATTTGCAGTGCACATTTTTTGTCAGATTTTAAATAACTAAAATACCTCCACACAGGGGCGAAAATTTCATTCATTCATTTTCCAAACCGCTTTATCCCTGTCGGGGTCACGGGGTTGCCGGAGCCTAACCCGGCTACTCATGGGCGAAGGCAGGGGACACCCCCGGACTAGTCGCCAGTCTGTCGTAGGGGCGGGGCTAAAATGTAATTTTTAAACACTGGTCAGGTTGGCCGGTTGATAAAAAAATCTACTGTGAGTAACATATGTTTTATCAGCCAAATTCTAACACAATTTTACACAGAAATACCTTAGACATTTAACTTTTTTGACATTTTTCTAATAATATTTTTAGGAAAATGAAATTGCATCAAAGTAATGTATAAATGTTATGAACACGTCTTTACTGCCATCTAACTGTAAACTCAAACATGCTGAGAAAACAAGGACAGATTTAGGAAAGATTTCCTAATTCTGCCTCCAGGTGATCACATTTTATTACAAATCAGAACAAAAACCAAGTATTTCTTTATTCAAATTATTGTGAATCAGGAGCAAATGAAAAAATGCAGTTGGAAAAAGATCGTATTTGTGGCGTAGAAAATACACTGGGTGGTCCACAAGCTCCCTGCTCCGCTCCCTTCTGATGCATCCAGTTCCAGACAAATAGATCCATGAATGTCTTTGTTTTCCTCATCTGAGCTGGAATCTGGATCAAAACTACACGGCTGAATACCTCCGATATTGCTTACCATTTTTGTAGCATTGCTACTGTTTGATTGGGGTTGTGAGGGGCTGTAAGCTAGCAGGAGAGAGTTTAAACACAGAGCTCTCAGAATTCCTGCTGCTCTGCAGAAACTATGTTCTAGGAAATGACACAGAATTTTGGATTTTGGCTAAAAATAGCATAATCATAATTAAAAGACTACTGGGAACATTTTGACAGTAGATCAAAAGATGATAGGAGACTTTAACGTCAGATGCATGAACACACGAGATCCAAAGAGGTGTGCTTCTGCTAGAACAGCCAAAGGTTTTCCATTGCTCTCACTCAGACAGAATAAAATAATATATATACAAATATCAGATAAAGTGTTTGAAATTCATGTCGTTTCATTATTGGCACATGGGCCTGTAGCACCCAAACAGAGCTTCATTCCTAAGAGTGGTTTTATGAAAAAAAGAAAACAGTTTCATGAAACTTGAGGAATTTCTAACATTTAAGAAAACGACATTGCTTAAGAACAGAAAAAAATGGGGCATTGAGTGGTTAACTGAAGTCATGACAACCACTCAAGAGCATAACTAAATCGCCGTTTTAATGCCAAAACTGGCACTTTAGAGATGAGGGCGGGGGGTTCATTTGACTGATATATTTGTTTATGTATGACCTCATTAGTGCATGTCATTATCGCTGCCAACTTCCTGATTTATTTCAGAAAGTCTGCTATCAAGTCTTTTTATGACTTCCATTAAAAAAGCCATTTTGCCTGTTTAGACAAAGAGTTTTCTGCCTCAGAAAAACAAGAAATGAGAGGAAGATGGAGGCACAGACTTCATACGTCTCTGTCGGGATCTTGTCCTAGGGATTTTCTGTTTTAATCCAGTCTCACATTTTTAATTTGTTGTCTGCTGGAATTTTATTTTTAAAACTTTACTTTTTTCTGCACACACCCCAACAATAGTCAGAATTTAAATAATGTTACATTTTTCATGCTAGAGTTATTAAAAATAGATAAAAGCAAAGTAATTAAATAGATTTACTGCATTTTAATAGAACAAAAAATAAGAAGAAATCCCAGGTTGAAGATGATGACATGCTTTGTCAGTCCAGTTGCTTCAGGAGTTCCTCCTCGCTCCTCCTCCTCCTCCTGTGATGGAGCCTTCATGAGGCAGAAACGCCGCCTCTGACGTGGACATTTCTGGCTCATGAGGGCAGAAGAAGGGCTTGTTGGAACGCAACAAAGGGAAGAGAAGCAGGATTATTGTTTGTAGAGAAGGAAAACACCCGCCCACATCAGCTGCATAAACCATGTTGTCAGAGCAGAACATATGGATCACTGAGGATCATCTCCTCGCTCTGAGAGCGTCCTGCTGCTCGGATCCTAACTGCAGCCTTGGTGTGTGTTTGTCCCGGCTCCTGAACACACCGTGTTATTGACGTGGAAAATCCTGAGGATGTGTGCGCCTGGGCACAGATGGCTGCCTTCAGGAGGCTGAAATACGGCTGCATTATCAGCAGGTTGCAGGTGGTGGAGCTCCATCACTCTGACCTCGTGTGAATGCAGAAATTTACAGCCAGGATGGCCGGAGGATGTTTTCCTTTTTTTGGTTCCAGCTCTGTGTTCCCTTCAGCTTCCTTCATTTTGATGCATGAATGTATAAGCACACACGTCACATTTCTGCTGCCTCATTTGCATCTAGAGAGGATAAAAAAATCCAGCGAGTGATTCACTCCAAACATCAGCATCCTCTAAAAATACCAGCCGGCTGTTGCACACCAAGACGCTGAGAATCCATCCAGGCACTCCTGTGATGTGATCACCTGTAAAGACTCATCCATCTTTAAGTGCCTGCTGGAATGAAAGGAGCACATTTTTATGGGACTCTTTCTGACTTCAGGCTCGTTAAATTAGATTTTTTACTTCACTGCAGTCTAACTTGTTTAAACAGAGTTCAGCAGTGAGACACAAAGAACATCTGCAAGCTACAAAACCCCACAGGTTGGCCAGTGTCCGCACTGGGCGGGCGTTTTGGTTTTTTCATTGTTCCTGAAACCATCAGTGCTGCAGAACATCACAGAACATGAAGGAGACTTAGAGGAAATGAGGTGAGGTCTTCAGGAACCTGAAGCTGCACTGAAGATCTGAGGTGGTACTCCTTTATGCAGAGATGCTCGACTTTGAATCAGGCAGAAGCCAAGCAGAGAACTTTTTAAGTTTTAGTATTTAAGTCAAAACAACACTTATGAAACACTTCATCATCTGTTCAGAAGCATCATCTTCACTGAAGGCAAACAGAGGTTTGAACATGGCATGTGGGGATCAGCCAAGCAGACCCAGTAAGGTCCCTGAATGTGTACTGATTCCAGGAACCCAAATGCTCCCAGGCTCCTCTCTGGTGGAGGTGGGTCTCTCCTGAAAACCTTCAGGTCTCTTCTTTTACTAAGATCCTGCTCTTTTCTTTTCCTGGTTTCCCCAAACTTCCATCATGGCGTCACAGCTCTGATGAGGAAGGCGGGCTGAATTAAAGTGAGGAATTTCCATGTGAAATACTTGTTTGGAACAAGAGAAGAGTGGTGGGAGGAGGAGAAGAGGAGGAGGAGGAGGTGTCTTTGGATTTGCTCTCAGTCTGCCTGCAACTCTTCCTCACAGAGGAAGATAATCAAACTTGTGCTGGGTGTCAGACCCCCCCATTGTCCTCTATCCTGTCTTTCTGAGTCCATTCGGCTCTTTTCTGCCTCTTCCCTCTCCTTCACTTTCCCATCTGAGGGCCTGGTTTCCACGGCAACCAATGGAATGCTCTTTTGTGGCTGGCTAGAGGTATCCTCGGTCCACATCTTCGCGTCTCCTGCTTCTCTTTTCTCAGCTCCAGAAGGGGGAGGTGGGTGTTTTGCTTTAGCCATTAAACAATGACTAGGGGCCCCCCATCGCTGCCTCTCCGCCGCCTTCTCCTCACATCGCTCATGTACTCCGCTCCATCGCTCTGCTCCTGGGCTGTTGTGGAGCTCTTCAGCCTGCATCCCTGCTGCCTGAATGAGTCATTATGGAGAGGCGGCAGCCTTTCCATCTTCCAAACTCGGCTAATGCCTCTCAGTCCGCCAGATTACTCACAGCTTTCTGTCGCAGGACATGTTTCGGTTATCTCATCCCGCTTCTCTGCTGAGCAGAAGCTGCAAGAGAAAAGATGTGGGGAAACTCAGAGACATGATAAATAAAGCTGTAGAACTGGTGTGTTGTTGTTTTTAGGTTGGGAATCTGCCCCAAGTCTGACTGGAGTCTTTGGCCTCCTCAGTTGGTTGGATCCTAACCCTGTTCCCACATTTGAGATGTGTGAGGAAGCACGGGTCTAAAGGAGGAGCAGACCTAATGATGCAAAAACAGGAAAGGAAGTTTCTCCACCTGTGAGGAGCTCATGGACTCCTCTCGTTCATACCTCCATCCTCCCATCATTTGTTTCTCAGCTGCTCCCTGTCCTGGATCAGCGTGCTCCCTGCAGACTGCTGCTCCTGAAATATTCATGGAAGCTGGATCTCCTTATTTCCTCTAAAAATTCCGGAGTCATGGAGCTGCCACGGCATTCTCCGGGGACGGGGACATGAAAATGCGGCAGCCTCACATATGACAGCGGATTTAAGGTGCCACACAGTTAAGGTGTGAGCATTTTAATGCAAACCTGCTCTGTGGCCAAGTGGAAGAGTGTTTGCCTCCAGAAGTTTGATTTCACGGTAGGTCAAAATAAAGACTAAAAGGGAATCAAATGCTGGATTGGGGGAATAAAACAGACACTGGTTTCTGATGTGACCACAGCTATTCCAGTGTATCAGTCAAACCTGGGAAAAAACCTGATGTTAGCTGGTTATTCGATGAAAATTCAGCTTCCACCCTGATGCAGTTTAAGACATCAGTTAAAGTTTTCTGACTGGGCCAAATAGGTTTTCAGAGTGGAACCTTGAAGAATGAATGTTTTTCTGCACAAAACCTTTATACTTAGCCTCTTTTGGTGCCTTTGTTTGACCGTCTGCAGCATCTGCTCTCTGACCGTCACATTTCTTGATGCAGCTCTTCGTCTGATCCAAAGCAGATCCTTTCTGAGAGTGCGGCTCATCCTTACAGCTCATTCTCATTTGAATGGAGCAGCTCTCATTTGTAGAAATATGAACTTTGTATTTTCCTTCTAAGTGCCGACCATCTAGCTTTGAGGGACCTGAAGCAGTGTGTGCAGAATCCCCCGTCAGCACCTATCATCGTGAGGACACGGTCAAGGTGAATTACTACCTGAACTGCAGGAGTTTAATTATCTGAAGGTCTCGTTGGTGAGTGGTACTGCAACGGAGCAGGAGAGTGACAGACAGCGAGACAGGACTGGTCTGCCACTGAGCACAGCCGAGAGCTGTCCAAACACCTCCATTTGGTCCGAAGTCTGTGTCCTCTGAGCACAGCTAAAACCTTTGAGTGCCGTCCCGCATCTGTCCTGGCTGTTCTCAGCTGTTCTGGGACTCAGAAAAAGGCAGAGGCGGTTCTGGACGACCTGGAGATCTTGCTTTAGTCATTTTTCCAAAAACACTGTTTTTGAGTTAAAATAACTCTGAGGTTATTTAATTCCTGTTCAAGCTAAGACAAACCTGCAGAATAATGCCCAGTTTATTAAAAATTTCCATCTTGGCCTCGTGGATCTGCATCTGAGCTCTGATCCATCCAGCTGCTCTGATTGATTAGACATGGAACAGGAAGCCTCTCTGTCTCCCATCATGAATCTCCTTCATGCTCCTCCTGTTCTGCAGCATCAGTGACATGTTTAAGAGCATCACAGTTTGAGAGGAATTTACTTCAGTGTTTCTGGAACCTGTCTGCCTGCACTGCAAAAACAGCCCCTTAAAAATAAGTCCAAAACTCTTACCCCATTGACAGATAAATAAACGAAAATCTCTGACAGTGGACTAAGAAGAATGGTCTTACCGAAAAAATTCAACTCACCAAGACGTGTTTGTCTGATTATTAATTATTTGATTATTTTGCTTCTGAAAACCTTTGTTGATAAGACAATATTTTATTGAACCAAGCCAAGATTCAGTTTTTGCTGGGTGGGAAGACTCTGTTATTTTGTGTTATTTTTTTATTTTGTCTCATAACTGATTTAGGAGACATGCTGTTGCTGCAGATTCTTGCAGATTTTGAAGTGGTGTTGTGTATTTTTTGAACTACAGGGCGCACCAGATTGCACACTGTCAAACTACGGTTTATTTTCAAACTTATGTCAAATATAAGGTGCACCGAACTATTATGCATTGGTCACACTACCCACAGGAATACATGTGCAAGTGACCACTCCCAGTGAAAAGTCTACGTAAACGCGCGTAAATCTGTGTTTCGGGCTTCCGCGTCCCAAATTCTTCGGTTCACGTGAAGCTACGCATGTTTCTATGATCATTTTCAGGCTTTATGTACAAGGGTTATGGGTTAGGGTTAGTTACATGCTGCCCTTAAATGTGTGTTGATAATTAGCTAACTGCCATCCCAGTTAGACATGTTGTTGATTGACGCCCGATGCTGTTAGTGGGCGCAGAATAACCTACATTGTCACCGTAATTATGTGGTTTGTATCTTAGTACGGGGAGTACTTCTGGCTTGGGGAAGTAGCAGTACTCTAAAGAACTCATTTTTAAAGTCCCGGTACTGAGTACCGGCCGACTTAAAGCACTGGCGGTGATGTATGGATGACATCTTTTTCAAAACATGGAAGTGTTGACTGTTTCATTGTATTTTTGATGATTCTTTTACATACTGGGGTTGCTCTGCATGTTCTGTGTAGCTGCTGTTGTAATACATCCCAAATAAAGCTAATCTCATTGCTTCTCTCTATTATGCATGTGGTTTTTTGCTCTTCATTCCAATTAAAAGGATGAGAATACCTGCACACATGGGAGGGAATAATGGACACGGAGTGCCTGCAGTTACACAGATCTTGTACTGGTTCATTTTGGTGAGCAGAAAGCTGAGTCTGAAGATAAAAATGAGCTTTCCTCAGGGAGGCTCAGGTAGAGAGCAGGTGAAGCTGAGAGGAACTGAGTGGAGCTGCTACTTCCATTAGGAGACGGGTTAGTTTGGTTTGAAAACACAGCATTTACACCACGCAGGCGTCTTCTTGGTCAGGCGTAATGAGCAGATACAACCCAGGACACACTGAAGAGACTTTTGTTTCCAGAATCCAGCTGGATGAGCTGTAAGAGGGGGGCGGGGAGGTCTGGAGGCCCACACTGAAACTGCTTCTCTCAGACCCAAACCCAGACTAGATTAGAACAGATACATGGCTGCTGATGGTGGTGAGATGCAGTCACTTGTGTGTTCCTGCTGGCCTTAGGATGTAAAACGTGCTTAGCAGAAAAGTGCAGAGTTTAAAAAAAAACTGGTGCATAAAGCTGAGAGCTGCAGAGCAGGAAGCAGCTTCAGCTATAATTAGTTCTGGGAATCTTAATTAAGCTAAATGCATCTCAGAAACGGTCGAAGCCGCAGAGAGTTGTAGTTTTGATGTAGGGATTGTGCCTTTTCTGTGTCCAACTGTCATTAATTGAATTCAGCATCTTTGCTTACTGATTATTAACCCAAAGAAAGATTTTCAACAAATGTTTATCTCTGTTTTGTACCAGAACTCCAAAGAGTTGTAGAGCTGGAGGGAAGAAGTTTTTAAGGAGTAACATTTGAAAGTCCACTCTGTCTAAAAGCTGATCTGATCTGAACGAAGGTCCCTGTTCACTTGCAGATGAACTCTGGTGCGGTTCACTTCAAGGTGAATGCAGAAAGACTTTCAACAGACCAAGGAGATGCTGTAAGTTCAGTGTGTTAGAGGGAAAAGCAGCCACATTGTGATCAGGATTCACAAAGAAGTTTAAAAGTCTCTGCACTGAAGAGTTGCATGCTCTGTCATGTACGATAGTCAGAGGACTAGCAGGAATAGCTACTTTTCCTCATCCTGCTATTTTCCGTGTTGGTCAGAACTCAGCGTCCACAAATGAGCAGCTGTTGGAACTTGCACGTGTTTTCCTCTGCTTCAGCCTTTGTTTCTCTTCTAAAGTGCTACCTTAAAGACCCACTTTGATGAAAATGGTCTTTTTTACTTGTTCCTGTGGCATTTTTCTGATGATGGAGGACAAATATAAAGAAGATTAAGATCACAATTGCGTTTCTGAGTATTTCTTTATTCATATCGTAATGAATTCGAAGCTGATGATAAAATGCCATCTAAAAAAGCTGTCGGTGGTCTAATCAGCAGGCCGCAAGTTCCCTGCTCCAAACATCAATGGAACTGATGGCGTGAAGTAAGCCTGCCCGGATTTCCCTTCTTCCCTTTGTTTACCTTCTCTCCCTCTAGCTTATAGCCACTCATATCCCAAACTAACATTACCAGTGCGACAAAATAGCGAGCAATATTGGATGTATCCATTCATACAGTTTAGATTCAGATTCCAGCCCAGTCGAGGAAAACAAAGGCGCACATGGATCTATTTGTCTGCATCAGAATGGAGCAGAGCAGGAAGTTTGTGACCCTCCAAATGTAGATTCTACCTAACAACTCAGATCTTTTTCAAATTGCATTTTTTCCTCTGCTCCTGATTCACAACGATTTGATTACACAAATACTCAGAAATGAAATTTTAATCTTCATTTTCTCTATATATGTCCTCCATCATCCAAACGATGCCACAAGAACATGTTAAAAACACCATTTTCATTGGAGTGGGTCACATAAAAGCATTATAAGCAGCAGCATTTCTTAGTGATGTCCTGTTTAAGGAAGCATTGGCCCGACTAAACAGTCCCACCTGAGTAACCAGACCATGATGAGGTACTACAATTGCAGCAAACACAGGGGCTACCTGAGCACAGGATGGTGCTCTGTTTCTCTACTATCTCCTCCCTGTTTCAGTTCTGCCTGAACTCTTCACATTGCGTCATAATCACCTGAAATCTCTTTGAGGTCTCAGTCTGCAGGCGCTTAAACAGAGGTATGCATGGTTAAGGATAGACCAGTGATGGAGCTGCTCCTCAGAACCTCAAGAAATGCAACGTAAATGTGTCTTTTGTCCTTCACTGAAACTCTCATCCTTTCTCTAAAGCAATCTGGACTTTTCCTGTGAGTCAGCACTCGCTGCTTCCTGGAGTGAAGTGGGGGCAAATTTCCATTTTAAGAGCAGCTTTACTTCCCTGCCGCCTGCCAAAGCTGCAGCTCATTTCGAAGCAATATGAAGTTTGAGATATTTCACAATAGATAAATAAACTCACCTGCCTTCATCCCCTGAAACCCCTGACTGCAGCATGACGAGGTGACCGAGTGGCGCTGCCTTCAAGGACACGGTCATGGTTGGAAGGTCCAGTCAGGCACCAAAACCTAATGAGTTTTTTTCAGTTTGCTCATTATCCATGAGCACCAAAGGTGGATGCAGCACTGCGCTCTTTTCACTTGTCATTGATGTCTGTTTGAGTCCAATTGAAGCCACTGAAATCCGTCCAATCAGGTGACACAATCAGAAAGTGGGGCAATTCAGGGGAAGCCTGTGCATGTGCGCTCTATTGAGCAGGTTCCCAGGTGTGTGTGGTGTAACCTTCAGAGCAGCTGAAGTGCTGCATTACAGCAAAGGCAACCTCAATGCAGCAAACAAGCAAACCTCCTAACTGTGGGTGTCAGTGAAAAAACCAAAGCACCTCTGTGTCATTGAGCAAATGGGCTGCACATGCCTGGTGTTCACAGTGCAAGGTGGAGGCATCTTAGTTGATGGTTGAGTGGACTTCTACCTTCAGTTCCACAGAAGCAAAGTCAAGCAAACTGATCAGCCAAATTAAAGTTCCTCATGCTGTGAAAGCGAGCATTTTGTGTTGGATCTGAAACTAAACAGCAAGTCGCTCTCTGAAACTGCAAGGCAACAACTGGCATGATGTTCGGGCTCACAGCCCCAAAAATGCTCTGTCTGCAACCCGTTTTTGACACAGTGTCATCAAGACAATTACTGCATGCCTGCATGCCTGAACTACTGATGGGGGTTTGGAAGCTATGGGGTTTGCAGTGTAGAAGGTGGAAAAGACAACTGATAGACAGTTTGGACAGTGGACCTTTTTAAGAACTAGAAATGACAGCATGGCCAAAAGTTTCTTTTAAAGGTTTCTGTTAAAGACAAAGAGAAATGTGTCTATCCCATTGACTGTATATGAGAACTGGACTGAGTTACCTCCTCTCCCCTGGCGTTCCAAACAGGAAGTACCTGCTGGTTCCAAATGGGTACAAATGTATTTATAATAACCAAAAATTGTTGCTTTTGTTTAACTGACATTTAATGATTATTTATTGCAGTCCAACTATTTTTTAAATAGTATACGGTTCATTATTAATATGATAACTATGCTAAGATTATTACAATTATCATCACTGTAAAATATATTAGTGTCATCTGCAAATAATAGAAACTTGAAAAAATAAAATACTATAAATATATCATTTAGGTACATGTTAAACTATTTTGGTCCTAAAACAGAGCCCCGAGGAACACCAAAAATAATTTCCATATTAGTAGATGCATATTGCCCAAAGTTAACATATTGTTTTCTTTCTGTTAAATAACTTTTTATCCACTTCCATGCCACTCCTCTAATTCCATGCTGTTTAAGTAATTGGGCAGAATTTTTTGGTTTATCATATCAAATGCAATGTTAAACAAATCTTATACGGTGCATCATGACTGAAATGTTTGGTCTGCCGTAGTGCAGCAGTCAACCTCTGAGTGGAAGATTGCAGGTTCGATTCTTGCCTTTCCCGCCCTTGTGTTGAAGTGTCCCCTGGGCAAGACACTAAACCCCACATTACCTCTGGTGGAAGGTTGGCGCCAGAAGCAAAAAATAGGCCTAACGACACTGGTCTCAGCCCTGCCAGGATTGGTTCAGCTTGGTTGGTCTGTGTTGAGGTGGATGCTCTTGTTTTGGTTCCCATCTTGCATGAACATGCAGATGGAGTGAGGCTTCCGGGTGACGATCGGGCCTCAGAACCGCCACCTCCCCTGTTGACCTTAATCTGCTGCTAATCCCGTAGCGCCCAGCAGGCTGCGAGACAACAAACAACTTCTGTGGCGGTGAAAAACAGAGCGTTTCATCACGACCAGCGGCAGCTGAACTTCTGCTGTGTTGTGTTTTGGAGCAGAGCTTCGTGTTCAGGACAGCTCCTCGCTTTGTTGTCCAAAGATCATCTGTTGTGAAAATGTTAGCATGGTAATGAGAGGAGGTCACGACCCTCATTACACCACCTGCCAGATGGTCGGGCACCATGTTTGGGGGTGGTGTTTGTTTGTCTGTATGTGTTAGCATGGATGAACACTCACATGAGTATAATGCAGGTGATGACACAGAGGAGGCGGTCCAACGAGAGGGGCTTTGCGCACGTTTCCATGATTTCCTCTGTTTTCCATCAGCAAAGGAGTGCTGGAGCATGAAGTTGTTCTTTAGCATGACTGTAAACCTAAAGCCTGAGCTCATGTGTCCTCTCTGCCCAGGAGCTCAGGGCTCTGCAGGAGGTCAGGCTGTTGCAGCACAGACTTTGGGTGTGGTGGGGGGCTCACGCAGAAGGATGGACCCAGCACAATCCCTGTGCTTGACCCCACTGATGGGGCATTTGTCCTTCAGGCTAAAAACCTCCAATCTGGACTCCATGGTCTGTAACGTTATCACCATGGAAACAGACCTAAGAATGATAAAAACACTTCATAGATGGAGAGAGGATTTCTGTGAATATGAAAGTATATTTACACTACGTGCTTAGAAAAGGATCTAAGGAAGTCATGGATTTTTTAAAATAAAGTGTCAAAAAAGACGCTGAAGACATTTCTTTCTCTTTTCTCAGAGTAAAAAAGGAAAAGAAAACTTTTGGAATTAAGAAAGAAATCCTGTTTTGGTTGATTATTATTATTTTATTTAAAAAAGGTGCAGTGATTATTCAAATTAATTAAATAATCTTATACAAATTCACAAAGTGCCATTTTTTTGTTTTCTGTTTTTGTTGGAACAGCTCTGTCTTTATAAATTAAGCAACAGTTTGAATGTAAAGATTGCATGTTAACTCTTCCTATTTTTCAATGTCTTTGTGTTTTTTCAGTTAAAAAAAAAACATTGACAAACACATATAAACAATGCTATGAGAACCTGTTGGTAAAGTAACCTGAATGTTTTCTGTCAGCGCCTCCAGCTACAGGAAGTGGACCAAAGGATGTAAAAAAATCCCCCAAACCCTAAAATATAAAGATTTGATTGAAGCCTCACAAAGCCTCAACTGTGTGGACAAAGATTTAAAGCTTTGGAGCGACAGTCTAAAAAGTCTGTCATCTGCTGGCCACCTCATGGAAAAAAAGAAAACAGCTTTTGAAGTGAACAGTACCAGTTGTATTTCTCAGGAATAAAAGCTTACACTTGAAGCTTAAATCAAATCTTAGATGGTTTGTGCTCAGTGCCATTAGTGAATCAGAGGTGCATTTCAATAAAAAAGTAACAATGTAATGTCACAGCATTTGGAAAAACCCTTTTTGTTTTCTGGAAATTGAATCCAAATATTTCTGTTTTTATTTTTATAGACAAAGGAACTAGTCATGCAAGGGGAGATTCTGGCTGCGTGGATAATAAAGGCCATTTCATGGCGTCACCACAGAGGATACGGTAACATTAAAAGAAGGGGAAAAGCTGCTTATTGATCCTTGGATCAATTTGATTGGCTTGTAGTTTCTCCGCGTATCAACTCACAGGTGAAGAACCTGTCCTCATGTCTGACAAATCCAACGGTTGACATTTCCCAACACTGTGCTTCTGCGGCTGTGCGTGTGGAGGCCGGCAGGAGCAGGCCAGCACCTCCGGATCCTGATGAGATGGAGGTTGAAGAGGCCAGGAGAGCCGGAGCTCAGCTAAAAATACATCCCAGCATCTTCAGGCCAGAGCCCATCTCTGTCTCACACACACACACACACACACACACACACACACTCATGCACCCACGCACGGGACGGAGACAAAGGCAACGCTGCGAGCAAAGCTGGAACGGGGAGGCAGGTGGGAGGGGCATAGAAGTGGAAATAGTGAAAGAAAGTGAGGGGGGAGCAGCACGCATGGTGGAGGGGGGAGGGGATGGAGGCACAGATGAGGATGGACGAGGGGGAGGAGAACACCGAGCTGGTAAAGAAAAATGAGAGTTATCAAGAATACAGGACAGAAAAACCACTGCAGTGGACAGAGAAAGGAAGTCCCTGAAAAAAGGAGGAATGGAGAGAGGAGGAAACTCAAGAAGAGAAGAAGAAAGTCTTTGGGCTGAGCTGCAGTGAAACTCTGCTGTCCCAGTCTAAAGAACCATGATGTCACTGTTTGTAATTGGCTGAAATCACCCACTAGGGTTTGATTGGCAGCTCGGCGCAGCCAGTTAGACAGCAGGATGTGACAAAGGCAGCACGGCGAGCCCCGGCCATGCTGGGACCTGCCTGTCACCGCTGGAGCCGAAGCCAGGAGAAGCATTACACACATCATTGGCCAATGACTTCATGCCAGCTCCTGTATTCCCAGCATGCCGATCCCACTGGAGCAGGAATGCAGCAAAGGTCACCGAATACAAAGAAGGAAAATTGGTTTTATTCCTGAAGGACAGGTCAGTCCTCTCAGAGTCCAGCAGCACTCAAGCTTCTCCGGACTTTCAGACACAGTTTTGGTTGTTTTCTGAAGTTCCAGAGCTTTTGTTTTAAAAAGCGTTCATGACCTCTACGCTGCCTAAAATAAATGCTCGAGTTTAAGGGACCGAAAAAACATCCAGAGAAACCTGGAGATCATCTTGGTGGTGTGGTGAGAGGCAAGGGTCAGATGCTGTCAGAAAAAGTCTGGAGTGAAGCACACAACACTGGCAGAGACTCTGAGGATCTGGTGAACCCGGACATGGTGACGTGCTTTCCGGTGCCTCTGTAGATAGAGCTCTCCAAGACATAAACACAAGCTCCTCGCTCGACATCATCCATATTTTCCATGATGTGGTCAACGAATGAAGTTTGTCGGCTCCGTGGCCAAAAATTTGACGTGTCAAAAGCCTGGGGGGCGGTGCTGGCAGCGCAGACTCTTCCTGGAAGGGTCTGTTACCACATGTCCACGTCACAATGTGAGAACCTGCTGTTTGTCGAGGATCAGGAGGGGCTGGTGCTCAGACAGCAGCATTTAAAGAAATGCTCAGAGAAACGTGGAAGGATCAAAATACCGCTTTGGGGCTGTTTGCCATTGGGAATGAACATAGTAATACACTTTAAAGCTCTAATAAGTTGATTTGGCACAGTATAGGCCCTTGTATGCTTGTTTTAGAGTAAAGGAGATTGTGTTCTTCTGCTCAGTTCTTTCCCCTGCAGGTGAGCTTAGTCCTAATGTAAAATAGCTGTGTGTAGTCCCCCTCTCCAGTGAGCAGTTAGTGTCTCAGAAAAACTGAATGTGGACCAGTCTGCCACAGAAAATAGTCCCCAAAGGATCCCCTTCATGTTGTTTGTGTTACTTTTTTGAATCATAGTTTCCATTCTGTTGATTTAGGGCTTTTTGTTTGTGTTGCTGTGTGTTAACGGAAAGCTGGGAAACATTTCGTTCCTCTGAGGAAGCGGCTCACTCTATACTGAGGCCGATAAACAACCAGCAAAGGCAGACAGACATTTCTCCAGGGGCCTCTCCTGAGTTTTCAGGGCGAGCAGCAGATGAATCCAGATGCTGAACGGGAGACAGATTTGGAGGACACCACTGCAGATTGATAAAAGCAGATTAAAGACAGAGGAGCTTCTCCAGACTTCTGGATTTGTCAGTCCAGACAGGAGCGATGAATGAGCCAAAACGACAGTCATACCTGAGGGATGAGATCCTGCAGCCTCGTCGTCTGTCTGTGCCCACCGCCGCTGTCAAGTCTGATGGAGGACTCCTCCTCCGAGACAGACTCAGTGCCACAAGTCAACGATCTGTGGCCGGTTGTGTGTATTAAACACAAGGGAGCATTGGGGGGAGCCGCCTGCGGTCAAGTGTATGTGAACCCCACAGCCTCTGAAATGGAACCTCTCTTGTGTTTGCTGATCACTTGTTGTTTCCGGTTTCCAGATAGCTTGAAGGCGTCACTGCTGTACATCTGCATGAAACCTGGAGAAACTGGAATGAGAGGCGCTACAGATGAAACCAAACATGTCCTCACCAGAAAGGATGGCTTCTGAAAACTTGACCTCACTTTTATCCACACATCTGACTTCTGCTGGGAATGAGAACTGACTGGAGAAAAACAATGCAAGATTTAGCTTCACTTGACTTTCAAATCAAATCAAATCAAATCAAACTTTATTTCTATAGCACTTTTCCTATGAAGCATAACACAAAGTGCTTTACATTAAAATAAAACAGATTAAAAAACAAGCACAACCATAAAATTGTAGACCCCCCCACCCCCAACACACACATGCAATCCACCCAACCCCTTTCACAACTCCCATTCCCTTAACTGATGGAACCCATTGGGAAACAGGCTGAGCAAGGAGAAAGTTGGGTGGTGGACCCATTATAGTTGGGTCCTCTTCCTCCGTGGACAACCACATAGCCAGTCTAATGCAGCATCACAGGCGAGGACCCAGCCCCACCACAGCAAGGTGGCAAGGCAGGTCCCCATCTAGAGCTGCAACAGCTGAACCGTAGCTGACCCAGAGGGAGAGGACCCAGCCGAGGAGGCACTGGATTTAAAAATAATAAAATATAAATCTAAAATTAAAATGAACATTTGATAAAAGCAACAAGCAATAAAACATGAGAATAAAAATATTCAAATAAGCTATAAATAATCCAGCGTAAAATCATAAAACATGATAAAAATAATAAAAACAGGATAAATTAACATGATAAAAACTAACTAAAAACTAATTTAAAAAGATAGGTCTTGAGCCTTTTCTTAAAAACCTCTATGTTCTCTGCGGTCCTCAGGTCCTCCGGCAGACTGTTCCATAGACGGGGGCCATAGTATTGAAAAGATGCCTCTCCATAATTTTTGGTTTTCATAGTTGGAATGATTAGTAGACCAGTGCCAGAGGATCTCAGGGTCCGTGAGGGTTCATATTTAACTAAAAGATCAGATAAATAAGAAGGCACAAGACCGTTCAGACATTTAAAAACCATTAAAAGTATCTTAAAATCAATCCTGAAGCAGATGGGGAGGGATTTTAAAATCGGGGTGATGTGAGCTCGCCTTCTGGTCTTGGTGAGAACTCTTGCAGCAGAATTTTGGAGAAGCTGAAGGTTCTTAATGCTATTTTTTGGAAGACCTGCTAGAAGAGCGTTACAATAATCAACTCTACTAATTATAAAAGCATGCATCAGCGTCTCCATATTAGCAAGAGAGAGAATTGGGCGGACCCTAGCCAAATTTCTAAGATGATAAAAACCAGTTTTAATCACCTGCTTGATATGTGGGATAAATGTTAGCTTGGAGTCAAAAATAACGCCCAGGTTTCTGACTGTTTCAGAAAAATTGAATGAAAGTTCTTTAAGTTTCAGAAACTGTTTCTCTCTCTTGGATTCAGGACCAATAACCAAAATTTCAGTTTTCTCCTGGTTGAGCTGCAGAAAATTATTTGCCATCCATGATTTTACATCTAAAATACAATTAAAAAGTGCTTCTATTGGTCTTGTGTCATCAGGAGACATAGCTATGTACAGCTGGGTATCATCAGCATAGCTATGAAAGCTGATGTTGTGCTTCCTGATGACATTCCCCAGAGGAAGCATGTAGATGTTAAAAAGCAAGGGGCCAAGGATGGAACCTTGAGGCCCACCACATTCAATTTTGTGGACCCCAGAAAAGTAAGTGTCCATGCTTACCATAAAGTTTCTCTCTGTGAGATAGGAAGTGAACCACTGGATAACAGTCCCTGAAAGGCCAAGACTTTTAAGTCTGTTTAACAGGATCAGGTGATCAACAGTGTCAAAAGCAGCCCTTAGATCCAGTAGAACTAATACTGTGATCTGACCTGAATCCGAGGCACATCTAACATCATTAACGATCTTTAACAGGGCTGTCTCAGTACTGTGGTTCGTTCTAAAACCAGACTGGTTCACCTCAAATATGTTATTGTGTAAGAGAAACTCATTTAGCTGAATAAAAACATTTTTTTCCAGAATCTTGCTTAAAAATGGCAAGTTGGACACTGGTCTGTAGTTATTAAAAACCGTAGGATCTACATTGCTTTTCTTTAGTAACGGATTCACCACTGCAGTTTTAAAAGCAGTGGGAAAAATACCCGTTTGTAGAGAGGAGTTCATGATGTTTAAAATCTTGCTCTCAAAAGATCCATAAAATATGGAGTGATGTGGGGATGGGATCTAAAAAACAGGTCGTTGGTTTAACTTGGGAGAAAACTCGACCAAGTGTTGCAGCTTCAACCAGGTCAAAACTGTCCAGTGCTTCCTCGGGTAAGGTCAAGTCATCATTTTTATTACCTTTGCTTCTTTGTTCCATCAAGATACTAGATCATACAGAAGCAATTTTGCTCCTGAAGTGGTCAGCAAAGTCCTCACACAATGCAGCAGAAGCTGGCATTGTGGTCTTATTCATGTCTGAGTTCAATAAGGATTCTATTGTGCTGAAGAGGACTCTGGGATTATTTTTATTTTCAGAGATGATGTTCGCAAAGTATGAGTCTGTTTGGGTCTGTTTTACAGTCTGGTTGTATAGTTTTACTTGATTTTGGTATAGTTGATAGTTTATTTCAAGCTTATGTTTTCTCCAACGTCTTTCCGCTGCCCTAGCTCGTCTCTTCAGTTGTTTGATGTCTTCGGTTCTCCAAGGGGGTGTAGGTTTGATTCTCATCCTTTTAGATTTTAGTGGAGCAACTGAGTCGAGACTGGATTTAAGTTTATTGTTAAAGCTTTCTACAAGTAAGTTGCAGGGGGCTGGTAAGACAATTGGAGAGTTTGAGCGAACAGTTGAAATAAATTTTTCGACCACTTCAGGAGTCAAGTAGCGTTTCTTCACAGTTCTCACAGAGGTCTGCTGTTTTATAAAACCAGTTATGTTAAAAAGCACACAGTAATTATCAGAGACAACAACATAAAAAAACATTTTGAAAAACAAAAGTAATTTTTAGAAATAAAAAATGAAACAAAATAAGGAACCAGAAAAGGCAGGAATTATTCTAATAATAATTTATTATTATGTCACAGATTGGAAGGAGAAGAAGACGAAAGCAGAAAGATGTTTCACCTGAACTTTAATAAAGAGTTGATTGATTGATCAATCACCAAACTTTTGTAGTGGCTGAACTCATGTGTCATCATAACTTCCTGCTGGAAAGATGATCAAATGTCATCATTCAATCAGTGATGTCTGATAATACCTATCTTTTCTATTTTATTTTATGTTGATTCTTGGAAATTACTTCTGTTTGCCAATATGTTTCCTTTTTATTTTGTTTCATTTAGGAATTGTGTTTAGTTTTTTTTTAATATACAATAATGTTGGTTTTTTAATACCAGTGTTGCTTTTGTAATTGTTATTGTAATCTTTAATATGCTTTTGCATAGAGTGATTTGTTTCTGCGATTTGAAATTCAGGGCCACCGTAGTATTTTCACACAGGCTAATTATTTAAACTGCTTTTTTAATTGAAAAAAGCTTTCAAAGTGAAATGGATTCATGGCGTTCAGGAATTGATATTGATTTGAAGTAAGAGTTGATATCGATGAATGCATTTTTTCTAAAGCCATCCCTCCCCACTGATGCCCTGTTGACCCATAGCTTTATGAGTTATACAAAACATCTGTGCTGGTGACCACTTTCCTCCACCTCCTTCTGCTGCTTTTGTGTTCATAACAAAGTGCCATGGACTCCAGAGGCTTACAGCAGCTTTCACACATGCACGCACACACACACACAATGTAATGGGATTTCCCTGTTTCTCAGACCCCCCCGTGTTGGACTGAAGCTGGGATGAAGATGGCTCTGCCCTTCTTGTTAATGGTTTTATGCCAACCTGCAGTCTCATCAGGGGGACGATGGTGGGATTTGGGGCTCCCTGCTCATCTGAGCTGTATTTAAAGTGTGTGTGTGTGTGTGTGTGTGTGGGGGGGGGGGGGGGGGTGCCGGCGTGATGACTTTCTGTCTGCAGACTCTTAATGTGAACCAACAGCACCTCTTATCATCAAGTTCCTCAGTCACCTCTGAGCTCGCTTGTCCATCAGCTGTCAGACTGTTCAGGAGAGTCCGGCGTGTTGCAGCTGCAGCGCCCTGGGGGAGGAGCCTTCAGAGGGTTTAGAAGCTCTAAACATCAGAAAGATCATTCAGCTGCTGACCGACATATATACAAGGTGGGAATGACCATAGTTTTTAGTAAATAAACGTAACTAAAGTAAATAAAAAATACTGTTCACTACTGCTAAACATTTCTAGATACACGTCATGGACATGCAAGGCTTGCCTGCACGTGTGCATGTCATGTTGCAGCTGCAAGAAGACATCTGTAGAGTGACACTCATGCCTATTAGAACTAAGGGTCTGAATCTGAAGTGTTGAGGATTTCTCTTCTGCCTCCAAATAGGAACAGTGCAGTCTGTCATTCTGAGCTGGAAGAGTTCATCATTTGAAACAAGCCAATGAAGCCACGCATTAAATAAAGATCCGGTTCATCTTCGCAAAACACTCACTTAACTCAACAATACATTTTTCACGTTTGGGAGCTGGTTTGTCTGACATTTTATGAAGAAATATTATTCGGATGCAGGAAGGAGGAAATCTCATCACTGGGGAATTTATGTCAGAGCCAGCAAATTTTCTGTCATGCTGTTTAACTTATGAAGCCGTCATCAGTTGGTGCTGGACTCAAAGAACGCCCGCAGTGAGAAGAAAGTCGTTCTCAGACCAAGAGCTTCTGCAGTAAATCAGATGAAATGCATTTGCATAAAGCAAAAGTTGTGATGCCGCATTTTAGCTCTGATACACAACATGAAAAACGTTTGCAGCCTTTTTAATCCACTTCCAACAGTTCTGATGTTTTTGTGATCAAGGCATATGCATGTGTGTGTGCATGTGCATTTGTGTGCGTGTGTCGATATGCATGTGCGTGTGTGTGCATGTGCATGTGTAACCTGTGGCTCACTTCTCTGGCAGCAATGTACAGAGGTTAGCAAAAGTATTCATACCACTTTAACTTCTCCACATTTTCTCACATTACGACCACATGCATAAATATATTTTATTGGAATTTGATGTGAAAGAGCAACACAAAGTGGCACAAACTTGTGAAGTGGAAAGACAATTATACAAGCTTTTAAAAGAAATTAGACTTTTGGCGAACAGGTTATGTTGTCGTACAGTGTCCTTACACCACACTCTAGTCAGTCCTATAGTGTGAGTACTACCTCCTTACTGACCACGCACAAAGGCTGCACACATGGGGTGTGCACGTATCACATGAACTCACGGGATGCTTACACAGTTCACAGGATTTTGGTGGGGGGGTTGAAAAAATGGAAACAACTTCAGCTACAGCTTCATTGCTCCTCTGTGTTTGCACATTCAGAGGTCAGGATCTGTACCGTCAAACTGAAACCAGGTCAGAACCAGCTGAAAAAGGTTAAATTTCTCTGCTCTGTGTGCTGATCCATCAGTGCATTTTTGGTTAGACCGGAACTGACTCTGAACATCCGTGCTCACTGTTCTCCTTCATCGCTGAACATCCTTTGTCTTCTCAAACCTGTCTCATGGGTTTGCCTGACTCTTGTCATCATCCATCCTGCAGCCGCACATCTGTAATGAATAAATGATGCAGGCTGTGTGTGAGCGTGCTTCCCTGCATGCAGAGCTCAGAGGCTGATGCTGCGTTCTTCTCCTTTAATCCCTGTAAGCAGATCTGATTTTACAGAGGGTCCAAACGCTGACAGGTGTGCAACCGTCAAGCTGATGGGGTAACTCTAGCGCTTCAGGCGGCAATAAAGAGACTAAACATGTGTGTGTGGGGGGGGGGCATCCATCTGGAGCCAAACTGGAGTTTGAATTTTCTTCAGATTCTTCCAGAAAATCTGGTGTTTGCATCAAAGCCCCCCCCCCCGTCACTGATGAAGACCGGTTTGAGCCCGGCCGATGTGACCATGCAGCACACAGCCACAGGAAGACATCTCTGCGATCTCGTGGGTCTTCTAAGGTTCAGATATGGTGAAGACTCCAGGACTGGTGCTGCCAGTTATTGAATGCATGAAAGGTGCTCCTTCTCTGAGGGAGGGGTCATTTTCTAAACAACCACTTTAAAAAGACAAAAGTATGGATGACAGGAAATTCATTTGAAGAACGAGGAGCAAAAGTAAGTCTCAAGTAGGTGTTGCAGTGCTGGGTGGAGCATGCCTGAAGGTCCTCTGAATTCACAGAATGTGTTTCTCAGGGGGTTTCTGGGGGGGACTGTGGCCTCCTGAGCGCTGAGAGAGATCAGTGCAGGAACAGCAGAACTGCTGCTTTCACTTTCATGTTTCAAAGCTTTTTTCCTGAAGCTTCTGCCGTTCCACTCCAGCTCTTGTGGGACGAATTGACGTCAGGTTTTGACGCAAGCGAGAAGTTTTGTGTTCTGCAGAGCGGAGCGTGTGGGGGCTTCTGACGCCGCACAGCTTCATTAATATTTTTTCACCACTCTTTCAAGTCTGCTGCCTGGCTGACGCTGCAGGTAGCAGAGGAGTACGGAGGGGATGAATCTGCATCATGGCAGCACTTCTGCTGCCGTGTCAGTGGTAAATGGTGTTTACTTAGATAGCGCTTTAACCAAATAACTCTGTCTGTCGTATTCAAAGAATAAAAACTAACCCTAACCCAAACTTCAAATTGCCCATGCGTGGTGAGGTTTATTTGTTAAACTATACTAGAATAAAACTTTTTGGAATGTTAGTGATCCCATAGCATAGAAATGATCTTGCTAACATAGCTCTGTTGAATAAAAAGACAGATAATAATACAGCGATCTCTGGCTGCATTTTATGGATGTCAGGCGACAGCAGCTGGTTGTGTAAATAATGCACCAGCAGATCATTTCAGACCTGGAAGTGGTGGAAAACAGCCCTAAAAGGAGTAGCAGACATACCGCTCCACTCATCAGGTAGACAAAAGGCCCATGTATGCCAAAAGAGGATGATAATAAATAAGAGGATAGCAAAACAAAAACAGCATAGCTAACTCGGAACCAAAGTAGGATAACAGTAAAAAAAACATCAGTAGGATCAGAATACCCAACATTCTCTCTTTTTCTGAATTTTAGAAAAACAGGGTTAGAAGCTTCCAACCACGTGGGGGTTTAGATTAAGTTTTTACTTTTTTCATTTTGATGTGAAGAACTCACTGACCACATCTTAGAACTGGACTGAGTGAGTGTGATGTCATGCACAGAAAATGCTGTTCCGGCTCCAACCAAAGGAAATTGATCCGGTTGCCATTTTTTCACAGTTCTTCATGCTGAAACCAGATGTTGTCAGTTACATGATGAGTCTGAGTCCATGTTTTTATGGCAACCATTCTGGCCAACCAGGAGTGAGCTTGTTGGAAGCCCACACTCCCACTACCCGAAAATGGGCTTGGGAGTGCAGCTGTTCCTGGACTTTAGTGACTGTGGTGCAGCAGTAGGGCAGGCGGCCCCTGATCAGAAGGTTGCAGGGTCGATTCCCGCCTTGCCCACTCATGTGTAGAAGTGTCCTTGGGTAAGACACTGTGACCCACGTTGCCTCTGGTGGGAGGCTGGTGCCAGTGTTCGGCATCAGTATGTGAATGGATGAATGGGACTGTGACGCCATGCAAACGCCATTTACCATTTGTGTCTGAGCTTGATCCTCTTTCTTCTGGAACTAGGATGAGAGGGAACACTGTATTGGTAAAAAACCTACAGCATTTCCTGACCTCAAAGATTATGTTTCTGGACTCTGTCTTCCATCTGGCGTTTAGGAAGTGGAAGTGTCTCTGTGATATCTGCAGATCTGAGCAGACAGATCCATACTGGCAGATCAATCCCAGAATCCCTTCTACTGGGGTTCTGCTCCAGAGCCAGCTTTCCCCGGATTACCCAGAGGAAGCTCCTGCCTCAAACGATTGTAGATGCGTTTCCAGTCTGGCTCGGGGGGGGGTATACAGACACAGCTGTGGAGGATCTTCATTTATTTGGGGATTTGCTTTTGATTGGACCTGCCCGCAGACCGGATTGATGTGGGATCAAGGACTCTTCTGCCTCCCAACATCCCATCGTCATTCTGCTGTTGCTGCATTCCAGGGGGGTTGGGGGGATGTGGAGCAATGAAAGCTTAACTTTTCAACCCCCACCACCACCCACACATGCAGCCGCCTCATATCCCCATTTTTATGAACCTCCTCATCTCTGAGGGGATGAAGTGGCACTCCTCTTTCCATCAGTTTTCCATCAGTTCCTGCACAGACTTCAGGGAATCTCGTTGTCCATGCTGAAAGTGGAGGATATTGAATTATGAAGAGAGCAGAGGAAGGACAAATGACTGAGTGACGAGACAGAAATGAAAATGTCACAAGTTCATGAGCTCCTGGGTCTTTTTTTCACTCGGCAAAGACGAAGAAGAGATGCAACTTAGGGATAAACCCTCTGGCCATGATGATGATGGCAACAATAAGGATGGAGGACGCACTTTCAGCATATTAACGTAGCAGGGATTAGGACGGGTTGTGTCCCAGTTTTTGAGCGGGGAACAACAAGCTTGTCAGAGGACACCCAGTTCTGTCAGCAGCAGGACTGATGAAGAGCGCAGCTAAAAACACCTTCATATCTTCCTCTCTGAGACACCAAGCTGCATTTTAATGATCACCTCCTGCTTCCTGGTGGCCAAGTGCGCTCCCTCACTGACTTCCTGTCCGCTTCTTTTTAATCTGTCTCCACACAGCAAAATCCCCAAATCTAACCAAATATTTTTATACAATGCCTGGCTACAGGTTATTGGTTAGAAACTAATGGCATTATGTTATCAGAGTAACAAATTCAATCAGTTAAACGAGGATGTCACTAACAGGGAATGTTTCACACGATGTAAAATAACTTAATTTAAAAAAAATTCACAATGAACTTAGGGAGTTTTAACTATATAATTAGAACAAAATGGTAAAAAAGGATCACATCTGCCAATAGAAAACTCTGACATCTTAAAAAGAAGTCATTATACCTTAGTTTCAGTATACAGTAGATTCTCATTCGTTTAGGAGTCCTCAGAAGGCCATGCCAGTGCAGCAGCACAGCATGCATGTGGAGCTGTCTGTGGTGCTGAACCAGCACATGCTGGAAAGACAAAGCCACCCCCACCACCACTACGAGGGCAGTTGCTAATTGTAAATGGGCTGCACTGATCTGTGTCAATTCGCTGTGGCTCCAAATGAAGTTTTAGAGAATCATCTGCATTTTTACAGCCCCACCAAGGAAACCCACACTGCCACATTTCTTTGATGTACCACCAGCCCCAGGGGCGTTAGAGTCCGAACCAACAACAGACAAACAAGCGTACACGCACACTCCCCACTGAACCCTGGGGGGAGGTGTGTGTGTGCGTGGGGGGGGTAATTTGTCTTCTGTCATGCCCTCTTGGAGATTGGGAGGTATTTATGTAGATTATTGCTGAAAAGTAGGTTAGGATAAATGTTATGTAGCTGCACCCAGAACCTGTTACACCAACTGCCTCTGAGGAAAAGAAAACCTTAAAAACAGAAAGGCTGAGCATCAACAGAGCCAATGCGGTTCTGTTGACCCACTTACAGCCAACAAGCACCAACATGAACTGCTGCTGGGCCAGGATCTGGACCAACCTGGTAGTCTCCTCTTAGAAGTAGGAACCAAACTAGAACTGCCTGATTCTCCAGAATCATTCATTCTTTGTGTCTACAGGTGATGCTGGTGTCGGAGGTTGGACTTTTACTCCTGCTTTGTTGTTCCCTTGCTTTCTCTATTTTCTTTTTCTCATTATTTCTTAGAATAAGTTGTCCCCTTAGACGCCGTGGAGCACATAAAAATATTTGTGGTTCCACATCGTCTTAAATGTCAGCCTGTCCTCGCCATCCTGGGATTAAATTTGATTGAAGCATTTACTAGCAAAGAAAAGCCCCATCTGACCTCTGGATGGCTTCCCATTGCAGAGCAGAAGGCTTTTCAGTGGAGCGACACAATAAATCTACAATGCTGTTATTTCTGTGGCTTTGCATCCATTCTGTCTGAGGACTGCTCTTAGTGAGGTTTGAAATGTGACGTCTACCGTTGGTCTCAGTGTTTTTGTGAGGTTAAACAGCTGCTGAAACCTTTGAAACACTCTTTGAAATCCCTATAACCATCGGATGAATCAAGCCATAAAGGGGGAGTTGACCCCTTCCCTTCCTGGTGTTTTCCTCACATGAATTACTCGAGCCATCTGAACAAAGGGTAGATTCTGACAACTGTGCATGGTTTTATACTTCAGCTTAGGCCTTTAAAGAAGGAAACTACTTCATGATGGTGTCTAGACAAAACTTTGCTAATGTTAAAGACCCTCTCCAATAAAAAAGGATGTTTTTGGTGTTTTTCAAATGTTCTTGTAGCATTTTTCTCATGATGGAGGACATATATTAAAGGATTTAAGATTAAAATTGCATTTCTGAGTCCCCCATTTTCTGACTATAGGATTATAAGGAGCAGTGTTGTTTTTAGAAAATATGAATTTGAACATATAGTGCAGAAAATACTGTAGTTCTTTATTCAATATGAATCAGGAGCAGACAGAAAAATGCAGTTTAAAAAGCTTGTAGCAGTGATGTAGAGGCCGGCAGGTCACCATCTCTCTACTCCGCTCCATTCTGGTGGATCCATTTACAGACTAATAGATCACTACAGTCCACGACAAAGGCTGAAAAGAGAAATCCTATTTTGGTTTGTTTTCTCACGCAGATGGACTCGGCTTGTTTCAGCCACCATAACGCCCATGCCCTGATGGTCAGAGACGGGTGGTTTCTGCCTTGTGTCTTTGTGGTGTGAGACTTGTAAGATTCTGCTTCAGATCTGTCTCAGGCTCAGCAGCTTCCTGTTACTGGGGATATTTGTTGTGAGGCTGGGGGTGGGGGTCTTTTTTTAGCCTGGATATTAAAGGTGGGGAAGTGAGCTCACAGACAGCTCCAGCAGCAGACTCTGCTGCTTTACCCGTTTTTGGGATTATCTTTCATTCATTAGTATCATTTTTCTATTTGTTTTCTCCCCAGTCGTGTTTTTAAATTGAGACGAGTTGAAGCAGAAGCTACATTTTCCGCACAAGCAAACAGTGAGTGTGGGTTTGTGGAGGTGACTGCGGCGCAGCCATGCATGCTGCCATAACAGGCTGAGAGTTTGAGTCAAAGCCCTCCATCGTGTTCACGCTCATTCTGTCACACAATGGGCTTCCTGTTAAATGGGAAAGCCCTCCTCTTCAGTCTTTGTGTGTTTCGTGTTGTTGTGCTGAGCCGGGATCATCTCTGTAGCCCATCAGCTGTTGTTCCAACACATCAAATGAGTGAAGACGTTCCTCCTCTGCAGCCCCCCCAGCTCCCCCTCCCTCAGTGTCGCTGCTGCTTTTATCTTCCTCCTCCTTGGGGAGGGCAGAGGAAATGAGGAGAGATAAGATAATTAAGTTGGTGGTTGATCGTTGTTAGAAAGCTGATCATACTGGTTTATGTTTAGAGGTGACAAACTCAAGCTTTTTGGAGACTGACTGCAGATCTACTTTAGAAGCCTAAAAAAACTGCAGTAAAATGTGTTGTTTCATTTTTCAAACAAAGTTGCTTCCATAAATTGCCAACACTTCCTTTGAAAAATGAGCCTTGTTGTCCTGAAGTTAACAGGTTAACGTGTATTGTTGTGTTGACCGCCTGAAGCTGCATACATGTTTGAAATCACAATAAATCCTAGTTTTTGTCTCATAAACAGGAGCGTTATGCTAAATGGCTCCAGTCATTGAAAAACAGAGGTAATAAAGACGATTAAATATGTCATACTACTTCAAACATAGAATATTTGAGGTTTTTTTTTTTTTTTAAAGATCCACTCTGATGAAAATTGTGTTTCTGGTGTTTTTAACATGCTCTTGTAGCATTTTTCTCATAAAAGAGGACATATATGGATTTCCAGTTCCGTGTCAGCGAAAAGGACGCACGTTGCAAGCTCTGCGAGTGATCTTTGGCTAAAAGTGACTAAAAACCTGATTTATTGCAGAAACAGCAAAAGAAAAGCAGTAAGCCCTTCACTACCGTGTCCCCAAGAAGAACCAAGTGACGAATGGCGAATTTGACATCAAACAGGCTAATGGCGAGATTGATGCTAAGCCAACTCCTTTGCTGGGCATTCAGGCTAAGCTAATTCCACTGACAGAACTCCTGGAGAAATTCAAAAAACTGTGTGCTCAGAATGAGCAATGAGATAATTGGGTCGACATCCTGGAGCAAAGAGTGGATGACATGGCACAAGAAAAATGACAGAACAATGTAATTCTCACGGGATTACCGATCAAACTCTGGGCGAGGCTACCGGTAGCTGCAATGCCGGTGGTCCTGCTTCTGATCCAGTGGACAGTGTTGAATGTCAAATTGAATAATTTCTGAGGTCTAAAGGGATCTCCCTGGATCTAAATACCATGAGACCTGCCACCCGCTCCCAAGAGGAAAGGATGCAAGCAAACCAGCGATTCTTATCAGGTTTGTGAATCAAAGTACAAGGCAGCTATGATGAAGCAAAGGCGATATCCATAAGGATCATTTAACAAAAAGATATGCTGAAATCGACAAACATGCCAGGATGTTAAAACGCCGGTAGAAGATACTAAACACGTGGGTGATGAACTGCAGGATCTTCGTTAAACCACTTGGTCATCCTGAGCGGTCTAAAGCAATGCAACAACATGAGAGATTTTGGGAAATTCTTGATCACAGACGGCTGAACAAACAAGTGGATCAATAGAATATAGATATAGTAAAAGAATAGCCGAACAATTTCAAGAAAATCATGGCACCCGGAATCTTCCACTCTAATCCTCAATTGTGACCCTGATTTCCAGCAGAGTTCTGACCTGCAGACAACGTGTTTGCTGCAACATCAGCTGCAGAGGGACAAGAACCCAGACAAACAATGAAAGAAGAAAAACTTTATAAACTCTCTTAAACCCAGAAGGACAGCTGTTGATCAGGCAGTAAAAAAAGGAATACCATCCACTATCAATAAACAGAATGTGGACCTCTTTATTGCACAGCATCAGCATATAATCACAACAATAAACTTCCTGAATCAATTATTGATGATCGCAAAAATGATTGATCTGTAGTCATCACTTCACTTGGTTTCCCAAAATGTGATTTATAACCACTACTTTTTCAGATGAAAAATAATCTGCACATATTTTTAATCTTTGATACTTGATCTTTATTCATTTTTTATTATTATTGCTTTTTTCTACAAATACAAATATGCACTTAATCTAAATTTTGATTTGTATTATTGCTTTTTCTAATGAAACGTAATCTGAACATATTTTTAAACTTAGATGCTTGATCTGCATATGATATGATGAATTCTGAAACAATCTTATCGCCAGTGCCATCATCATTATGCCCTTCATCTTGTAATCTGATTTATTGAAGCTAAATAATTCTTAATGACCTGAATCTTTGTCGGTAATGTATAAAGCTCTGATTAGAAGTTATGAACTGGAAACTGATAACATATGTAAAGAAAAGAGTTAGGCGAATACGGGGTGGGATTAAATCAGTTCACTTCCTTCCACTCCCTTTCAAGCAATCTACAATTATCCAATGCTTGATATGTCTTTGTATAGATTTAATCCTTTGTTGATTGTACTGTTCATGTACTAGTTCTTGCTTTGATTGCTTGAAATGAACCATTTTAAATCAAATCAAAATATATTAAAGGATTTAGAAATAAAATAGTATTCCTGAGTATTTCTTTATTCTAATCATTGTAAACCAGTAGCAGACAAAAACGGTTGTTGGAAAAAGATCGTGTTTGTGATGCAGAAATTGTAACGGGCGGGCCAAAGTCGTCCTGCCCCGCTCCATTCTCATACATCCACTAGCAGGCAAATTGATCCATGCATGTCTTTGTTTACCTTGTCTGAGCTGGAATCTGACTCAAAATCGTGCGGCTGCATAGCTCTGATTTTGCTTGCCATTGTTATTGCACCTCTAATGTCAAGTTGGGATTGTGAGGGACTGTAAGCTAGCAGGACAGAGTGTAATCAAAGGAATCATGAGAAAAAAGGCAAAGGCAACAGTCCTGGCCACAACTCAGACACACGTTTCTGATGAACTCCTGCAGAAACTATGACCTAGAAAACAACTCAGGTGTTTTGATTTTAGCTAAAACGGCATAATCATAATCACTGTTGGGGGTAATGGATTACAAAGTAACGAATTACTGTAAATTAATTACTTTTATCAATAATGGAGTAACAACAAATTACAGTTCAAATTTCTGTAATTAATTACAGTTACTGGACTATAGAAACCCTCGGTACTTTGTTACTTATGTTTTGTAGGCTCTGATATTTTCTCTCAGTTCAATGAAACGAAAACGCAGATCAATTTAAAACTAAACAGAGTAACTGGCACATACGTGCACGCATGTGCACTCAGAGTCAGGGATCGGTCAAAGTACAGTCATGCTCTCTTTGCTGCAGTCAAGATGCTTTCTAAACTGACTCAAAGATGAGAAGAAAAGAGACGCTGTCCTGAAAGGAGTCCTGTCATCTCTGCAGAGCAGCAGGTGAACGGCAGAGCAGAGATCCTCCCCGTGAACTGATGTGTCTGTTACGAATGAAACCAATCTAAAGCCGCTCTTTGGTGTGAAGGACAAGAGTCCGCTCCTTCCTGGGACTCTGAGACGATTATTTCTACATTAATTCACCCTTTCTGTCTTTATTTTCTCTCTAAACTGCACGTGACTGATCAAAATGAGTTCTGCGGGGGGCGGGTGGGCGTGCATAGTTTGGTAGACCTGCAGCCGTGCAGGACTGTGCACAAAAGACAGATGGAGAGAGAGAGAGAGAGACTGATGCATTGGGTCATGGAATACATAAAGTTATACATACTTACAATACATACTTGTGGAAGCAAAAAAGGAGAGGAACAGCAAAAAAGAAACACTAACTACAGTCAAACTAATACTGTTGAAAAATATAGAAAAGATGGAAAAAACGCTGTGTTATGTTTGGGAGTCGAACTCCCAATGCCCACAGTATCCAAAACCTTATAGCATTTGCCGCCAAAAAATAGAACACTGTACATTCCTCTTGGTCGTGTTCACTGATATCCCCCTTAAAGTCTGTGGCAGGGCGGAACGGCAGGAAGCCACCTGCTCTCTGATTGGACGGTTTGATTTGTGGCAATCCAATCATAAAGACGTAAAAACGGACAGAATTCACAACCGCATCTGCAAAAAAAAAAAATGCTCAAAAAAAACGTTGAAATTTTTTCACAAATGCAAATCCTTTTTATGGGCATGCAGGTCCCTTCTTACACATTTGCAGACCTACATTTTTTGGACAGATTTATTTTGCGATATGATGAAACTGGATTTACGTGCGAACATGCAGTTGCGAATCCATTCAGTGGCAGTTTTGAATATTTAAGTCCTTATCTTGAGCCCATAATTAATGCCTCAGATTTGAAAAAGATCAAATGATCTCCTTTGTGTTTAACAGTTGCTTCAATGCATTGAGCTGCTTTTATTTCTAGGTTTATATTTAGGGATTCCCTGCACTGTTATAAACTATGAATGTGAGGATGACGTCCTCTGTCACAGAGGCCTTGTAATGTGACCTGCTGCGGCCCGTCATCTGAAGTAACAACACTTCACACCACCGGCTCACACGGCCAGTCAGTCAGTGCGGCTCTGGGCCTTCAGGCCAAAGCTGCTGCTCGCTTCCATTTAAAAGAAGGGAGTCAGATAGTTACTCGTTTGGCTCAGAGCAGCATCGTTTACAGCACATGTACAACTAACCAGAGAGTTTCTGCTGGAGGGCAGCCTGAACTCCATGTCCAAAGGCTCCTGATGACCACGGGTTTGCTCCAGTTAGTTCAATCCATTCTCTGAGGAAACCTCTGCTGGAACAGCGCTTCTTCCCTCCATCATTTTTCTTTTTCTTTCTTTCTTTCTTTCTTTTCTTTCACTTTTGTCTTTACCTCTCTCTATTTCTTTTTCCATCTGTCTCGTGGTGGCAAAGCATCTCAGGATGAGTCATAAGTCTGTGGCTCCGCCCCCTCCATAACCTTCACCGTCCAATCAGACGCACCGATGAAGTCTCTGGCATGTCGGTGCAGCTCTGCAGCAAAGTGATGAAGATCAGCTCCTTCACCACCTTCCTCCCTGTGCGCCGCTGCTCCTCCGTCTGTTATGTCACATCATTGAGTTACAGTGGCAGCTCCTCTCTTCTCTCCTCATTTGCTGCAGCCGGAAAGGCTCTGCCGATCCGATAAGCATCGATCGGACATTCCCAGAGATGAGGGAGGGAGAAAAGGTCTTCGTCCAGGCTGCTGTCCCTGACTGCTCTCTGCTCGTTGGTCTCCTCCTCACAGTAATTCATGAAGGGAAATAACTTTGGTCAGTCTTTGGCTCGCCCCCGACCCGTCAGAGTCATTTCCTTCACCTTTCTCATTACGTAGGTCTGGCCAATTAATAAGACTTCCTGCACTGTGTTCGTTGAGCAGGCTTTCCTCCAGAGTCACAATTAGCAGATCAAACCTGATCTGTGGAGTTGCAGAGAGGGATGATTCCCAGCTCAGCGGACAGGGACGTGGAGCACAGCAGACTTTGGGTTGGTCTCTGCCAAGCTCTCCACAAACTTCTGGAACGTTTGGAAGTTGCTGTCTGCTTTTGTCACAAGCAAACAGAACTAAATACCAGCTTTTATGATCTCATGAGAGTTTACATTTTTACAGTTTGATTAGCAGGTGGTTTGTTCAGCCCAATTCTCCTTTTTGGAGACTTTTTAAAACTTCTTTTTGAAACTCAGTATGCCCCTCCAACTTCAGGATTCATTTTCACCTCCCAGAATCCTTTGTGCAAGCAGAGATCCTTCGTCCAGACCCGTTCTCATGAAAACAAGGTTTTTACCATGTTCTTGTAGTATTTTTCTGATGGTGGGGGACATATGTAAAGAAAACTGAGAATGAAATTTAGTGTCTGATTTTTTTATAGCAAATTGTGAATTAGGAGCAGACGAAAAAATGCCATTTGATAAAGATTGTGTTTGTGATGTAGAACATGCGCTGGGCGAGCTCCAAGCTCCCTGCTCCACTTCATTCTGATACATCCACTTGCAGACCAATAGATCCATGTATGTCTGTGTTTTGCCTACAACTAAGAGACACATTTCCAATGAACTTCTGCCACTCTACAGAAACTATGTTCCAAAAAACCAACACGATTTTTTAAAATTTTGCCCCAAAAACGGCATAATTATACTTAATAAACCACTGGGAATGCTTTTAACCTCTGAGAATGTAGACCCATTTTTCATCAAAGGAAAATTCTGTGGGAAAAACTGCAGACCAAGTGGACCACAGAATATATGACAGTGGGGCAAAAAAGTATTTAGTCAGCCACCAATTGTGCAAGTTCTCCTACTTAAGAAGATGAGTGAGGCCTGTAATTTTCACCATAGGCACACCACAGCTGAGAGAGGCAAAATCCCTATCTTTAAGGATGTTTTGGTTGAGCAGAAAAGGCATTTAAATTATTTAAAATGCATGGCTTCTCAGAGTATTGCTAATGATGTGAATCGAACCCTTACTGCATATTCATTAAAGGATACGTACACTTTTATTTGCAACGTCTCTTGTACATACCCCTTTCCTGACTGAACCTTTTTTGAGTTATTGTCTGCTGGCTGAAAACACCTTCTGATTTTGTTAATTCACTGTTTAAGCCACGTTTTGTCAGGTTCCGTTTTTCAATAAAGAAAAACAAAGATCTCCTCGACATCACTGATGTTTTGGAGCTGTCACTAGGAAACATTCAACTCCCTCCAAAGATTTTCTATGGGGTTGAGATCTGGAGGCTGGCTAGGCCACTCCAGGAACTTGAAATGCTTCTCGTTGCCCCAGTGTGTTTGGGATGGTTGTCATGCTGAAAGACCCATCCACGTTTAATCTTCAATGCTCTTGTTGATGGGAGGAGGTTTTCACTCAAAATCTAATGATACGTGGCCATGTTCATTCTTTGTTTTACACGGATCAGTCTTCCCTTTGATGAAAAATGGCACCAAAGCATGATGCTTCCACCCCCATGCTTTATGGTAGGTATGGGGTTATTTGGATGCAACTCAACATTCTTTCTCCTCCAAACACGGCAGGTAGAGTTCTTACCAAAAAGTTCTATTGTGGTTTCATCTAACCATAGGACGTTCTCCCTTCAAATGTTCTCTAACAAACTTTAGACAGGCCTGCCCATGTACTGGCTTTAGCAGGGGACAGAGTGCGTTACTGATGGTTGGTCCCAGCTCTCTGCAGGTCATTCACTAGGTCTCCCATCTGCTTCTGGGATTATTGCTCAACGTTCTGGCTATCATTTGGACCCTGTGTGGTGAGATCTTGCGGGGAGCCCCAGATGGAGGGATGTATGTCTTCCCAATAATTGCTCCCAAAGTTGATGTCTTCACACCAAGCTGCTTACCTAGTGCAGATTCAGTCCTCCCAGCCTGCTGCAGGTCGACAATTTTGTTTCTGGTGTCCGTAGACAGCTCTTTGGACTTGGCCATAGTGGAGTTTAGAGTGTTTGAGGTTGTGGACAGGTGTCTTTTATATAGATAATGAGTTCAAATAGGTGCCATTAATACAGGTAGAGTGCAGGAAAGAAAATTTTCTTACAGAAGAAGTTACAGGTCTGAGAACCAGAAATTTTGTTTGCTTGTAGGTCACCAAATACTTATTTTCCACCATAATTTACAAATAAATTCTTTAAAAATCAGACAGTGTGATTTTCAGTGTCATTTTGTCTCTCAAAATCGAGGTATATGTATGGTGAAAATTACAGACCTCTGCTCTAAGTAGGAGAATTTGGCATAATTGGTGGCTGTGTAAATATATTTTTTGCCCCACTGTATGATGTTAGGGTTAGTGTTAGCTGTCTGCTACACCGGTGTCACCATGAGTTCTTATGGATGAAAAGATGATTGGAGTGAGACTGTCTGTGGGACCGTCCTCTCTGCCTCTGGCGTTGCCAGGTTTGTGGTATTGTCGTGTCATCTTTTCTTCTATCTTTTTCTCCCCTATGATTTGGAAACAATCTGGAGTGGGTTTTTGATGTCCTGCATCTGTCCAGAACAGCAGTTTCCATAGCTTTGCTGACTTTGCAAAGTTGCAACAGAAGACATCTTCGCAGCTGGACGACCTGCTCGATGCTGAGGGCTTCAGCTGTTCGCCTGCTTCTTCTGACACAAATGCGTTTGAGCAAGAAAAGCAGCAGATCCAAACAAAGCCGTGGGACAAAGTGATGCCTGTGAGCAGGGCCCCCTCCCCCCACTCGTGTCCTCAGTAAAGGTCTTTATGTTTCCACTGCGCCTTCAAACAGTGACTCATTGTGAGCTTCGGCTTCCAAGAAAGCACAAAGAAACCATGGCGACAACATTGACCCACCAACAACTCAGCCGTCTCCGCCCCCCCCCGTATCATCTTGAACCTCCACAGCTGGCTGGTCATTCTCGTTAGCAGAAGTCTCCCCGGCTAACATGAATTTTGTTCCAGGTCTGGGGAGGGGGTGCCTGTAAATCAGGCCAACTGTTCCGCTTCATGCTGATCAAACCTCCATGCCAACATCAATTTATCAAAACTTTATTTATACAGCACATTCTTACAATGTAACACAAAGTGCTTCACACCCCCACCCCACCTCCATTTAAAAAAAAATGCCCCTAACAGAGCTATTTCACAGGGATCATCACCATGACCAGTGGACCCCCCCAGACAGTCCCCATTGAGGACACACAGAAAGACAAATACAATGAAGACCGCTGTGGTGAACCAGAACTCAGATTCCTGAATCAGTGTTTTCATGAGTAGGGGGCTGCACGGTGGCGCAGTGGTTAGCGCTCCTGCCTCACAGCAAGAAGGTTCCCGGTTCAAGTCCTGGCTGGAGGACCTTTCTGTGTGGAGTTTGCATGTTCTCCCCGTGCATGCGTGGGTTTTCTCTGGGTACTCCGGCTTCCTCCCACCATCCAAAAACATGCTTCGTAGGTTAATTGGTTACTCGAAATTGTCCCTAGGTGTGAATGTGAGTGTGTGTGGGTGTGTGATTGTGGCCCCTGCGACAGACTGGCGACCAGTCCAGGGGTGTACCCTGCCTTCGCCCATGAGTAGCCGGGTTAGGCTCCGGCAACCCCGTGACCCCGAAAGGGATAAAGCGGATTGGAAAATGAATGAATGAGTGTTTTCATGAAACTCATCATCCTCTGTCACCATGACTCAGCCCTTTGGATGGAATGAACACAGAATCTGGAAGAGCTCAGACACGCAGGCGTTCAAAACAATTACACGCCCAAACAGGAAGGCAGCATGGTGACAACACATGCACAGCAAAGAAAAAACAACAAAACACACAAACATGAAACTCAATAGTGTCTGCAGAACGGTTCGTTACAAGCTCATCAGAAATTAGCCTCTGGACTGTCCTCAAACCCTCCGTCCCCTCGTAACCTCCCCAATGTTAAGAGCTCTCTGCTCTCCTGCTAGCTTACAGCCCTTCATAACCTCAAACTATGTTAGTGGTGCAGCAAAAATTGTAAGCAATACTGGAGCTATCCTGCCATACAGTTCTGATCCAGATTCCTGCTCAGATGAGGAAAACAAAGACGTTGATGGATCCATTTGCCTTTGTCCTGCTCAGCGTGTTTTCTACATCACAAATAGAATCTTCTTCAAACTGCATTTTGAATATTTCTGCTCCTGGTTCACGATCATTTGAATAAAATATACTCAGAAATGCAATCTGAAGATCAGTTTTCTTTACATATGTCCTCCATAATCAGAAACATGTTACAAGAACATGTTCAAAACACTGTTCCTTCAAAGTGGGTCTTTAATTCATTGAGTAGAGATGTGATTTCCTGAATTTCCGAGCTGGAACATCAGAACGCAGGAAGCTGAGCTGATGGAGCCCCTCGCAGCTGCAGCTGCTGTTCTGCATCTGAACTCTGTTACATGAGTGAGTCTGGAGAAGTGAGACAGCAAGGGTCCATCAGGTCATAGGTGAAGGAAGACAAATGTTTATCTAAAATGAAAAGGGGGCGGGGGTAAACTACCTTACAACACAAAACTCCTGTATATTTTGTCATAATGCAGTTTGTTAATTATTTGATTTGTTGTTGCTTTTATTGATGTGTCTTTGTCTTTTGCTTGGCGTGAATAAAGAACAGATCAGAGCGGGACGGACTTTAGCACTGACACCCTCGACTGTATCTGAGAACTGGACTGAGTTTGAAATCACTCGCAGAAAACGATTTAAATCTGGCTCCAACCAAATTAAGTCAACTCAGTCGCCATTTTTCCCGGTGTGGACGCTTCCGTGATGGAACCAGCAGTGATTGGCCCAGGTTGGTCTGAGTCAATGTTTTTCTATGACAACTGCTCTCACCAATCAGGAGTGAGCTTGTTGGAAGGCCACATCCTTACCACTTGAAAGTGGGTTACACAGAATCTGTCAACCAAACATTTTCAATGTGGGGGCCAGCATGCTCCGCCTACTTTTATTGAGGCATCTGACTGGTCAGTTTATAACTTGAAGAACTTGAACTACAGAATAAATATTATGAAATAAATGAGGATTATCAAGAAGATGTTAAAAAAGGTTTCAGACTGAGAATGATTATTCTGACCAATAGAAAGGAGTAGCAGCTTTTTCTTTCTCTGTAGAAGTCTGTGGGGTTTTGGCTTCTCGGGGCCAGCAGGTACTTCCTGTTTGGGGTGCCAGGGGGGAGGGGCCACTCAGTCCCGCTCCCATACAGTCATTGATCTCCTCTTTCAGAGCTCTTCCAGGCTCCTGGTTGTTGCGTTTTGTGCAGTTAACAGTTGATACCCTGATGATGGACCACTCATCCCGAGTTTGTGGTGTCCTGACATTTTAACCTTAAACAGCAGCAACAGGGAGTAGACTTTCAGCTCCTGAACAATTAAAAGCTGAACTGCTGAAGCTGCATCGTGAAAGGAAAGCTTCCTAATGAAGTTCTTCTTCAGTTAAAGCAGACACTTCCTGTTTAATGGATGTTTGTTCTTACACTGATCCACTGAAATCATGAAACTGTCCTGCTGCTGCTTAGCTGAACTACTGTCTCTCATTGAATAAAAGCTCCATTTGTCTGTATAAATGTTCTCATTGCAGTTTGTCAGCCACTTTCTCTGGTTGACCTTGACCGCTTTTCTTCAGTCTTTGGCAGACCCCCTAAAAGCCTTGTGGCTTTCACGGAGAACTGCAGGAGGGTTTTGTCTGAAAGAAAGGAGCTAGAAAAGAACGCGTTTGATGATGGAGAGGAAATGCAGAATACGCTCGGGCAGAGCGTTGGCCGCGTGCTTGAAAGGGTGATCAGTCAAGGGGGCGGAAAGCATGCAGAAAAGAAGCAGCTAAAAATAGTGGAGTGTCTCTGAAGGCCTGACGGAGGCAGAGCAGGAATCACCTCTGCAGCCTGCGGCTCACAGACTGATGGGTGAACAGGAAGCTGGAACGAATGAGTCGATTTGAATGCTGCTGCTCATCCAGGCCTATTCTGGGCTTTTACATACAACTGCATGTATGTCTGAAAGAATCTGAGCTGCCTTTTCGTTTCCTTTGTCTGCTCCTCAATGCTCTCATCAGTGTTATTCTGATTTGACGTTGGAGACGTTTTGAGAAGGCTCTGGGGCTGGAGAAGCTGTTTGGTCCTGAGCTCGGCTGCAGGATTAGCAGGACAAGCGGCGTGTGCTTTTGTTGCTCACGTTCTGGTCTCAGCAGCAGTGACAGAGCTCGTGCAGCATCTCCAGTCTCTGCTCCCTCAAAGGTCAGCGCTGTCAAGCCAATTCTCAACTGCTTAACATCATCATTAGAAAGTCTTCCAGTTCATCTGTGTGCAGAAGCTCGACGAGCATTTATCTGATCCAGTCATGAACACCCACTTAAGTTAATCAACTGTGGACGCAGGTTCTACATTTAAAACTGCAGGAGCTGTTTCACTTCAGGAGACTGTTAAGGGGGTTGTAGATGTTGGGGGGGTGTAATGATTGTAGCGTCAGCAGTGATAATGACCTCTTTCCCACGAGGGTAAGGGTTAAGCAAACAATTCAGTCAGTTGAGGGGAATTCAGCCGCCATTTTTTTATATGGACACCAACATTTTGGAATGAGATGATGTCAGTAAGCAGTGACATGTCCAAGTTGGTCTGAGCCAACGTTTCTATGACAACAGCTCTCACCAATCAGGATTGAGCAAATCAGAAGGCCACACCCCTACTACTTGAAAGCAGCCTAGATAAAACCTGCCAATCAAACGTTTTGAATGTTTGATGTGGGAGCCAACAGGCTCCACCTACTTTTGAGGCATCTGATTGAATAACTTCTATAAGTTGAACTACAGAAAAAAAATCATAAAAAAGTGAATAATCAAGAACATGTTAAAAACAGATATAGTAAGGATAGAAAGTTTGTGCACCCCAGGTAAAATGTTCTATTATTGTGCATAAAGAACCCAAAGAAATATTGAAAAATCTGCTAAAGGCATCAGTTTACAGATATGTCCAAAAAAGTGACTTTTGTCATCATTTACCCTTTCAAAATAACAGAAAACAAAATAATGGAGTGTGCAAAAGTTTGCCCATCCTGCAGAGTTAGTGTCTTCTTCTGCCCCCCCCTGTCTCTCAGTTCTTGTATGAGGTTTCTTCATCCATTCTTCTTTCCAAAACTCTTCCAGTTCGTTCAGATTTCTGGGATGTCTGTTCCACACTGCTCTTTTCAGGTCTATCCATAGTTTTTCAATGATGTTGAGGTCAGGTGATTGGGAAGGTCACTGTAAAACCTTCAGTTTCTGTCTCTTAATGTGAGACGGCGTGGATTTGGAGGTGTGTTTAGGATCATTATCATTTGTAGAAGTCATCCTCTCTTCAACTTTTTCACAGATGGCATCAAGTTAATGTCCAAAATTTGCTGAAATTTGGCGGAATCCATTCTTCTTTCTACTGGTGAAATGTTTCCTGTGCCGCTGGCTGCAATACAAGCCCAAATCATGATTGATCCACCCCCATGCTTAACAGTTGGACAGAGGTTCTTTTCATGAAACTCTGGACCCTTTCTTCTCCAAACGTACCTTTGCTCATTGCAGCCAAAAAGTTCCATCTGAACCGGGTCGGTCCACAGAACTTGTTTCCAAAATGCATCAGGCTTGTTTCTATGTTCATTTGTGAACTTTAAAGGTTGAATTTTGTGGTGAGGACGTAGAAGAGGTTTTCTTCTGATGATTCTTCCATGAAGACCATATTTGTACAAGTATCTCTTGACAGTAGAACATTGTCATCTGAAAAGGCTTTGCTATCTTCTTATAGCTTCTCCTGCTTTGTGAGCATCAACTATTTTCAGTTTAATTGTTCTGGACAACTGATGGAAGAACCCATGATGCTGATTGTTGGGACGAGGTCAGATGATCAGATTATTCACAATCTTTCAGATTGAAATCACCTGCTCTTTGCAAACAAGGATTGTGAACAATCTATGACACTGTCAGGTCTCAGCTTTTTTAAAGGGGGGGTGCATACTATAGGGGTGGCCGTGGTGCAGCGGTAGGGTGATCTTCCTCTGATCGGAAGACTTTAGGTTCGATACCCACCTTGCCCGCCCATGTGTCGAAGTGTCCTTGGGCAAGACACTGAACCCCACATTGCCCCTGATGGAAGATTGGTGCCAGTGTTTGGCAGCAAAGACACCATCAGTATGCCATAAAACTCTGTAGGGTGTCCAAACTTTTGCACACGCCATTATTTTGTTTTTTGTTATTTTGAAAGTGTAAATGATGGAAATAAAGTATTTTTTTAACGAATTAGCAGAATGCCTCATCTTTAAATTGATGCCTTTAAGAGATTTTTAATCTTTCCTTGGGTTCTTTATGCACAATAATAGAACATTTTACCTGGGGTGCCCAAACTTTAGATATTCACTGTATCAGAGCAAGAATTATTCATCTGACAAATAGAATGACTGGGTAGTAGCTGTATGTTTCTCTATAGAAGTCTATGGGATTTTGACTTCTTGGAGCCAGCTGACACTTTCTGTTTGGAATGCCAGGGGTTGGAGGGGTCACTCAGTCCAGTTCTCATTTACAGCCAATGAACTCCTCTCTCAGAGCTGTCTACAGACTCCACCTCTTGGCTTCTGGTTGTGAAGTGTTTTGTATTGATTTCGTAACGGTGTCAGCTTTGCGGTAGGGATGTTTGTTTTCTCCTGACTGTGCAGTGTATACGGCGGAGGGCAGTCTGCCTCCTGTTTCCGACGAGGTGTTGGTGCTATGACACACACAAACATAGCAGCTGACTGCTGGACTCGGCGGGTGCGCCCTGAAGAGCTGCAGTAAGTTGCAGAAGCTTCGCAGAACTGCGTGTCCATGCAGTTGGAGCTCTGCTGTTGCATTACTCTCCTTTTTTTATTCTGACTGTAAAATTATTTGAAAGGTATTACGGTTAAATTTTCCCAATGTCTTGTCATGGAGCTCATGTTCCTCCTATTCTTTCCTGTGTCTGTTCTCGGTTTAAAGATTAGATAGGGGCAGGAAATCAGAAAATCTACTGGATTAACAATGAGAACTGGTCATTCTAGGATCAATTAAAAACAGATCCTGTGGGATTAAAACAGTGTTATGGATAGATGTAAAAGTGTAAATGAGGATTAATGATCTTGGGTTCTTCCACTCTGTCACACGGGCTGTTAGATTGGAATAGAAATGGGTTTTATTTAGGCGAGCTCAACAGCTGTGAGCTGTCCAGGACTGTGTGAGCTGTTACAGTTAAAGCTACTGTTATGGTGTGAACTCTGGAACATGCTCTCACATACTCACACCAAAAAGCTGCATGAAAGGTTTGTACGCCTCTTTATTTATCCACCTCATATTTGAGGCCCAAAATTAGCCTTAATGGTGGAGGAACAGATGTTTCAGCATCCTGGTTAAGCCATAGACCCAACTGTCCTTACTGGTGGACCTGTGGTGTCTGCAGGTGAAAAATAGTCAAACCTGTACAGGTTGTACGTAGGTGACTCACAGAAAGTATCAACTTTGTAGGCTGCTCAGTGAACCACAGAGAGAAAATATTCATGTACATTCTTTCTACTGGCACGCTGTGGTCGTAGTGAACAGGTAAACAACACATAAGAGTAAGGGTGTAGTAGATGAGATACAGGCATGTTGTACAGATTTTTTTTTTTCAACCCACCCAAATTCTGTAGACAGTGTAAGGATCCCACCAGTGCTATTCACGTGATAAGTGCACACTCCTTGTGTGCAACCAGATTGTCAGAAATGAGGAAACTAGACACTCAGAGTGTAGTTTGTGTGTACATCCTACAGGAGTCCTATGGATACTTACGTATCACACCCTGTGCTTAGCGGTGAGTAAGGAGCCAGTATTCACACCTTACCAACAACTAAAGTGTGATGTAAGGACACTGTACGACACCATGACCCGTGAGTCAAAAGTGTGTGGAACTTACATTATCCTTATGAATACTTCAAGATAAACTTGCCACCTGCACAAAACACCTGCACTCTCCTGAAGATGCAGCTGCTCCTCTCTACGACTCTGCACAGACCCAGACAACTCAAAAGCCTGCAGCAGCCGTACCGGCCAACCCCTGTGTATGCATGTAACTGAGGCTTCAGAAGAAGAGGAGGAGGAAAGAAGGAAATTAAGTCACCGTTGGGTCAAGCCGACCACACACCACCGAGCACTTTGGTCCATTATTTTGAAGGTGCTAGGTTTTGGGGTTCAGCGATTCTCTGAGCTCTGGTTGGAATCAATAAAATTGAAGATTGAGAGGACAATTATTGCTGTTGGGCATTTACAGACAACGTTTTGCTCAAAAGCTCTTAAGACTAAGTATGAACACAAGAAGAATTAACACAGAATTGATTGTTTACATAGAAAACCAATTAACCACAATTATGAATCTGTTTCCCTAAAGTAAGGTTGGTTTACTTCTGAGCCACTGCGAGGGGTCGAGCGGCCCAAAGAGGACAACAGAAGATTGATCAAAAATGAAAGTTTTTTCTCAAAAAATATATTTACAAACTAGGCCCTTAAAAGGTCCACAGAACAGAATTAACTGAGGCAATAAACGTAACTTTAACTTAACCAAAACAACAGAAACAAAGTGACCGACCCAAAAACACAACAGGGGAACATGTATAGTGGGTGATCAGACCACTAGACAAACATGAGGGGGGAAACAAACAACATTTAGCAAAGACTACAGACAAACTAAACACAAAACTTGAAAAAGAAAGAACAAAACAGAAGTACAAAATTAGAACAACAAAATGAACAGCTATTAACTGAAACAAAGCAAACAAACATTAAATGAGTCCATGATTTCTCCTCTTGGAGGCTTCCGGAGATAGCGCCTGCCCAGTTCCCTGGCTCAAACATTTCAGAGCTGTGGTGGCTTCATTTCCCCGTTTGGCCCGGCCCCAACGCACAGCTCCAGGGGCAGAACCTCAACCACACCTGCAGCGACCCTTCAGCACTGGCAGCTCAAAACAGTGAAATGAAACAAACCAAGATGAGGAAACCAAACTAAATATCTGTGTTACAAATACACACAGAATTCATGGATGTTTTAACTCCAAGAAGCGTGTGTTCATTTAAGAATGACTGAAATTGTAAATTGTCGTTTTAAATATGAAGAAAAAAAGCAAATGTGTTGTGCAGAGGGGTCTACCACCATGTTGTTGTGGGTGTGGCAGGGTATGCTGCCATCACAGCCACAAATGGGTTTCACGTCGTTTTTAATGTAAAAATTCTTGATTTTACCAATTAAAGTTGCATCTTTGTTGATTTTACATCTTTTGTTTTGTGAAAACGTTTTTTAAGATGAATAAGCTTTGAGAGGAAATTAGAAATCTACGTATATATTTTATCAATTGTATGGGTTCAGTATTTGGCAGTGATTCCCAGCTTTACTACTTTTTATCTATAAAAGCTAAAAGGACTTGAATGGTAAACATGGCTAAACCCCAAGTAAAAGGTGAGATGCTGCTTAGAAGACACCATGACCTTTTACGGTGAAAAAAGCAGAGGAGACAGACAGTGGAGGCTACATTTATGGGGGCACTTGACTCTGTTTCTGTTCAGAGTCATGAAGCTCAATGATGATAAGAGCGGCTAATATTTAAATAAATCCAGCCAAAATTATGGGATGTAGATGCAGATATGCAGGGTTTGATTTGAGGTTTTGACCTGCAAAATGAGGACAACATGAACACAGACGGCCTAAAACTCATGTGAGGAGCAGCAGGAGGCCTATGAGGAGCAGGAGGAGGCCTGTGAGGAGCATGAGGAGGCCTGTGAGGAGCAGGAGGAGGCCTGTGAGGAGCAGGAGGAGGTCTCTTATTAGCAGGAGGAGGCCTGTGAGCAGCAGGAGGAGGTCTCTTATTAGCAGGAGGAGGCCTGTGAGGAGCAGGAGGAGGCCTGTGAGGAGCAT
>BSAI01000020.1:400304-412710 GCA_036245035.1 Adrianichthys oophorus
GCTCCTCTCCGCTCATTTCAGCGGCTCTAAAACAAACCGTTCCTTCTGGGGAGTCCTGCTTGAACTTAAACGATGTGTTTCTTGCTGTTGAAGATGAATAGAAAAACCTTCAAACTATTTTCAAATCTTTGTGTTCCTATAGAGCTTGGGTCTTTAGCAGATCCTTGGGCTTTATTCACAGCTGTCCTGTCCACAGCTGGATATGGGCTGTGTACGGGGGAAAAATGGTCAAAAACTGTACAGGACACGCAGGTAGGCCACACAAAATATCAAGGTCATAGACTGCTCAGTGAACCCGTAGAGAGAAATGTTTATTTACATCTGGCTATGGGCATGCTGCGGGTGACAGGCTGTAGTGAACACTTCTATAACGTGAGTGTAAGTAGGGGTGAAGTCAGTGAGATGCAGGCGTGGCATACAGATGTTTCATTTTTCAGACGTGAACAGCACAGACGGGATCCTTACACAGGTCTGTGTGCACAGACCTGTTCACGTCATACGTGTGCGCTGCTTATCTGCAGCCTGACTGCTAGAAATAAGGAAATCCGACAATCAGAGTGTCGTTTGTGTGGACATCCTACAGGCCTCGTACGGGCACGTATGTATCGAGTGCACACACCGTGCCTGCAGCATTTGTGCATGGTCAGTAAGGAGTCAGTACTCACACCTCATTAACGACTGGAGTGTGGCGTAAGGACACTGTTCCACAGCATCACCGGTACACCAAAAGTGTGTGCAACTTACTTTAGCCTTACGAATACTTCACAATACACTTACCACACCCACAACAATGGTACATTCCATTGTCGTAACTTTCCTTGAGGTGGCCCTACAAGCCTCAACGGAACTTCCAGACACTCCTCTGTACTCCTCTGAGGATGCAGCCGCTTCTCCCTTTGTGTTCTCTCAGAAGGACCTGGTTTTCTTTTGCTGTGTAGCTCATCTGTGTTGTTATCCTTTAAGTGTATTTCACAACTTCTAAAATGTTCTGCTGTTTGATGACTCTCTGCTTTCAGCGTTCGCAAAGAGAAATATACAGATCAATGCAAACATATCCAGCAGAAACTTCAGCTACGACCACAGAGAGTTTCCTTCTGCTCCAGTGTCGGTATAAAGCAGCACCAGAGCTATAACTGCAGTGAGTTTGGGGTTACGGCTGAAATAAACGGAGATTCCGACTTGAGCACATTAGCATTTTACTACATATTACATGAATAAAGCTTCTTGTCGTTTTTGACATGTTTGGTAAAATCCAATTTTCATCTGATGATGAGTAGCACACAAACTGCATACACTTGTGTTGTTTTGAAACAGTTGAGCTGTCTGCTCATTTTTCTCTCATGTAGTTCTCAGACATCATTTTCACAGCACCTGTGTCGAGCTAACTTTGGTTGACAAATCTCACACCCATGAATCACTTCCAGTGACATCCATGTTTGAGAAATGTTTGAAAAATTTCGAGGTGTGTGGGTGCTGAAGGTCAAACAGCAAACACTGATCACAAAGGGATGCAGAGGTGTTTCCAGTCCTATCAGAATTTGATCTATTTTGTTCCTGGTAGTCTTTTGTTTATCAGTTTTTCGTTTTTGGCCAAAATCTAAAAACATGTGTCGTTTTTTGGACATAGTTTCTGCAGAGCAGCAGGAGTTCACCAGAAATTTTCCTGTGAGTTGTGGGCGGGACTGCTGCCCTGGGATGATTTCCCATCATCCATCTGTTTACACTCTGTCCCGCTAGCTTTACAGTCCCTCACAACCCCAACCTAACATCAGCGGTGCAACAAAACTGCTAAGCAGTGTTGGAGCTATGCAGCCAAACAGTTTTGATCCAGCTCAGATCTGGAAAACAACGAAGTACATGGATCTATTTGTCTGCATGTAGATGTAGCATGGAATGGAGCAGGGAGACTTTGGCCCGCTGGTTGTAATTTGTACATAGCAACTACAAACTTTTTTAAACTGCATTTTATTGGTCTGCTTCTGATTCACAATGATTTAAAAAAAGAAATGCAACTATAAGCATAATTTCCTTTCTATATGTCCTCCATCATCAGAAAAAAGAACACGTTAAAAACACCAAAAACACAGTTGTCAATGGAGCGGGTCTTGTGTTTCCTTCATCGATCTGCATTGAGCAAACTCTCAGCATAGACAGCTTAAAGGCCACAGCGCTCAGCTAACATGTTAGGTGTGACCTGCAAACATAGCAAGCCCCCCCATCTCTGCTGCTCTTTGCTGGCCCATACAGTGTTTCGGTGCTGTCCTAGCTGTAAGGTTTCATTCAGTTAGTTGTCTCCATTTCTTTGCTTCCCTTTTGGTGCATCATGCAGCAAAATAGATTCCTGCTGGAGATCTGAGCTCAGAAGCTGCAGCAGATCCATGTGGGACCGACCCTGCTGGTTCTAACTACACACAGCACCGACACAGCAGCTTTGTGGCTCTGCGTTTCTGTTTGTTCAGCTGCTTGGGTTGGATGGAACTGGATGGAATGGTGGAAACTGAAGTTGCCTCAATGAACTGTGGTCCTGCTGTGTGTATTTCACCTGGAGAATGGTGCCTCTGCTCATTTTCCCATTAACAGTCAGATTAGTGGCTTCCAGCAGCTCTTTAAACTCAATCAAGTTTTCAATCATGTGTTTCGTCTTTCAGCTTAATTATCAGGCAGTTCAAATTGGAGAACAAGGCAGCCGTTCTCCTTCATTTCCAGAACTACTTAATGGTTGCCTCTTTTTTTGTTCACGCTAAAACAGGAACATGAACATCGTTAGCGCTGAGGACTCCTGACACACTGGATGTTACCCAGAGGACCAGCAGGACTTCCTCTCAGAAGTCTGGGGTTTATAGATGCACAGTTTACATGTGGAGGCTCTGCTAATTATTCAATAACATTTTAAGGGGCAGAGCTATCTCCATGGCAATAACAGACTTACCAAAACGTAGACACACTTCATCATCTGACAGAACAAACCTAAGCACATCTCTGATTAGATTTGTCTCACAGAAGTGCACCATGGGAGCTTGAGTGCAAATGCATTATGAATGTTTGGAATCACGCTCCACATCATCAGAGTCCAGATAGGGAGATTAATGAAGTAGAGGGGCTTGCTTTGAAGCAGAAAAAGCGCCTCAGCCTCTGCCTGCAGAGGTCAGAAGTTTTAAAGATATTGATCTGATTAGCAGAAAGGATCGATCAGATCTCCTCTTGGGAGAAAATTAATGAAACGCTGTTGTGAAGCAGGTGCAGCTTCCGCTCCCCTCAGAGCATTTTATCTGCAAACCTTCACTCCAGCGTGGCTGAGGTGTTTGTTATTGGGCTGTGGAATCCATCTTTCCTGTTTTTGTGCATTTGGGGTTTCAGCTTCTTTTTCTGGGCTTCTTTTTGTTTGTGTTTGCAAATCTAAGTGTTCCATTCAAAAGAAAAATAAATAAAAGCCTTTTTTTTTTTTTTACCACATCAACGAATAATCCACATGAAGTGGCTGCAGAGGGGAACAACTGAAAATACACGTGCTTCTGCTGGTGGGGTTGGATAACCATCAAACACCAAGCTCCTCATGAGAGGAAGAGCAGGATGATGCTGAAAGTCCTCATTTTCCAGCTTCTCAACAGCTTTAGCAGCAGAGCAGCTGCGCTTTAGGCTTCATAAAGCTGTCTTACAACAGTATTTTGAAAGGGTACAGCTGACTCTCACAAGATCCATTTCAACAATTATTTCCTCATAAAGATTCCGACTGCTGTCTTTGACGTGCAACTGGATGTTGCTTTATACCGCGGGACTGAAGGCGGACCTTCAGCTCTGTGATCGCTGTCACCTTTAAAGGATGTGACATCATCAAACCAATTATTTTCCAATTATGGTCAAGAAGGCAGGACTGAAGAGCAGGCTGTAGGACCACGCCCAGTAAGGTCAATCTGGACATGAGGAGCAACCATTGACTGTATATGAGAACTGGACTGAGTGACCACTCTACCCAGGAAGTAGCTGCTGGTTCCAAGAGGCCAGAACCCCATAGACTTCTATAGAGAAAGGAACAGCTGATACTCCGTCATCCTCTTGGTCAGAATGACCATTCTTGCTCTGATCTATTTTTTAACATGTTCTTGATAATTCTTCCTTTTTTAGGACATTTTTCTGTAGTTATTCAAGTCCTAAACTGACCAATCACATGCCTCAATAAAAGCCTGCTGGCCCCCCCGTCCATTTTTCAAACCGTTTGATTGACAGAGCGTTTGTAGCTCGCTCTCAGTAGTGGGGGGTGTGGCCTTCCAGCAAAATTGATCACTCCTGATTGGAGAGGTTGGTTGCCGTAAAACGTTGACTCAGACCAATCACTGCTTACTGTTGCCATCTGGCTCCAACACAGTCCATCCGAAATAAGTGGCGACTGAATTGACTTCATTTAGTGGGAGCTGCAAGAAAAACAGTTCCTATAGGTGACGTCACACTCGCTCACTTCAGGTCTCAGATGCAGTCAAAGGGTTCTGTAAAGCCGCAGCCGTGAGCCATAGCAGGAGGTTTCTGTGACGAGGACCCCTTCAGCTGGTGGAGCAGGATTAGGACGAATCCTCAGAGGTGGATTGGTTCCATGAAGCTCCAGTACATCGGTCAGTCTGGAGCAGAGAGGATTGAACAGCAGCTTCACACCTCTGTCAGCATTTTCCTCCTAAAGTGAACCGCCTTTACATCACTGATGGGAATGAACCCAAACTTAGGCTCCGCCCTCTTAACCTGCATCAGCCTCAGTATGTCTGCATAAATCAGAAAGCAGACAGTCTGAAGCTGCTGTTGTAGCAGCAAATGTCACAGCTGTCACGGATGCAGCTTTGCTGAATAATAACCAGCAGCTGTGTAGATGTTTCTTGATGTGGAAATGTCAGTAATTATTACATCGGGGGCTGTTTTGGAGCCTTGTGGTGATATTTAGTAAGTTGTAGGCGCAGTAAAAAATGTCAAACATAATGTGCTTTTTATGGTTTTGGTGCTGCATGGGATCAAAACAGGAACAGCTCATTCATCCAGACAGAAACTCCCATTTGAGTTTTAGAGAAGTAATTATGAGAAAGAAAAACTGTGGAGGGCTCTGAAGGCAGAAACAGGGTTTCAGCGAACATCCGTCATCGGCACAGGCCTCTGTGGACTCCTGTAACACCATATTGAAACGCCCCCTCCCGCTCACAGATGCATTGTGTGCAAACATCCCAAACGGTAATCTGTTCTAAGATCCACAAAGCTTCTTCCTGCTTCCATAAATCAAACATGGAGCCCTTCACGCCCCCAAACAGACGATCCAGCTTTATGTGTTGAGAAGTGGCTGTGCAGCTGATAGAACCCAAGACACAGCTGATAATAATGAGGTCAAACTCCATTTTTTTAAGAGTTTGTAACATAAATTATTCTAGTTTTGCCTTTTTATTGTATTTTTAAATCTTCATTCATCCAGTTTCAGAAAAGGTGTTTTAGCTAAACTTTTGTTAAAGGCATACTCCAATTCTATTTTGATCTATTGTAAAAGATTCTGATTTCAGCTGAGCTTTCAAAATAAAAGCATTGGTCCAAGTCAAATTCCCAGCTGTTGCTGCTCCTCTAAATACCTCAACAGAGAACTGTCTTCTTTTTGAATCCCACGGGAAAAAAAAGAAGCTTTTTCCAGGCTGGTTTCAAAAATCTATTTCATGTTTTAAACTACTTTTTGGTGGAGGGTTGGTTATGTTTTGTCAAATTAGCAATTCTCGCTTAATTTGAACCCATACATCAATGTGTCCATTGCCTGCTCATCACCTGCTTATTCCTGGACAGGCTCACATGGATGCTGGAGCCTATACCCAGCTCCTGTCACGCCAGGGTCTGCTCCATATATAAGACATAATTAGAACTTCAACTTGTTAAATCTGAATTGGTGTGTTTCCTTAAATCATTGCAGGTGGGTGGAGTCAGTAAAACTCAAAGCTTTCACTTCTTTTCACCTTGTCCCGGCCAGTCGACCTTAAGGCGGGCCAAACTGCGGTTATTGTGCCCATGTCACCGCAGGTTTCACTTTAGCTGGACACAATCCTGTAGAGGACGCCACAGATGAGTTCTCCAGCCCGCGTGTGTCTTTGGTTAAAGCAAACAATCATTTTTCACCCACCACAGGCATTTCAATCATCTGATGTTGTTGCAACACACAGAACTATAGTTCCAGCGGAGGATCTTCTGAGCATTTCTGTGAAGAAAACGGGTCCAGTTTATCCAGCGTTCACCAGGCTTTCAGATACAGACCTGACACGAGACATCACTGCACTAGAGTTCCATTTGATTTTCCAATGCCAGTAGAACACTGTGTAGGCAATAGTGGTTTGTCTGTACAATCATTGTTTTTTACTATAGTGCAGTTCCTCCATAAAAATAACATCAGTACCAGAAGTATACACATTCCAAAAAAATGGTAAAGCCTTTGTCCCAACTGTTCTTATGGATGGAGACAGGCTGTGTGCAGGTGAAAAATGGTCAAAGCTATACGGGGCACACAGGTGACCCAGACAGAAAGTCAAGGTTGTAGACTGCTCAGTGAACCTGTGGAGAGAAAATGTTCATGTACATAGCTCTACGGGCATGGCGAGGGCGACAGGTTGTAAGGAACACCAGGAACAGCATGTAAGGAAGGGTAAGTCAGGGTGAAGTAGAGACGGTACAGTACAGATCATTTTAACCCCCCTCAATCCAACACAAGGACCCCATTAAGGCTGTTTAGGGATGCAGCAAGTCACTTTCCCCACAATTCAGTTCAAACCTCCAGTTTTGGGTCATGGTTTTGTGGAGCAGAGCCAAAGCCATGTGTCTGTTATTATTACGGTCATGTTTTTATGGCTTTTTTCGCTGTGAGTGGGGTCATGGGGTGAATGTGTCCTTTGAGGGGAAGGGGAGGGCAAAGGGGTGGGCTGGTTTTAATTTTAATGTCTTATTTTGTTTGTCTTCTTGTTTTTAACTGCAAAGCGCTTTGAGCCGTGTGGCATGAGAAGCATTTTTTTTTACAAATTTCATTTCATTTCATTTGTTTTGCTTCAATATATTGTTTGTGGATTTTACTTTTGCTAATAATCAGCAACAAGGAAACAAAACCTTTCAGTTAGTTTACACTAAGGCTGGTGTAATGTAACAGGGGCGACCGTGGCGCGGCGGCAGGGCGGTCAACCCCCTGATAGGAAGATTACAGGTTTGATTCCTGGCCCACCCATGTGTCGAAGTGTCCCTGGGCAAGGCACTGAACCCCTTATTGTCTGTGGTGGGAGGTTGGCGGCAGTATTCAGCAGCGGAGCCGCCATCAGTGTGTGAATGTGTGAATGAGACTGTGACTGTAAAGCGCTTTGGGCCTTAAGGAAGGTAGAAAAGTACGATACAAGTACACACCATTTTTTATTTAATAACAGGATGAGTATTAAATTCTTGGATTTAGCAAAACACATATTTGACACTTTCAACGTAAACATACTATTATACTGTGGGGACGCTACCACTCACTTCCCCACAATTTGATTCCATGGTGTGACCTAGGGTTGGGTTTAAACAGAGAATCTCTTGCACTGTTCACGTGATCAGTGCAAGCTCCTTATGTGCAGCCTGACTGTTGGAAATGAGGAAATTAGATAATCAATCAGAGTGTAGTTAGTGTGGACATCCTATAGGTGTTTGACAGCCACTTACATATCCTGCGCACACCCGTGTGTGCGGCATTTGTGTGCAGTCGGGTAAGGAGCCAGTACTCACACCTTATGGCCAGAGTGTGGTGTAAGGACATTGTACAACAGCATCATTGGTACACCATAAGTGCATGTGACTTCCATTATCTTACAAATACTTCACGATACACGTACCACATGTATGGCAATGGTACGTTCCATTTTCATGAATTTCTCTTGAGGTGGCTGTATGAGCCTAAAGAGAACTAAGACACACCTGCAATCTCTTTAAGATACAGCTCCTCTCTACAACTCTCCACAGACCCAGACAACCCAAAAGCTCACAGCACGTGCACATGACTAAGACTTGATTCAACTCAAGTAAAAAAAAAAAAAAAAAGCAGCCTTCAGGCCAAGTTTTCTCTGGTCAGCTGCTTCCAAGGGAGCGATCTTACACCTGCCCAAATTCAAGAAGATCTGCCATCTTTGTTTCTTCTTGGCTTTCTGTTCTTCATGCTCAGTTCCTCCATCAAAGCTCTGATTCCACCGCAGAGTCCCGGCGATGGTCCTGAAGGCCTCCCAACTCTGCAGTGCTCCTGTGACAACAAGATCAATGGAGCCTGACAGACGTCATCCAGGATGCAATTTCACTTCTAAGTGGAGACATGAAAGAGCCCCCTGGCTGCCGTACTGGACCGCAGGTCCCCGCAGCTCTCAGCCCTGCATGAGCCCCCACAGGAAAATCACCCTTCAAATAGTGACACACCGGCCTCCTGTGAAATATTCACGCTGCTGGAGTAATGAAGGGCTGCATATGCGCACTGGCATTTCTGCTGCGGTCTGCAGACCTTCAGTACAAAGCGATCCCCCCCCCCCCCAGAGTCAAAGCTTTGATAGAGATGAATGGAGCTGCTGCAGTCAGACCAGAATGCTGCGTGTTGACATTTGCGTTTTGTGTCTCCATCAGGCGACCTCACAGCTGATCCCACCCTCTTGTCTTTGTTGTTCACCAACTTTATTGTCAGTTTCTGAAGTTCCTCTGAGCAATCCATGAAGTGTTTAGAGACCAGAGGGTTTTCCGGTGTCTCCATAAGCCTGAACACTGGAAGAAGATTGTGTTATGAAGGATTAAGGTGTTGTTCCGAGGATCATCCCGTGTTGCATCCACACAGGCTGGGGTTAGTTTTTGTCCTTTTTGTCCTGGAGCATTGAAGGTCGACACGCTCAGCACGCACAAGTTCAGCATTGACCATTCTGTAGAACCCTCCCTCCCCCCAGTTGTGAAAATCATTCATATGTCTAAGACAAAGTGTCAGGAGTCAGCCACCTAACTCCACCTCCGACCATCAGAGGGAGCCCTCTCCTGAAAACTAGCTCCTACCACTTTCTCCCCCACGTCTCTCCAGCTGTTCTCCATCGTCTCATCACGCCACTCCTTATAAACCCCTGCTGGACTAGATGTCATTGGGAAGTATCGCATTCATTACTGAGCGTTCTAATTCCCATGCTGTCTCCTGGTTTTGACCTCCGCCTGATTCTTCGTCTTGCTGTCTCGCTCCCTGCCCTAGACTCCTGCCTGGTTTTTGTTTTTGGCCTTGACTGCCTTGTTTACTTTATTAAACATTTCCTGCCTGTAAATGGATCTAAACGCCTCTGCATCTTCCTCACACAAAGTGACGCAGGTCACCTCCACCTCCTGTCGCTCATCATACCCGTTAAGCCATCTTTGGGAAGACCACAGAGATTCTTTATTTTTGTTTCAAGTCCCACACCTATCATCTTTTGATCAATTTCCAAAGTGTTTCCAGAAGCTTTTTAATTATGCCGTTTTTAACAAAAATATTAAAAAATATTTATATATGGTGTCATTTTCCAGAATATAGTTTCTGCAGCGCGGCAGAAGTTCATTAGAAGCTCGCCTCTTGAGTTGTAGGCAGGACTATTGATCTGGAGTGAACCTTACTCTATTTCCCATCATTCCTTTGTTTACGTTCTTTCCTGCTAGCTTAGAGCCCCACACTGTGAATGCAGCTAACATGTCACGCGGTGGGGAGTTAGCGTAGTCACAGTAACATTTGTTAGAGGTACGTGTTGCAAACAAGTTTGGGAGTTGCAGGTACTGTGGATTCACTAACAATTCTAACGTGGCTAACATAACATGTTACAAAAAGTTCTGGAGTTAGTGTGAATGTAAAGTCTTACTGACTGATGGACTAACTGGATCGCTGACTCGTGTCTCACTTAATGCTCCTCGTGGTTGTTAGCCTTAAAGTACGGTGCAACAAGCGGCCAAATGTAAAGAGGTGTCTCAGTCAACGTCTGATGGCGTCAGTGGCATCTGTTCAGTTGTATTAAATCCATACATCATCCATACAGTTTGTAATGTTTGACAGGTTCTGTCAAGACTTTAATCTGATTGTTGATGAAAAAAATTAACTTCAGGAAAAAGTTGTTCACATTTTAGGTCTGTCAATTGTTCGTCAAAGAATTAAAATAAAAATGACAGTTTGTTATTTTGACCCATTAAATCAAGTGTAAAAAATGTATGAAATATATGATTGTTTTCTAATAGTTTAATGTGTTGAATATTCTGACACAGCAAGCCGAAAGAGTCTGAGGAGAGCATCCATGTTAAAACCATTATTCACATTCTTGAAAACACATTGGGTGCCGTGTGTTCATACGTGAGCAAATGTGCAGCTTTTAGCGTGGAGCTTCACGTTCCACAGAGTGAACATCTGTCTGAGACTTCCTGTTGCGAGCAGCATAACCGTGGCTCCTCCTCAGATGCTGAATGTATCCCATCTGTGTTTCAGGTCTGGTGAAGCTGGGCATCCACTGCGTCACGTGTCAAAAAGTGGCCATAAAGATCGTGAACAGAGAGAAGCTCAGCGAGTCCGTTCTCATGAAGGTAAGCAGTTTGTGAGTCTGTGAGGAAACCTTCAGAACCAGCTGCTGCTGAAGAAAACTTTCAGCTTTGCAGCTTCCTGAGTGATGCAGCCAAAGGCAGAGGTCTGCAACCTTGAAGAATGAAAGAGTCCTTTGGTCCAGTCTCTTACAGACCAAAACCCAGTGCGAGTTGCAAAGTACACTTTATGTTTTTGTAGATATTAAGCCATTCATTTATAGAATGTAGCTTCTAAATATTACAATTACTGAATTAAAACAGTGATATATTTTTCTGTAAATGCAAATTTCAATGTTTTTTTTTCTTTTGACAGCACTACATACAAGATCCTTTCAAAATAAAGCACATTCTGTTTCAAATAAGATCCTCCTGCTGCAGCAGATTTACTAGCATTAAAAATGCAAGAAAGTCAAATTAAATGGGAAAACATTGGTCTAGCATCCAAATCTATACATGAAACTTCAGTTATACACATGAAGAACTTTGCCTCTGAACAGCAACTAGACATTGTTGTTAAGCAACAGAGGCGAATGTGATCTCTAAGACGATTCTAATAATAAACCCCTCTGACAGCAGATTAGACTTTTACTATCATTTTGATCAGCTTTCTGAAAGGCTAAAAACAAAACTTAAACTAAAATAAGCCATTATTTCTTCTAATCAGTAGCCACAAAGAGCCACAAAGGAGGGATGAAGGAGCTGGATATGGCTCCGGAGCCTCGGGTTGGATGGAGACTCCTTCTCAAAGAGTTATAAAAGTGAAAAGATCTTCTGCTTGCTTGCATATTTATTACCTAAATCAATGATCGTTCTTCACAAACACCAATGGTGACACCTCTACATGTTACCATGATGGCGTCACAAATGCCCCTGACCTCCACATCAGCTGCTCTTAGAGCAAACAGTCCATCACATTTGGCAATAAAACACAGCTCACATTTCTTGTGAGGTTTCATATCTCAACACAGCAGTATGTTTGGAAATGTTAGTTTCATGTCTGGCTGCTGATGCAGACTGTGCGAATCTGTGACACCACACTGTTGGTTCCGCGCAGCTCTGCTGGCTTGTGTTGTTTTGTCCGTGCTCCTCTTCCTCCCACGCCTCCGTCATGCAGGTGTATGCAGATTAGGCTGCATCAGTCACGTCAGGCCCAGTTTACTTCTGCTTTTCCTGATACTGAAGTAGGTGGGGCTAAAGGGTTCCCTCTGGCAGAAGGTTACTGGTTCAAAGCCTGTTTTTGGATTCCACAAAAGTCACATATGAAGTTGAAATGTTCCTCTAAATCTAATGACTAGTAAGGATCGTGTATGTCTTCATTACAAATGTATATTATTATTTATGGATTGTAATAATAAAGTAGCTACTTTGAGCAATAGAACTGGATTTTGGGGCTAAAACTGATTTAAATATAAAAAAGCCAAATATTAAAATAAAATTAGAATAAACTGTATGGGATTATTCATTTGTTCACAATCAACAATTCTCCAACAATACTAAATAAAGCTAATGCAGGTCAACACAGCAGAGTAAAGTGCAGATTATTCCATCAAAACTTGAGTAAATTAAAACTTGAGGTTCAAAGTACGCTGGCAGAGTTGAAGGTCAAAGCAGTTTACTATAGGAGAGTGGCTGTTCCTGTGGAAATGTTGTGGAGGTCGTCCAGCTGTGGTGTCAGAGCTCATGTAAAGACATGGCAAAGCGTTTTTCCAGAAACATCTCTGAAGGCAACAGAAGTTACTGTAGCAGCAGTGAAGACAAACGGGCGTTTCTGAAGGTGGGCTGAGCGTGGGCTGAAGCTGAGCTGAAGCTGGGCTGAAGCTGGGCTGAAGCTGGGCTGAAGCTG
>BSAI01000020.1:412720-488549 GCA_036245035.1 Adrianichthys oophorus
GCTGAAGCTGGGCTGAAGCTGGGCTGAAGCTGGGCTGAAGCTGAGCTGACGCTGGGCTGGTTTCATTTGGGAGGAATGAGGTGGCAGATGTTTCTTCAGCTGCAGACTTCAGGTTTGCTTCACCTGGTCCTTCTAAGCTCCATCTCCTTTTCGTCTGCCAGCTTTTCCTCTGTCTTTCTTGCCACAGTTTGATCATGAAGCCTTGTTGTCTTCTGTCCTTGTGAAGCCATGGAAACAAGCAGCATTTGGCTTGAATTGTTGTTAACTTAGGCTCTGACGCTATGGATTGTTGATGGGGTGGGGGGATGGGTTTACATATTTGTACCATCAGCGCCACTCCTTCACTGGCCTTTTGAGAAAAACCCATTTTGTCTGACATTTGGAGACATTTTGCAGGTTCTGCTCTATGATTGGCGTGGACGCGTTGCCTCTTCCTGCTTCATGGTTTGACTCGCTCAGGTCTCTTGGACTGAGACTGACTTAGTTTGATGAAGTGTGTTTGTGGAATTCTCTCTGGTTTGAGGGAGAAAAGGGGTGTCCTTGATAAAGCAGAGAGGTGCTTGTTGCTCCTCATCTTCTGCATTGAGGACTTTCCACCTCCTTCAAACTCATGTTTGCCCTTCATGCAGGCAACTTGTTGTTTTTTTAGTGCAGTTTTGGGCAGCTTTGTCCAACTTGAACGGCGGCAGCAGTCAGAGATGAAAACCTTCTGCAGGTGAACCTTTTTACTGTTTGATCACAGCAACAGGAAGAACCCGCAGAGGGCTGCAGCGCTGGCCTGAAGCGTTTACATTCCTGGATGGTTGCTGCACTTGAGCAGACTTGTCGTGAGTCAACACGTCCCATTTGAAATGGGCCGCAGCTCAGTGAGGCGAGCAGATAGAGCAGAGGAGCTGTTAGACGTACAGTAGCTTTCAGGCACAGCGACGTGTTGAAGGACGAGAACTCGCCTCTGAGTCAGAACAGAGTCGCCGCAGCCTGATCCTCGGTCTGCTATGACTCTGCCCTGTCCAAATGCTTGATGGACAACAGATGGGGAAGGATGTTGATTGCAGTCTCAGAGGAGAGGATCTGTCTCATCATTCACCGCTGGCCCGAATTCTCGGGCCTCCGCTGCTGTCAGCGTCCTCAGCCTGTAATTGTTGTCGTGGGAGTCTTCCTGATGAGGCCATGAAGGCTGCCGGCTCCATCTCTGGTCATCAGACATCTTGGAGGAAAAGTGGCTTTTGCTGCCTGCAGTCACCCAGCAGGAAGTTTCTCCCTGCAGATGAGTGAGATGCAGATGAGATGAGAAAACCCCAGAGTGGTCTCATGTCCCTCAATGGGACCTGCCAGCAGGTATTATGGTCTCCTGTTCTAGATCTGAAAGGTGTCTCCTTGCAGATGTTTATCTGGGTTTAGAGCAGGAGTTCTGGAGAACTTCTGAGTAGTCTAAGGTTTACTTTTCAGGCACTTTTAGTCTCAGAAAAGCTGGAGGAGGTGAGAACCGGAGGTCTGGTCATCCTCTCCAAGGCTGCTGCCCCTTTAAAATCGTTAGACCCCATTGCTGAGAGCTTTCTGCTTGCACTCTCTTCCACTAACACACCCCCAACCTAACATTACTGATGCAACAAAAATGACGAGCAATTTCAGATCTATCCAGCCATCCAGTTCTGATCCAGATTCCAGCTTAGACGAGGAAAACAAAGACAATCATATTTCTGCAAGTGGATGCATCAGAATGGAGCAGAGCCAGCTGATTGTAGTGGGACAGTATGTCCTCCACCATCAGAAAAATGCCACTAGAACATGTTAAAAGCGCTAAAACACCATTTTCAGCAGAGTGGGATTTTAAGGAGAAGCTTGGGGCTCCGCTGCACTGCCTCCTCAAAGCATCCACCCTGATTCCTTTCCTCGCCGTCCACATTCATGCTGCTGAAGACGCTTTGCAATCTGACCAAGTGAGATGTGATCTGGGTTACAGCTGATTGCTTAGATGGACGGTCCCAAACACTGGTTCTTTTAAATCAGACAAACACTTAAAAATTTGCTTCAAATGTGCTTCTTTCATTCCTTCTTTTGTAGTGCACTTGCAGCTTTTTCTTTTCCTGGGACTCTGCCTATGTCGCTGAGCTGTGGCGTCACTCTGCTGCCAGGTTCAATGTTTTTCCTGAGGAGTTCAATGCTCTGTCAAACCGCAGACGTTTGAAGCTGATTGGATACTGGAGCTGGGGGCTCTCTCCTCTTTCCCAACTTCACTTGGACGTCATGGCAACAGATGGCGGTTTGATTACTGAGTGTATGTTCCAATTTGTGGCCCCCAGTGCCCCTTAGCCCTGTATCATGTTTCAATTAAGTTAAGATCTGGAATCAGCTTGCCGCAATCAGAGTCAATTCTCATAATTCATTAAGACCAGCTCTCTCTCATGAAGGCGTTGAGCGGTTGTTGGCACAGGCCGACCCCCCCCCCCCTAGCAGAGGGTTTGTTAGTGTGACGCCGGCTGAGAGCCCAGTGCAGGTGAAGCAAAGCCTTGAATTATACTCCAGAATCTGAGCATTAAAAACACAAATTACCCAGAAGTCCGACTGAAGTGTGACGTTCTTTGAAGGAGCAACAGCAGCTTTCAGTCATTGATTTTTCTCTGCTGTTAATCACATCTCTCTGTGATTAAGGTCGCTTCATCTGAGCTCTCACGCAGACACCAGTTGTTCCCGGAGCGTCAGGTGTTCAGCCGTTTGATATAAGCAATGTGCAAAGACACAGAAACAACACGGAGGAGTCCAGGTTTGCATTCATCCTGGGTTCAGAGACGCTCAAAATGAGAACCCAGAAAAACACTCCCTGTCCACTTGTTCTTCAGAACACTCTCAGCTGTTCCTACCTTCTGCTTACGACAACGTTCAGCTCAACGTTCTGGAAGCTCCTGTCTCTGCCTCTAGTTTTGCTTGCATTATTGATGTATTTTTCAGATTGAATATGAACAGAAGAATTTTCCAAAACTGAGCTGAGATCTTCAGGTAACTTTCTACTGTGTGAATGAGCTGTGAATGATTTACTAAACACTTTTCATGAGCTCCACCTCCAGGCCTTTGTCCTGTTAATCCCTCTTTGGTTTGGTGAAAGTCTGGAGTATCTCTGAGTTTGTGATGGCTGTAAAACACTGTTACATCCTAGGATTGTTTTGTGCTGTGGATGTACAACCTTAATCCTAGGATGCTAAACAGTCAGTTACATACGTTCCCTCCTCTAAATCAGTGGCACCCTATTTCAAACACTTTCAATGCAGACCAGTGAGGAAATGTCTGAACTTCTCTTCTCGTTGTGCCACGGCTCTGAACTGTTGAAAGGCCTTCATGACAAGTTGACACACATCTGCAGGTAACATCTGCAGGCTCTTCCTGCCCGCTCGGATCCACACCGACATGTTGGTCCTGAAGCACTCCAGCACCTGTTGCTGTCAGAACGCTGCTCCAAGCTTCTTTTTCACAGAAAAAGTCCACCTTGGTAGAATCCAGGAGACTGTCCCACAGCAGGAACGTAGAGCCGTGTCTGCAAAATCCCCGTAAGCTCGTCCCTACAGGTCACCTACGTTATCTGGCTAAGCTCAGGAACCTCTGGCTGTCATCTCCAACGAACGGAGCAGGCAGGTGAACTACAAACTCTGCTCGGGCTGAATGCCTGCCGAAGCGTCCCGCTCTGGCTTCTAGCAGGTCATCGTAGGCCAACCACATGGCAAATCCAGCTAGCTGCACAAAACCTCCACATACCTTTGATGTTGTAGTTACATTTAGGCTAGGTGGGATGCAAAATGACTTAACTCAAGCAACTTCACAAAAAACCAGCAATACCGCTGCCACCAATGTAGCTGACTTTCCAGGGTTGAGCGTTGGGTGGTTATGTATGTGGAATGGAGGCGCCTGACTGCCAAGCTTTTACACTCGCCTTTTTACAGGTGTTGAGATGTGACTGTTTTATTCTTCTACTGATCCTGCAGCAGAGAGTCAGAAGCTATTCGTTCCAGTGGTACAACAACATTTTACTGCAGTCAGTTGTCAAACAAGCTCATAATTGATCTTTTTATTTGATCTGATAAACATAAGAGCGATTGATTGGCATCCTGTGGTGCTGTCTTGTCTCAGGATTGACATGTTCATGGCTCAAACCCAGTCAGTACCAGCAGAACCAGCTTAATGACACTGGAAACATGTGGTTGAGCTCCCTAAGCCTGTGATCCTGCAGAGCAGCTCCACATAATCACTGCCTGCATTGATCCGGTATGGATTTCTTTGCAAGTTTCTTGTTTGTTCCCGCTGGAGCTGACTGGCAAACATCTGACAATCAACTTGTGTTCATGGAGCCTTTCTTCAGCTCATCCAGTCCTAAAGGGGACATGAACTTCATTTCATCAGTTTGTTTCAATCAACAAACAATGCAATTGTGTCCATAAAAACTTTTGGTTTATCTTGATAAGAGAGGTGTGCTTTTATTTTGAAACTTCCCTGGGGTCTTCCTGTGTGTGAGCTTACATAGCTCCTTACAGAATATGATTAATATTCAAACATTACATCTAAAACCTTCTGGTGTAAATATATTCTGTATCTGCCTCTCTGTTTTCTTCACACTACTGTTGTCTTCCTCCTTCACACACAAGCTCTTATTTTGAAGTAACTGCTGTTGAAGTAAAATTGAATGAGTGGCCATTGACTTCATTAGATAAATTTGGATGGGTTTCTCACACTGATAGGAATCTCTTTCCTTGCCGTTCTTCTACCTGGTGGAGACAGCACGACCTCGGTGACTGATTGGTTGGAGATCTGGCCCGGATCAGGGGGGCCTTTGAAGTGGGCTGGGATGATTGAAGGATCGGGAATGACACAGAGGGTGAACTCTGGATGACCGTGACGTCCTCACTTTGACTCCTCATCTTTCCACGTTGGCACTTCTGATGAGGCGCCTCTCAGTTTGCTCTGGAAAATGTCACGCTGATTAACTTGGTCACCAAACTGATACCAGTTGCAGATCTGAGCGGATCCTATCAACAGTGGAGGAGTCCATTAGTCATTTTACTGAGGACGCCGCTTTAGTTGTGTCGGGTTTGAACTTTGATTATATGGAGAAAGGACGGTAAATCATGACCTTTCCCTGTTGATGGAAAACTGGCTAGTGCAAAAAGAGAACTAATCAATCAGTGTTTACTCTGTTCAGGAAAATTACAGTTGATGAAGATTTGCCAACAAAAAGCCCAGAAAAGAAAGATTTTGGATGGCCTCAGTCCCAAACTTCTGCTTTTAGTTCTGGAGGGTCCTAGACAAGAGTGGATGCACCTTAAGGTGTGTCCTGCAGTTCCCTTAAGCCTCGTACGGCCACCTCAAGGAACGTCATGAAAATGGAACGTACCATTGCCGTGTGTGTGACAGTGAACAAATGCTGCTCTTATGGGATGTGCAGGTGATACGAATGTGTCTGTAGGACGCCTGTAGGATGTCCACACAAATGAAACTCTGAGTGTCTAATTTCCTCATTTCTAACAGTCATGCTGCAGGTAAGGAGCACACTTATGTGAACAGCACTCATGGGCTCTTTCCATACTACACAGGATTTGGGAGGTTTGAAGACATTTTTGAAAAAAGGGTACAACGCACCTTCACCTTACCTTCATCACCCTTACCCCTACATGTTACACGTTCACTACAACCTGTCACCCACAACATTCCTGTAGAAAACATGTACACAAACATTTTTGCTCTACGAAGCAAGAACTGGTGGAGTAGGACCCAAAACTTGGCTTGGTGACGTAAACTCATACATCTAATACAAAAACTTGAACCAGACAGAACCCAGAGACGCAACTAAACAGATGACCTGACACTGGAGAACTGAAAACCAGTCACTTGCATACACTGAGGGTAATTAAATAAGTAAAGATAGCTGTGAATGGTCAACCACAACCTGGTGAGACTGACTGGGACAACAGAACACGACCAATCACAAAAATGCCTGACCAGAATCCTCACAGTTAACAAAAAACCAAAAGTACGCTCTCAGTGCTCACACGGCGAGTTGATTGACTAATCTACAACCTTGATATGGGTTTGGACTCCATACAAGTATCCAAACAGACAGCCCGGGTCCACCCTATAAATGCAGCTGGCACTAAGGCCTATTGTTTTTACACAGCAGAACGTCGATCCATCTGTTTGAACATGGTTCTGCTCACAGCCGGGTGCTTGATGCCTGGTTCATTCCTCTCCTTCATGGACCTGAGCTGCTGCCATGGGATTGGGTGCTGAGCAGGCATACCTGAAAAAGAGGGAGCACGCACTCTTGCGTCTGCATCACCCCCCCACCCCCATGCTGCACTCACACTGTCACAGTGCATAAAACAAACTCGCTGGTATTGGTTGAGATCATAAATGTCAGAGTCACCGCTCATGAGAGCGGGGTGGAGGGGTCGCTGTCTGTTTACTTTGTACATGGTTTTAATTAGGCAGAGCCGCCTGTGAAGCATCGCGGCGAAAACGACTGTAATCAGATCTGACTGCAGGTTGATGCTTCACATGTGGATCGCTCTGGGGGGGCTCTGTCATCCATGGAGATGGAAAACATAAGAGCTCCTTTATGGAGCCACATTATCCTGAAAATGGGGGCTGTGGACGTCTAAGGGAAGGTGATTATGGGAGTAAAGATGTGTTTTAGAGGCCAGCCCCTTTAATCAAGCACTCAGGCGCTGAAATGGTGTCTGCTTAATTCTGCAGAGGCTCTCACAGAGCAAATGTGGAACATTACATGGAAATCCAGCAGGGCTGGCCTATGCTCTGGTGCTGCCCGCTTCCCTTTGTGTCGTGGCTTCCACATCTCCAGGGCAACTTTGAAAGCGTCTAGTTTTTCTGAAGCGTTCTAGCTTCAGAGCTTTAGGAAATAGAAGTGATTATTTTCCTCTTTTCTGTTGTTTAAAACCATGCAGACCAAAAACACACAGGTTGTTTTAGAAGGCTCAGTTTTAGAGCGTCTGTCTCCAGACATGGGAAATGGATGCGATTTCAGCCAAAAAAAAAGGTGGAAAATCCCCATTTCATGTCTGCTCTGAGGCCCGACCTGTCCAAAGAGTTTTCCTAAGCCAATTGGTTTCTTTTAGAATGAATCCAGCAGCGCGGCTCAGCGTGACAGATCTTTGATGAGCGGCGGCTTTGATGGATGTGAAATTTAATTCTGAAGTGCCTGCGGTCCCGAGGCTGTCCTCTTTGAGCCATCACATCAGCCCTGAAGAGGCTCTGGAGATGCACCAGCACGTCAGATGACCTCGTTGAGAAAAGAGCAGAGCCTGTGTCATTAGACCCAGCCATAACCATCGTTGGTAATAGTGCCGGAGATTCCCACCAAACTCTGCCACATGCTCTGATGTTTGCAGATAAGCATGCAAGAAGGTTCCAGCAGAAGAGCGCAGTTCTAATCTCTGCAGTTTACAGCACAATACCTTTAAATCCTGTTAATCTACTCAAATCCCAACATCAGACTGAACTTAATTGGAATTAAACGTCTCTGCAATTCCAAAAGTGCCTGAATGTTTGCCGACTTCCTGAATGTGTGCTTTCATGCAAAAACCGCAGCTCCTTCGGAAGCTGCTGGATGAAAATGCGAGTGCCTCTTACTTCTTCAGGCTGTGCAGCTTTTTGAAAGTTCCAGTGCGTCAGCATGTCTGCTCTGGTGATGTGGGTTTAACGACAGTTCACAGAGTCTTTCAGTGTGACGGCTGAATCATGCGGCTCTGAGGGTTATTTAGGGAGGAAATCCAAAAAAGACGCTGTATTTCTGCTCATTTGCATGTCTCTCCTGATCATCTGCTGAGCCGCAACATTCATGAGCTGCATGTGAAGTTTCTCCACACAGCCTGATGCTTTCAAATTCTTCAGTTTGTCTGATTCTCGTGCTTTCATAATAAAACAGCAAACGGTGAGCTTCACCTGGGAGAAGAGGGGAATGGGGCGTGTGCACAAACCCTGAGGATCCTCTCATGACAGTAGTGAGGACGTTGATCTCCTCATGATGTGTTTTCTCTGTCTTCATCTGAAATTCTGCTGCATGGTTTATATTCTGGTGAGGCTGGCATGCTGATTATATTATGTTATATTCTCCTGACTGTAAGGTGACTGAGAAAACCTCCACATCACCGAGCAGCTCCATTCTACCAAACAGGTTCAGTATTTTATCGAGGCAAGACAAATTCTTACATAACGACTTAATCAGTGAGTCATTTTTACCAACCTTTACCTGAAGGGAGCAGCAGCAGCACAAATGCAGTCTGTCCAACAGCCAGGATGAAGAACAAATATCCCGTAACAGAAATACCCTGGACCAATAACCTCTGGCGTAATTCTGAAGTGGTTTGAGTGACGCTAAGTCCACCAATGGCATCACACAGCTGCCAATCAAAGGGACACACCCCTTAACCCTTTAACACCTGAGCTGTAGCTCCAGCATTGATGTTCTTTGACTTGCATTAGCGGCTTAACGGTTGAAAGTGATGGTTTGTTAAAGTTGGTGTTATTTAAGTGCTCCGGGCGATGTCTGAGGTGTTAAAGGGTTAAAATGCAGCAATCAGAGTTGTAATGAAAAAACGTTTTGGGTTTGGATTAGATTGGATCGGTGACTGCAGCAGACAGTGAAGACTTCTTCTCTGACTTTCTCTTGACATCATGATAAATGTTTGCATCTGTGGTTTGAGCATATGCTCATACGCAGCAAACCAGATGAAGGAGGTGTGGTTGAAGATTTATTTCCCCCTCCTCCTGCTGCAGCCTTTTTCCTTGGACTATCCCACTTTACTTCAAATGTGCGTTTAAATCCCAGAGAGCTGCAGTGCCGCTAACGCAGAGCTCAGCAGCGTTTCCTGAGCGATGAGGTGAGTGCAGAAACTGCTGCAACACTAAGAACGGTCCTGCAGCATGGAGGCCTAAATTCAGTTTAGTCTTGAGCCTGCCGTGGTGCCAAATGGCTGCAGATCTGGAGCCCAGCAGGTGTGTGTGTGGGGGGGGGGGGGGGGGGGGGGGGGGGGTGCTTGCTCAGAGACGGCTGAACAAGCATCTGGAAAGCATCCACACTCAGCCGCTCCTGCCGACAGGGGCAGAGGTGGTTCCAGGACCAGGTCAAAGGGCGGGCCCTCGCTCTGCTCAGAGCATCTGCTCCTTTAGATAAACTCAGAAAGACTGAGCTAAACTGGTTCTTTCTGAAACTTTACCTGTAGAATGAATCAGCAGCTGAAACATCTCTGCACTAGCTGTGGACGTGTCTGACAGTGTTCTGTATGGAAACAGCAGCGCTCCCATCTTCACGAGATGCTGCATTCACTGCACCTGGAAAAGATGGGATGTTCCTGTAAATGAGCCCTGGTTGACAGGAAGAGGGTTTTGTGTTGCAGAGCGGCGCCTTTGTCTGCCTGCCTTCTTATTTGGGAATAGTGTGAATGGTGGGGTAGGAGGAAGGGAGGTGTCAGGGTTGTGGTGAGTGAGCGATGAAGCCAGGCAGCTGGTGGAGCGCAGCATCTCTCATCTCAGATTCATTCCTTTTTATTTGATCATCGGTTTACAAACCAGTCCAGCTGGAAGGCGGCCTCACTTTATTCCAAAGACTCTGGATGACTGGGAGTTTGTCCTTCAACTCTTCTTTCTTGTTAGCTTTGTCCTCTTAAGGTCCCACTCACATCATCTTTTGATCCATGTCCAAAGTCTTCCCAGTGGTTTGTTAATTAGAATTATGCCGTTTTTAGCCAAAATCAGAAAACCTGTGCCGCTTTCTAGGACGTTGTTTCTACAGAGATCCAATACTGCACGTCATTTTTGTTGCACCGCTATTGTTAGCCTGGGGTTAGGAGGGGCTCTAAGCTAGAGTGTAAACAAAGGGATCATGGAATATCAGCACAGGGTTAGTCTTCGCCAGTGGTCCCGTCCTTAATCCAGAGGTGAGTTTCTAATGAGCTCCTGCCACTCTGCAGGAACTATGTCCTGAAAAGAACACCGTTTTTTTAAACGGCTAAAAACGGCATCACCATTAATGAAAGACCACTGGGAACAATGAAAAGATGATTGGAGTGGGTACTTAGGTAAAAACACAGAAAAAGAGTGCTGCCCCCTTGTCACTTTCTTTATTTCATGTTCACGTTAGGTCATATTAGCTCGGGCTACTGAAGAAGTGGGAACATGCGATGAATTTCATCAGGAGTGTCTCTAATTTTATTGTTATTTTTTATTATTTCCCTCCTTGGACTAATGCAGGACAGCATGTGGTCAAACTGAGTAACAGAGAGACGGAAGAACTGCTGAAAGTGGCTGTCATTCAGACACATCCTGCAGTAGATGGTGAACCTCACCGTGATGGGATCTCATGAAAACAGACATGGAGGCCTGATTACTGATGACTATGTAGAACTTTTACAAATAAATCAACCTGATTTCTCAGCATCATTCCATGCACTGTAAATGATATTTGCAGTCAACGCTTCAATGTAGCGTTGAGGCTAAAAACTTCAGATGGTAGCTCCTCCCACAAGCTATGATGACTATTAACATATGTTTGGAAATGCGTCGAGCAGTAGTCGTGTTCGGTGTGAACGCAGCATTATAAAACAAGGATTCTGATTAGGTCTAATAAAGCAGGTATCAAAACATGATCAATAATCATGTTCTTTTCTTCTGTTTTAATTCATCTTTGCTTGCTCCCAAATAACATCGTATTACAGAGTAACATCCAAAAAACGATTTTTCAGAAGTTGTTGAATTGATTTCAGCTCACAGTGTTGCTGCAGTCTATCCCAGCCACTGTTCAGGGAGTCTGTCTGTTGCAGGGCCACACGCTCACAGTTTAAAGACACAAATGAACCTGTTATTGGAGTCCACGGAGCAATCGCCACACAGGATGAGCTCAGCCGAGAGTTGAAGCAGGGTCTCCTTGCTGTGAGACGGTCATTCTAACCACTACCCCACCGTACAGCCTTATGGCATAAGAAGTAAGTTCAGTGACTAAAATACAACAAAAACGTTATTGACCCCATAAAGGGAAAACTTGACTAATTTTAGTCTTCAAGTTATTCAAAAATGTTCTTGGTCAGTAGATTTTGTTCCCTACGCCAGAAAATTTTAATTTCAGCCACAAAATTTTGCTCTGCAAGTTAAAGTGACTGAAATCTGGTAGGATTTTCTCAGACATTTAAATAATAGCTTCAGAGATGAGTTTTTACACAAAAAGGGCAGACTTTAAGGTAAATCTCTAGAAGAAACGAGCAGCAGAGTCCTCCAGCAGCGTGGACACATCTCCTGAAGGAAGTGTTCACGCTGCTGGATGAGTGTTTCCTCTGTCTGAATGTAATGTCACGCACCAGCAGAAGTCATCAACGTTTGTTCCCGCTGACGTGGCTCCCCTCTGTTTTTTTTTGCTCACCCAAGCGCATCCGCTGCTCCAACGTTTGTGTTAAACCAGAGCGCCGTGCTCCACGCACAGCAGCCTCCGTTGTGTTACATGTGAACCAAACCGAGGGTTAACCGCGCCGGTTCCTGCTCCAGCAAGCATCAAACAGTGCTGGTGTGAAAGCCCCCAAGGCCACTTTGTGTGATTAATGTGGTATAAGCCGTCATCTGTTTCCATTAGTCCTCGGGGGTGGTGTTTCAGCCCTGAATTGATCCTGACTTGAATGCTCGTCCCACCCCTCCAACTGACTGATTGTGTTTCTGTGTCTGTCTGCAGGTGGAGCGGGAAATAGCCATTCTCAAACTCATAGAGCATCCGCACGTTTTAAAGCTGCACGACGTCTACGAAAACAAGAAATACCTGTGAGTATCAAGAGGACTGAGATACGCCGGGCTGCCATCCATGACAGCTGCAGGAGGAACTAGTTTTTCGCTGGTTCCTCACCTTGTTGTTTTTCAGTTTAACTTCTGGGTGAATCAGGGCACTTTGTGTTCCACAGGTTTACTTCAAACATTTTAAAGGAAACAACAAAATGTAGTTTTCAAGCAAGGCACAGGAAGATCAGCGTGTCTCTGCATTATCCCACAGAACCATCTTTTGAAACGATATTTAGAAACCTTTTACGGGTTGCTGGGTCATAGAGGTCAGCCAAATGAGCATGTTCCCACTGACCAAAGATACTTTTTCACTGAATATAAACAACTAATATTATCCAATAACTGCAAGCTTTTTTGCTAACGTAATCATTTGTTTTTCTACTTTCACCTAATTAAAAGTAATATAAGAAAAATACATACATGGTTTATGAAATACATTTTTTTTCAATCCTGTAAAGGTTTTTCCCTAATAATTCATAATTAATAATGGTTTAGTCCAACTTCTTCAGGAACCAGGAACAATGTGAAGAATATATGGATTTCTTGTTTTCCTCATGCCTTATGATGCTCCATAGTCTAATGTGTGGCTACTTTTAGCTAAAATATCTAAAATATTCGACCCTGTAACAAACATTTAAAAAAGGGTTGAATCATTCTTACAAGACTGAAGGTTGGATTTCAAAATACTGTACTGAACAATGGACAGGTGATTACCAAGGAACTGAGAGAATTTGTTTCAGCAAGTTTTACATAAAAAATCATGCAGAAGTCAGATTGTTTTGGCTACGGGACTGAATTTAAAACAAACTGAGTCACAAATTATTTTCTATTCCTTTACTACTCTGCAGCAGATCCGTGCCAGTTCGGTAAAGTTAGAAAGCTTTTCACAGATTCTGACTTCCGGGCTCAATAACTCTTCTGATAAACATTCAAACATGACAGCAAATATCTCGATCATTTTGTATTAACACAGAGAGTGACCTACAAGTGCATTTCAAAAGACACCTGAGAGAACCTTCTCCAAAACAGAGCAGATCATTACTGACAGAGGAAACCAGATCCGCTCCTCAAAGCCTTGGTATTCCTCCACACAACCAGAGACTCACCAGTGCTGCTTTTGAAATGGATAAAGAGGAAGATTGTGTGGAGGACATTTAGATCTGAGGCTTCATCTGCTGATGCTGTTTCTTTCTAGTTCATCATTTTTCCTGCTGAATGTCATTTTTCTCTAAAGAATGTTTTAAATCAATGCACACATATTTGGGTTATTGTGAGCAGAGAGGACCAAAAGTTCCTTTTGGGTTTCACACTTTTACTGATGTTAAATGAAAGCACAACAATGTTGTTTATGGAGCGGGATTTTCCTAATGCACATGTCACAATAAAAAGACTTGGGATATGGGATATTATTTCATCATTTACACTTCTGAGGTGCTTTCAAAAAATAAGATAAAAAACACTGCAACTTTTCACAAAAGCGGCCACAAAATCAGACATTTTCAGCCGCAACAATCACAAAAACCTGCCGTGAAATCCTGAAGGGTCTGGTAAACTCTGTCGTTCTTTTTCAGAAAAGCGCCATAAGAACAATCATCAGTCGACTAGCTTACTGTGTAATAGATGAAATGTAATAAAATCTGGAGATCCAGTTGATTTCAAAATAATTCAAATCAAAGTTCAACATAAAAAATAAACAATTAGCAAAGATGCTGTTCTAACCCCTAACCCAAAACTGACCATCTACAAGAAATTTCTAAGCAAATATAAAGGATGATACAATAAATAGATATGAGAAAATAAACAAAATTCAGATGTTCCATTTTTTTTTTTTTACCATAAAAGGTTGTTTTCAGTCTTTTTTTAGTTCTTGTATTTCTGTAAAAACACTGTTTGTACACATTTAGGTTTAGACCGAAATGAAAAAACAGGCTTGGACTCCATAAGTTGTTGAACTTCATCAAGAGCACTTTTTGAATACTTACTTATAGTCTTTTATTGTTTTGCTTCTGTTGATGATTTTTTAAAAAGTATTTTGTCAGTTTGAAAAAGACCGTATTTGTGTTGTAGGAAATACGTTGGGCGGGCCACAAGCTCCCTGCTCGGTAACACTTTATAATAACTACCCGGACAAATCATTATGAACTGTTAGTTATTGAGTTATAAATGAATTCTGAAATAACAGTTAACAGTTAGTTAAGGATGTATTAGTTGGAAATGTTCCTCATTTACTAACAGTTAATTAATAAGGAAAAGCTAGAACGTAAAAAAACTTCCCAGTAACGTATAAAATATTAGCTAATTCTTAACAGGTCATTCATCAGTAATTTAGTAACAGCTTCTTCATGATTTATTACTATTCAATAAGGTGCAGTTAGAAATCATTTCTTTACAGGTAACGGGCCATTTATAACTCGCTAACTAAAAGCTTGTTAGTTTTCTACTGTCTATCTATAAGGTACATTTATAAATCCTTAAACTGTAAACTGTTATTTAACAAGTCATTTATAACTCAATAACTACCAGTTTAATAATGACTTGTTAACAGGCTATGACGGGTAGTTATTATAAAGTGTTACCCCCTGCTCCACTCCATTCTGATAGATCCATGCAAGTCTTTGTTTTCCTCATTTTTACAAGAGATGCAAAGAGTGGGACTTTAAGCTGTGATCATTTATTTTTTATAAATGATTAAATGTCTTTTTGAGGTAAGAAGTTGGCTCAGATGTTCCTACAAAAACTGTGCTGCGTTTGTGCAAGCTTCAGGCTGCGTGAGGTGCGGGTCTGCTCTTACGTGGAAACGTGTGGAGCCCAGAGGAGCAGCGGTTGAAGCCTAGCGTTCTTGTTTTAGTTTGCACATCCATCTGGCTCCAGCAGCACAGCCTAATGCTCTGCTCAATAATTGATAAAGGCATCGCCGTCAAACCAAGCAGGAATTTGTTTTCTTAATGTAGCGAGGACGGTGGCGGCGGATGATCGTTGCGCGTGCAAACACTGAGACGCTGAAAGTCCCTCAAATCAAAGCCAGCGCCTCTCTAATTGAAACGCTTGTGACAGGTAGACGCTCCAGCGGATCCCTTAATCTGCTCATAAATAAGGAGGATGGGGGCGTGGGGGGTTAGGGATGCCTGAGGAGAATGATGCAGGAGGTCATGATGCACATTCAAGCAAAAGCACACAGAGCCTGCTGGTCCAGGATTATCAGGAGTATGATGTTCCCAGAAAAGGAAATGGATTCTAATAATTTTGTGTAATGGCAGCTTTATTACATTTCTAACATAGAAGAAAATTCTTCTTTTTCCAAACTTTTCCTTTGTTGTTGCAGCAACTCCCACTTCAAAGCTGCTTTTCTTGTTGTCCTGATTAACACAAATTTTGTCTTAATATTTAAACATAATAGAAATAAAGTCACAAGCGGCATTGGATGGCCCACAGGCGCTACCCGCCCTCACCATCGCTGCCTGCCTCTTTGGAGACCGGCGTCTATTACAACTGAAACCCGTTAGACCCGGCTTTTATTGGAGACCATGCAGCGTCTATTAGAGACCGGCCGTTATTGGAAGATTTACGGTATGCCACTTTTGTGATCTCGCCACGCTCCCCACAAAGCCCAATGAAACTGCTGTGGTGGTTGTAGAATCCGGCTGGCAGCATGTTTCTGAAAGTTTATGAAAATCAGAAGAACCAAAGTGTTGCTTTCCCATATTATGGAAAAGCGTGAAAATCGCCAAATCACACAATTTGCTACAAAATGGCCGCCAAGCTGGGGGTTGTTTGGCCATCCCATAATAATTTCAAAAGTTCTCCTGGATATTCCCAACACGTCTTTTGGTTTTGTTTGTGTATTTTCAAATACTTTTTTTGGCTTCACAGACGATTTTCGGCCCATTTATTTTGTTACAGTTTCACTCGGCGTGACGTCATCGTCTTGGGGGGGTGTCGTTCACTCCGCCGAAAAATAATTTTCTATTTTTAGTAGGGGTGTGCAAATGTTGGTGACTTTACACGCATGTGGCAGGAGTCAAATTTGGACTCAAAGGCGCAGAAATGTTTACAGCTGTGAAAACAATATGGTCCCTGCAGTCAGGACTGCTGCTGCTGGCCATCATTATAGAAGATGTTTTTTAGAGAGGGACATTCATGACACCAAGAAAGCTGCAGGACATCAGGAAAGCCTGGAAGCAGAGGGTAGAAGGAGGTAGAGTGGAGCTGCAACAGTTCTTCAGGAAAGAAAACGCAGGTTTGGAAGCCGAACTGGACAATATGAGGGACAGCTGCTGTTTCTGAGCAGGGATGAGTGGGGGATGGATAAAATCAAAAGGAAGAGATGAGGGGGGCGGGGTCTGACCAAGCCAGTGGGCTCCAACTGACAGGTGATTTGCAGGTGACAGTAATTCAAAGCTTCGGGGCATTTTGTGAAGATTTTCATTGGAAACAGCATTAATGAAATGCCTGGTCCGCTCTCTCTGTAGGTACTTAGTGCTGGAACACGTTTCAGGCGGCGAGCTTTTCGACTACCTGGTGAAGAAGGGCCGCCTAACCCCGAAGGAAGCCAGGAAGTTCTTCAGACAGATCATCTCAGCGCTGGACTTCTGCCACAGCCACTCCATATGGTCAGATTCAACCCCTTTCCTTGTAGACGGTAGTGGTTCAGTGTCTCAGTCTGAATCAAATCCTGACCTGAAAGACCTTCAACGTCCTCAGCCTGAAGATCAGCTGTTTGGGTTGGTGGGGGTCTGTGGGATCACGGATTCGGATTACAGCACAGGTCCAAGAAATCCAGAGTCAGATCCAGAAAAGCTTTTCCAGTTTCCAGTTAATAGAAATGTTTTTTTTTCTAAAAGTCTCCAAGTGGATTCCTACAAATGTTTTAAATACATTCTTTTTTGAGTTTCTGTCAAAAATGACAGTAATGTGTGGTCTGGACTGTCTGAGGTTTCCCTGAAGCATCAGTGTAGAGCAGCAGCTTTGAGGACATCTGCAGAGCATCAAGCTTTAGCTGCTGCAGAGCCGCTGGGCTTGTTTCTGCAGAGCTGGCGGTGATGGTGGAGCCGACAATCTCATCTGCATCTCAGGCTGGTCCTCCTGTTCTCCTGCAGTCACAGAGACCTGAAGCCGGAGAACTTGTTGCTTGACGAGAAGAACAACATCAGGATAGCAGACTTCGGCATGGCGTCTCTGCAGGTCGGGGACAGTCTGCTGGAGACCAGCTGCGGGTGAGTCCTTCTCGTGGAAATCCCTTTCTCAGCATGCGAGTTATGATTGGTGGATGTGCGACAGAGGGATGATGATGGTGAGGAGTGGGATGTGTCAGACCTTCGTCCCTGTCCAGGATCTGATGCTGGATGCTGGAGGAGCAGACGTCTTTGATGGAATAAGCCGCTACAGCAGGAAGGTCTGCTCTGATTAGGATGTGTATTACAGCGCCGTGTTTGAGGAGTTCTGATTGACTGGTTTTGCACACATTAGCATAATCTTCATGTCAGCCTGGAAGATGGAGTGTGTTTGCTCTGAGCGGGTAACAGGAGATGCGCACTCTGCTGACAAAGAGCAGACTACTACTACTGCGGCGGTGGCGGCAACCTGCAGCGAAGTTAAGATTTTAAGAATTCCTAATTCTTCAAAACAGCAAAGGCCACGGATACCAAAGATCTCAGACCTTTAGGGCGGGATTCCTGTGGGCCTTCACGTGCTCTGAACAGGATATAGTTTTGAGATGAATTATTACAAAAACCAAAGAAAATCCAGGAAGGATTCATCAAACCAATTTGTGCTGAAAACTGATTTTTTTTCTCAGTTTTGATTCTCAGAAGTCATTGTCCTGCTAATGACATTTCCTAACTGTGAAAACCAAACACATTTGGTTTGGGGTTCTGAGTTTGGTAAATGAATCCATGTCTTTAGATCCTGTTGACGGTCTGAGGTTGATCCTAACCTGACCGGATGGGGATTCTTCCTGATCTTCGTGTTGACTGAACGGAGCTCCAACATTTGAGCTGAACTAAGATGGAAGTTTCAACAGGAAGATGAGGTGTTCTTACATTTCTGGAGTGAAAGTTGAAACAGAAGGTTGAGGAGAGCAAACACCAAGAGGACGTGCCTTTCTAACTTGTATGTGAGGAGAAAGTCCTCCTCCTGGACTCCACCCCCTCCTTCCCCATGGATGGAGGTGGGGTGTCACCACTATGAGTAACTGTCTGTTCCTCCTCTTCCAGATCTCCACACTATGCCTGTCCGGAGGTGATCAGGGTAAGGGATTTTTGCCCCCACTCCTTCACACACACACACACACATTGCTGCATTTAAAGTCCCACTCCTATCATCTTTTCATCTGTTTTCTAACATCTTCCCAGTGATCTTTTAATTATGATTATGATTACCTCTCCGGATCAAAACCAGAGGAGGCCTGTTAGCAGCTCTCCACAGCTAGCACCGTCTTACAGTGTCTGAAAACTCGATTCATCGCAGAATTACTGCCAAAAACAGAGCTGACCATGACCCTGAAGAAAAACCAGACGACAGGCGCCAACAAAGGCATCTGACTGCGAGTGTTACTCTCATGGAAGCTGAGCTAACACCACTTCTGGAGCTGGCTGAAGAGCTCAGAAGACTTTGAGCCCTGGACTAAACACGAAACAACAGGTTATCTGGAGGAATGCGTGGACGACTTGGACCAGCACTCCAAGATGAACAACGTGATCATCACTGGATTACAGAGCAAACAAAGGAAAGCTGAAATGGCCAAACTTTCCAGTATTCTCAGGAACCTTAAAAAAATTCTAAACACTTAGTTGAAAAAGTGCAGAATCTTCGTGAAACCACATGATGCACTGGACCGCTCCAAGGTTCTGGTTTTCAACAACATGAAAGACTTCAAGAAGTATTTGATCACGGATGACTGAAGTCATAAATAGAAAGTCAAACAGAATTTGAAGAAAATCCTGGCGACTGGAATCTAGCACTGTCTCTAAAAGTCAACTGTGACCCTGATTTTCAGCAGTAAGTTCTGACCTGCAGACAGCTTGACCTCAGCATACTCAGCAGCACGGATAACAGCTGCAGAAGGACCTTAACAAACAGTGTTTGCAGACGTTACAGCGCAGAGAACGTATGAACTCTGTTCAAACCAGAAGGACGGCTGTCGGACAGCAGAGGGAGGAATACCAGCCTCAGACAGGGAGCTTTTCCTTTTTCATCATCATCATGTCTGTGACAAGGACACTGACTAAACATTTAAATAAGCAAACAAACAGATAAAATATGAGATAAAAACAAAAGATAATAAAAAGAATTACTTGATCATTTTTTTAAAGTGATTGGTCTCTAATCATATCATCCCACATGGTTTCCCAATATGTGATTTCAATTCATGAGCTTTCCAATGTAAATAATCTGCACTTATTTTTCCTTCCTGGTATGTATATGTAATGATTTCTGAAATAAGGTTATTTCTATTTAAATAATCATTATAGATTTCACCTTTGTCATGGGATTTATTGATACTTAAAAGTTTTTATTGACCTGAATCTGTGTTGATAAAGTATAAATATCTGAATCGAAGTTAAGAACCACAGAATGATAATTTAGGCAAAGCAAAGTCAAACCAAACAATCTACTGAACTTATTTTGACAATCTAAATAATGAATAGTTTCATTGTGTCATGTTCTCCATGCAAATATTTTTATTTATGTTTAATAATGTCATACATACTAGTGTATGTGGACAAAAACCCTGTCGTTTTTTCAGACATAGTTACTGCAGAGCGGCAGGAGTTAGCTAGAAACTCACCTCCCCATTGCTGAGAGCTTTGTGTTTACGCTTTCTCCTGCTAACTAGTAGCAATGCAACAAAAATGACGAGCAAAATTGGAGCTATCCAGCCGTACGGTTCTGATCCAGATTCCAGCTCAGACGAGGAAAACAAAGATGTTCAAGTGGAGGCATCAGAATGCATCCGATTCTCGGACGATTTGAATACAGAAATATTCAGAAATGCTATTTTAATCTTTATTTTCTTTCTATATGTCCTCCATCATCATCAAAATGCCACAAGAACATGTTCAAAACACCCAAAACACCATTTTCCTCAGAGTGGGTCTTTAAACTCTTTGTTTTTTTCTTTGACAATTGTCTCAATCTCCTTTAAACGCTCTCAGAAGTTAAAGGAGTTTGTTTAGGGAGGACTGAATGTAGCTTTGCATGCGGGGGGAGGCAGCCCCGGGTCTTAAAGGAACTAGCAGGTTGGCGGGTTGTACCTGATGTTGTTTCCTGGATGAGGTGTGGTCTGCAGTGACTAACTCCTCCTTCCTTTGACTTCCATCCTCGAGAAGCGGCTGTGTGATGGTTTGCGTGCTGGAGCTGCTCACTGATGCCTGTCTACATGTGTCCACCAGGGGGAGAAGTACGACGGGAGGAAAGCAGACGCTTGGAGCTGTGGCGTCATCCTGTTTGCACTTTTAGTGGTGAGTCTGCTGAGATGCTCACAAGGCCCTTCAGGCCAGTCCAAGTCCAGTCTGAAGTCTTTGCGCTGAAGTTCAAAGCTCCAAGTCTTTAAATATGTGTCTGCTGTTGCTGTGGATGAAAGCACGCTGTTGTTTGATGTGTTTCTGTTAGTTTTACCCATGTTGTGTTTTTCTTGCTCCTGAGTGAATCCTTAAATAAAACTCTACCTGAAGATGGATTTGAAAGGAAAGCTGTAAAAAAGCCACAAAAGTGGTCAGACTGAAGTCAACTAGAAATAGATCCATTTTTAAATGAGATGAAAGGAACCTCATGGAGAATGCTGCTGCTTTAATGTCATCTCCACTTTCGTGGTCATCTTCCCTCAGCAGCTCATGAAGTTTAGAGTTCGCATCCTGCTGTTGTTCCTGCTTCATCCTCACTTCCATGCTCTGCACCATGACAGGGACAAGTGAAGCAGAAAGTGAAATCCAAAGTTTGTCTTTGTGCCTCCTGCTGAGGAAGGCGGAGCAGCATGAAGATGAGCCGCCCCCTCTCATGTTCAGATGGAGTGTCACATCACCCATAGAAAAGGATTTACTTCTGGCATTTTTTCACAAGAAGGTGGCCAGACATTGTCAGTAAGTAGTCATGAAAGAGGCCAGTGACTGGAGGCTGAAGCTGCCGTTTCCTATTCACTCCTGACCGCTCAGCACAAACCTTTACAGCCACATTGCCTTTATGCAATTAATCCAACTGTCACAGTTCACTTTTTTAAGTCAAATTGAATGTTGAGCGCCCCCTGGAGGCCGCTGTCCCTTGCGGGCCAGTTTTAGGAAAACACACATTTATTTGTTTGAGCTTGAACAGCTGGTGCTAAAATCATCTTAAAGAGATGCCAGGGTTCTTCTGGGTTTCTCTGATGCGTTCAGACACCATCAGACAATGCTGTGATTATGACAAGCACATTTTTGCCTAAACTCTATTTGAAGAGGACCTGAAGCTCCTGGAGAAACATCAACCAAAACATTTCTATGATTGTTCAACACTTTCAGAGACACTAGTCTTCTTTATGGCTAGGTCATCAAAAATTGCACATTCTTACTTGTTTGTTAGTTGTTTCTCAGATATTTGGTGATCTTGTCGTTTGTACTGTTACCTATTTTTTCTTAGAGCTGCCTTGACTAGTGAATTCCTCCCTGTGAGATAAAGTTTAATTCAATTTAGATTCAAAGCCTGAAAAGGAGGACAGGAGTAGCACCCAGCTGTAGGACGATGGAGCAGAAATAACCGCCCTCCTGTGCTCCCCCAGGGTGCGCTGCCGTTTGATGACGACAACCTGAGGAACCTTCTGGAGAAGGTGAAGCTGGGGGTGTTCCACATGCCGCACTTCATCCCTCCAGACTGTCAGAACCTCCTGCGCGGCATGATCGAGGTGGACGCCAGCAAGCGACTGACGGTGAGCTGCGCATCTCGTCACCTCAGATAACTGAGCCCCCCCCCACACACACACAAATGCTTCTTCCTGCAGTCCGGGTCGTTGCCTCTGGAACTGTGGAGGCTAATTTTAGCACTGGAGCGCAGTGACTAACCCTGCAGCATATGAGCGCTGCTTCCCTTCATCGTCTGCCAACATTTCTGTTGGTTTAGAATAGAAACAGAACAAAGTGAGCGGCGCTCTTTGCTGCGGTTAGTTTGGCTTCATGCAGCTGATGAAGCTTCAAACTGGTCTCTGAAAGCCTTCACGAGTCCTCTTTGCTTTTCTCCTGCTGTAATGCTTCGGCATTGAGGGAGAAACGTCTGGTGTTTGGAACCTGCACAGCTGAACACATGAAACAGAGTCCATGACAGGAAGGAGCAGAAGTTTCTGCGCCTTTGAGGTTTGAGATGAAAGCAGCTGTCCTGCCTTCCTGCTCATCAATACTGCAGAGAGTCTCTGTCATCCTCCTCAGCAGAAGCTGAGAGGAACGACACGAAAAGATGCAAATATTGATCATCTGAGCGCCACGCTCTCTACTCTCTGATAGAAGCGGGTTGCTGAAGGGCTCGTTTCATGGTTAATTGATTCTGTCTGATCATGGTGTTATGACTTCACAGCACCAGTAGTTTTGACTTTATTGAACAAAGATCACATTTCACGTGAAACAGAACCGGGAGCTTGGTCTGCATAGCAAGTCAGACCTGTTCCTGGTGCATGTTCAGCGGTTCTGTTCATACAGAGTTTCTAGGTGCAGCCAGGGGTCGGAGGGGTCTGGTTGGGGAACCACAAGATTTCCTCTTACAGATGGTGTTGTCCTGTTGGCTTAATTGAGCCAGAACCTCCAGCATGCTCTAGGGCAGTTTAAAGTGTGAGGGTCAGCACCACCAAGTCTGAAGCAATGGACTTGAGACCCTCACCCATCCTCTCTGGATGGGTGAGTGCTCCTGCCCAGTCCTTCTCAGAAACGGAATTCAGTTTTTACATTCTGGGTTGTGGAAAAACCACCTTACGATGAGATAAGAATAAAAGAATGATTTCTGTCCTTTCATGATCAAAGTTATTGTTCTGTTTCTTCAGTAAATCAGACTTTTGAAAATCCAGCGTCATCCCTCCATTATTTTCGACTCGTGGTTTGAAAAATGAAATCAAGTTGAATCACATCATTAGACAGATTATGGCTGTAAATGTTTCTGGGTTTTCTGATCCGTCTCCCACCTTAACCTTCTCCAGAACAGACACTGAGTTGGTGTCCCCTTTCAGAACTTGTGTCAGACATGACAGCATCCCTCTGAAGCCATGTTCGGGTTTACGTCTCACCGACTCCTTCTTGTCCTCTCCTGTGTTTTTTCCTGCAGCTGGAGCAGATCCAGAAGCACTCGTGGTACCTGTGAGTACACCTTCTTCATGTTGATGAAAGAAAAATGCATCTGCTGGCTTTGCAGTGATGGTGGTAATGCAGCTATCAAAGGTTTTGTTTTAGTTCTGAGAGGAGTGGCGTGTCCATTAGAGCTGCAGCGGCAGCATTCACGCTTCCTAATGGGGCTCTCAGCTCTAATGGCCGCTCTGTTTCTGGGTGGCAGAGAGCAGAATGATGTTACTCATTTAGACACAACACTGAAGAAAACATTCAGAAAACGTGGCTAGAACATCCAAACTCATCAGTGTTTTTCTCTCATTTCCAATAATAGTTTCTGGAAACAGGAAAGGTTTGTTTCCTAAACGGTTTCTGCAGGACTTCTAGGAACAAGGACACATTGTTTGTTTCCTTTTAACTGGGGGTCCCAGGTTCCCCATTTTTCCTCCAGCTTAATGAGAGGTGAAGCTGTTGGGTGGTCTTCAGTGAACCTGCAGTGGACTCTCAGCCTTCAGACAAACCTTGATTTTACTAAAAAAAAAAAAAAAAAGGAAATTCAGAACAAAAAATAAAACCAATATTGTCCACTTCCTGTTCTCATTTCAAAAACTGCAGCCAGGCAAAATGCAGGATTGACAGACAAGCAAACGGAACCAGATTGTTTACATTTCCTGACGTTTGCTGACTTCTTTGCTGAAAGAAATTATTTTTGAACTGAAAACTATGGGGTCAAATCAGGGTCAATTTAAATTGAATAAAAAAACAAATAATTAATTTTTAAAAATTGAAATTTGAAAGAATTAAACTTGATCGAATTTGAAGTTCCAAGAGTTGTATACCTTTAAGAACTATTAAAACATTTTTTGTTAATTGTACATTTAAAACTGGATTGTATTTTTTTTAAATGTGCATTTTTTTTAGATTTACAATATAGTTTTTCTTTTACTTTAAGCTGATCCTGATTTGACCCCATAGAAAATCCCAAAATGTAGATATTTTTTTAGTACAAAGCATTGAAGGGGCTGCTGTCAAGCATGGTGGCGTGAGGCTGATGATCTGGGCCTCCATTATCATTCATTTGACTCAGCAAGTTTTGGAGAAAATGTGAAGAGATCTGCAGGAGAAAAGAGTCTTGAGGAAATGAAATGTGACATAAATGCTTGTCTGCCTAAACAAGCTGAAAATGTAGTGAACAATATTTGTTATTCATTCAATATTCATTAATACGTTGTTTTCGAAGTTGACTGAATCCAAACTCTTCACTCTGTTCCGCAGAGGAGGAAAGAACGAGCCGGAACCCGAGCAGCCTGCCCCCAGGAAGGTGGCCATCAGGATGCTGGCTGCAGCCGAGGAGATCGACCCGGACGTCCTGGAGAGCATGCACTCTCTGGGCTGCTTCAGAGACAAGGACAAACTGTCCAAAGACCTGCTATCTGAGGAGTGAGTGATGGGGACGGGAAGCAGAGGAGTCCTCCTGTTCCCTCAAAGCTCATCAGGAGTCAGCCCACCGCCTCTCACCTCTGTTTCCCTCTGCAGCCACAACCAGGAGAAAATGATCTACTTCCTGCTGCTGGACCGGAAGGAGAGATACCCGAGCCACGAGGACCAGAACCTGCCACCTCGCAATGAGATTGGTAAGTCCACTCCAGCCACGCCCAGGATCTCTGCTGGGTCAGAACCATTTTGGTTGGGTCTGGATCCACTGAAAGGATTTTTATTCTTAAAGGACCCTCAGACTGCAGGCAAACAGTCTGCAAAGATGTGACGGCAGCCCTCATGTCACGTAGCTTCAGTGATCAGGCTGTTTGTTCTCCATGATCACGACCATCAAAAGCAGCAGCAAAATGCCGAAGTCAGCTCCTGTGGAAGAAAATAGGGCTTAGTGATGTTTGTAGACGTGAACTCCAGACAAAATGCAGAGCAGCTGAGTTTCTACAGGTTTTCATCAATTTGATGCTGAAATGTGTCTGAATTCAAGAAAGTAGAGCAATTATTCTCAGAGCATCTTTGCTTTAGCAGAATTCCAACCCATTCAGAAAAATGACTATCGGATAGCTTTGGAATTACAGATCGATATCAAAGACTCACCCAGTCTGATGAAAATGGTGCTTTTGGTGTTTTATATAATGAAACTGCATTTCTGAGTATTGTGATGGATCAGGAGCAAAATGCTGTTTGAGAATGATTGTAGCAGGATGTACTGTAGGTGCTACAAGTGATTTGCTAAAGTCTCTCTGCTCCGCTCCATTCTGATGTATTCACTTGTAGACCAATAGATCCATGTGCGTCTTTGTTTTCCTGGCCTGAGCTGGAATCTGGATCCGAACTGAACGGCTGGATAGCTCCAATATTGCTCATCATTTTACTTGCACCAGAAATGTTAGGTTGGGGTTTTGAGGGTGAATTTCTAATGAAATCTTGAGGTTTTTTTTTTATTTTGTCTGAAAACAACACAATCACAATTAAAAGACCACTGGGAAGACTTTGACAAGAGTGAGACTTTAAGTCTAAAAAGCATCGCATCACAGTAATCCAGTTGTTTTTTTCCTCCTTTTAGTCAACTGCATCCTGTCACTTGCTCCTGCTGAGGGTTTCTGTAGAAAGTGTTCAAACATCAGCGTTTCCTGCTTCTCTTGCTGCTTCTCTCACACTCTGCAGATCCGCCCAGGAAGCGCGTGGACTCCCCCATGCTGAGCCGGCACGGCAAACGCAGACCGGAGAGGAAGTCCATGGAGGTGCTGACCGTCACGGAGGGGGGCTCTCCCGTCCCGGTGCGCAGAGCCCTGGACATGGCGACCCATGGTCAGAGGTGAGAGCCGCCCCACGCCAGGGTGCATGTCAGTGGCAGAAACGTGAGTTTTTCTCTGCGATGTATTTAAGCACAGTTCAGAAAAAGGGGAACAGCTCGATTCATGGAGGTTCTGTTGCTTGCGTTCCGCCTCGCTGCGCCTTCCTTCACCTGACCGAGCTCGACCGTGTTCTCCTCCTCTTTCCCTGTTCCCTGAACTGCAGTTAAATACACGCCACCTTCTTCAGTTTGCTGGTTCTGCTCAACTCTCACATGAGTTCTGCTGAAGAGGAGCGGCCTCACTGCAGAGTGCAGAGTGTGCATGGAGCATGCAGTGGTTGAGGACACAGAGCTCCAAAACAAGTTCGAGGTTTTGAGTTGACATGGATCCACAGAAGCTTTAGAAATCACAAGGATTAATGCACAAACTCTTCTTTACTAAGATAGTATGGAGGTTCTGGAGGGACAACATTTAAAAATATATATATTTATTAAATCGTTAAATAGAAGTGTCATTAAATATTCAAAATTGGAAATCAATAAATACATGTTTAAATATATGTGGCATTAAAATATTAAACTTGCCATTAAAAAGCACTTTCAAACATTTAATAACATGTTTATTTATTTCTTGTCCAATACTAAAAAATATTTTTATTATGAAATAAATCAATAAAAGTGTCATTATTATTTAAAATTGTCATTAAATAATTAAAGTGTCAATATTTCATTCAAATTCCATTTTTTAATGATTTAATGACACGTTTTATGATCTGGGTCACACCATTTTATTACGTTATTTGTCAAACTGTCCCATCAAACTCAGTGGGCGTGGCTAAACTCAGATCATCTGTGATCCGTTTCTCTTGGAGTAGAACTTTAAATGTAGAGACTGACAGGAAAACTAGAGAGTTGATGGACATGATGGACAGAGGAAAGGTGGGTCGTCTGTGTGTTCAGGAGACCAGATGGAAAGAGATCAAGGCTAATAGATGAGAAGCAAGATTTTTGATCGTGGAGTAGATGGAAGGAGGAACGGAGGACGAGATCCTGAAGGGGGACTTTGATAAGAATGTTCTGGTGGTGAAGAGAGGGTCGGAGAGAATGATGAGTCTGAAACTGGAAGTTGAAGGTGTGGTGGTGAATGCTGACAGTGGTAATGCCCCGCAGGATGTGAGCTGGGGAGGAGGAGGAGGAGAAATTCTGGAGGGATATGAATGAGGAGATGCAGGGTATCTCTAGAGAAGGGAGTGATGATTGGATCAGACTGTAAGGGACATAAGGAAACAGAAGTGATGAGGATGTGACGAAGACGTTTGGTGTTCAGGACAGGAATGCAAAAGGACAACAGATGGTGGCGGACTTCAATAAAAGAAGGAACACGTCAGTGGAGCGAATTTTCCAGAAAAGAGAGCAGTATAGGTCAACTTTTAAGAGGGCAAGGAGGAAAAGACAAGTTCCTTTTATCTTGTGCAAACATTTTACAGGAATCTCTGTGGACCACGATGTTTAGAGATGACGCTGTGATCAGAGCAGGGAGCAGGTGGAGGTTCGCTCCGGAAACTCACAGATTATATGAGAAGGTAGTTTGGTCTGTTCAGCCTTTGGTTGTTTCCTCAAGATTTCGATTGGTTTAGGCTTTTAACTTCTTTTAAACAAATAAACTTGAAAACATCACAGTGTGGAAGTTTCCAAAGTTATTCCTTGAGATCATCTGTGTTTCTGTGTGAACAATTTACCTGCATTCATGCTGCATTGCAGTAACCTCAAAACTCAATTCAAACCACGCAGAAATCTTTCTGCATGAAGTCTTAAGCTTCCTCCACTTCCAGTTATTGCTTTCATTCACACTCTGCACATGTTGGAATTCAACTTCTGTATTCACCCCATGTAGTGTTTGTATTAAACCAACGCAGGCGTGCTTCCTATTGAGTCAAGAGCCGTCCCGAGGCGGTTGGATGACGGTTTGCAGACCGGAGTCAGAACAGTCAATCCACTCATCACTTCAGGTTTAGCTTTTTTCCTACACATGTGGAAAAGTTTCTGCAGTCACAACTCTAAAGATATTCACATCAAGAAAACTGGCATCTGCAGAATGCACAATTGGAATGTCAGGAATGAAAAACCTTCCTAAAAAGAGCCAGAACCATATGAGAGCGCGTGAAGATGAGTGTCTGTGAAAATGGCACCAAATATTAAGAAGAAAGGGACAGTTCTTTAATACTCCTCAAGGTGGCGCTGGACAACAGGCATGTTGAATTTTTGACAATAGGTTTTGAGACCAAGGAAGAGCAAGATGATCACAACTGAGATGACGGTTTGATTTCTGGGAACATTTCAGCCATAAAATCAGAATGTATTCAGATGTTCTGAACAATGAGCCTTCATGTATCCTGAACCACACAGGCTCACACTTGGAAAATGAAAATCTCTTTTAGGCATATGTTTGATTTTTTTTTTTTTTTTGTATTATTGAAAAGAGAAGTTCATGGATGTGATTAAAGCAGAATCAATTCCATGTTTTGAGTTTGCTTAGAGGAAAAATTCAGGTTTGTTTGAGTTGGATGGGATTAGCATGCTGGCGCTGGGTCTGCAGCTCTGAAATGCTGCTACAGAGTAAACCAGCATGTGTGGCTCCAGCATGAGCCATGGATGTGCTTTCCTTCTGGCATCTGATTGTCTGTTGTTTTTGTGCATGCATCTAATTTTGCAGCAGCTCTGTTTTCTTAGGTGATCCATGTATTTGTTTTTGCCTCAATCTGAAGGTCTGCATTGCATGCTAGAATTCAGGATTTCCCCTTTTATGACCACCTTTCTGTCTCTTGACTTTCTGTCTACCCCTTTTTTAGCAAATCTGTTTTCAGTAAAAGCTTGGATATCACAAACGCTAACTGCAGCAAGGAGGAAAGGTACTGTCTGCTCCGCCTCTTTCAGTCCATGTGTTGTCCTGCTTTTTGCTTTCTTTTGCTGTCAGTCTTAGTTTCAGTTTGGTTGTTTTGGTGTTTACCCCGGTAGAATTCAGTGAAGAAAATGTCAGCTTTTGACATGAAACATCCAGGGCTTAGTGAAAACTCTGAAGGTGCACTCACACCGAACGCGATTCGAGCGGCAGAGGCGGTGAGCCAGAGTGAAAAAAAAATCCAAACTCACGGAAGTCGCCGCGTAGTGCCACCCAATCAAGGACTCAACTTTGGACACATGACGTTTCAGTGACAGCGGGTAGAATACACATCCAATGTGGTGGATCGGATTCCCTGAACTTCCATTCATTTTCTTAACCTGTTGTATCCCTTTCGGGGCAGTGGGGTTTCCTGAAGGCGTCATGGCTACTGTTGGCCAACAGTCTGTCATAGGGTTCATGCAGCTGGAGCGGTCACGCTCGCTATGCCGGCTACTGGGAGACAGGCTGGCGGCCAGACAGAGATCCCCTGTTGGATGGAGAGACAGCCTGGTCGGGCCTCCTGAACTTTATCATGTTTTTCCTATTTTCATCGAGACAATAATAATAATAGAAAGATCCCCTCATTTTATTCTTGTTTTTATTTTTACCCTCTCGGGTTAATGTGGAACAGCGAGCTTCAAACGCGGTCAAACAGAGACGGAAACACCGCGGAAGCGGCCGTCATCCAGACACAGCGGGACTGAAGCTCACTATACCAGAGAACCTCTACATCTGGGTTGATGAGTTCAAACATACAACCAACATGCTGTTCCAACAGAAACACGATTCCTGTTTAAAAACCATGAAAAATCCATGAATGAACAAATCCTTTAGTGACAACCCGAGTGAGCCCTTCACTCAGCATTTGAGGGCAGCGGTCTTTATTGAGTGACAAACACTACTGCGGGGCAATTGTTCTCGTGGTAGAAGAAGTTAGTTCTCTGCTGTGTATTTTTCATAATCGAAAAACCCTGAATTTGAATCCCGCACCCGGCTTTGGTAGTTCGCTGAATCTTTTTTCCTTTTTTACGCTAAATTACTGAACACACATTACAATACATTTTAATTAACATCAGGATAATTCGATAGATTTAAAACATCATCAGAATGTCTTTTTATAACCATGAGTTTTTTTTAGTAATACATAGTTAACACAAATAAATGTAGTCTATGAAACCTTTAGTTTAATATTTGTTGTTGTTTTTAAAAAGACATTCATAGGAATTCATTATGCTTAATGAAATGCAACTATGTATTTAAGAAGAAAACACAATTATAGTGGTTTTCGGAGCTGATTATTTCCGCAATCGTTAAATTGAAAGCACAACGACCAACCGGTGTCACTACGAAAACAGTTACTGATGACGAGTGTTTGCTGACTGAATTTTACTTTTTTATTTGTGGGTAGAAGGTTTATTTATTCGTTAATTTATTGTTGATGGCTGCGATCTACATCGAGATGTGATCACCGATTTTCACCGAAGAGCTCTTTGAAAAAAAGAGAACTGATCTCTAAACATCATCCGTGTCTTCCATGCATTGTAAATGAAATGCAGACAAAGCTTCATGTAGTGATCAGGCTAAAAATATTAGCTGCTAGCTCCTCCCACACACGACTGGGGCGGCAAGCCTAGAGAACACATTTTTGGCCACACGGCGAGCAGCAAATTCACCGCATGGTGAAAGAGGGCAGCGGCCTCTTCTTGGCCAAAATTGGCTGCACGAATCGAATCGCATTTTGTTTGAATGCACCTTAAGAAATCCAGTTGAAAGTTCAGAGCTGCAGAAGAAATCAGCTGTTTCTTTGTTTACCCAGAATGGCCTGCAAAAGCGGAGTTTTTTTGAAAAGCAGGAAAAAAGTCAGTTTCATGAGATTACTGTGGCTCCTCTTCCTCCATGAAGGTTTTTGTGTTTGTTTATGATCTTAAATGTTTGGAGGACAGCAAGAAATGAACAGTACAGCACGTTTCTTTGTTTATAGATCTAAGCTTACAGTCTCTCCAGGAGTTTTCATCATCTGTCAATTCAATTTTATTTGTACAGCCCACTATCACAACCATAGCCACTTCACACCAGTATTTATGCAAAGAACATAAAGTCACTCGTAAAAATATAAACAATAGCTGGTTGCTACTCTAAACTAAACAGACTGAGCTAAACTGGCATCCCTGACCTTAGACCAGGGGCGTCACTAGGTTTTAAAAATCCGGGGGGACTTAGCCCCCATGAGATGCACACAATATGAGCAAACGTAGCGCATTTGCATGTGCTATCATCTGTGCAATGTTTCTCTGTTTGCTAGTTCCCTGGTAGCTTTTCCATACAACAACACCGTCCTGATGTGTTTGTACTATCTCCTGCCTGCCAAAGCAGACTAAAGCTTTTTGTTTTCAATTCTTTCAACCACTACTGACTGAACTATCGTGTTTGATGCTTTTGACAAACACTACATGGGAAGCAAAAAGCTGGATTCTGGTTGACTAATTATTCTAACCAGCTGTGGTGCAATGCTCACTTGATTATCATGTGGGTAGCTCTTCAGCTTTACCTGTCTGGGCCCTGTGTCTCTGTCTCCTAAATCAAATCTTGTAGTGGAATGAGTGGCTGCAGCATCTTCATCATTGTCCTCTCTTGGCCTGTTTGCTTTCTTTTCTCTGTAACACTCAGATCTTCCTCTGCCTCTTCATCCACCTGCTGCAGCTCCTCTGTCTCTCCTTCTGTCTGACCCTTCAGGAGACGTGAACACATGACTTTTGCTCACACATCACAGTCATTTGTTGCTCTCAAATATTGTTAAGTTACACAGATTCTATTTTGGGCACAAATGTGACTAAAATAATTGTAATTTAAACTTAAGCCCTGAAAAAAAAAAAATATATATATACATATATATATATGTATATATATATACATATATATATATGTATATATATATACATATATACATATATATATATATACATATACATATATGTATATATATATATATATATATACATATATATATATATATACATATATGTATATCCCCGTTGGCTCTCTCCACTTTGTAATCTTGACTCTTAAATAAAAGCTCAAGTTTCAAACATGTTTAAAAGAAAAGCACCATCAGTCTCACACAATAGGTCAGACAATGATATCAATAACAAAAGCAATAATACAACCATGTTTGAAAGGGAGCAGGCAGCATTGCTTTGCATTTAAACCAACCTGATGTTTTCAAAGAAACTATAAATGTGTTTGGCTTTAGTGTTAGGAAGTAAGCTGGACAGTGATATTACTGCTAACCCACCACCTTTCCCAGAAATCCTGGATTTCTGATAGTTATTATAATTAGGGGGGGTTGCTTCATTCAACCTAACATAGTCATCCTGTTGGAGCCAGGTTTCTGTTAGAGCTAGCAGGCTAAGTTTGTTATCATTCATTAACTCATTAACTAAAAGGGACTTTGAAGAAATGGATCTAATGTTTAGTAACCCACATTTAATGACATCATGATTTTGCTTGTTGTTATTGAGAGTGCAAAAAGCGAGGAGCTGCTGGACTACCTCTGTGTTGTGCTGGGGTTTGCACCAGCGCTAAAGGGAACTCAGAGGAGAGTTGTAAACTGCTGCTCTGTGCCCAGGTCCCATCTCTGGGTGTTCAGGTTACACAACTAATACTAGCAGAAATGTTCTTAGAAAGAAGAGCGGCGTTGTCCTGTCATCGTTTGTTACATTTATTTTGTTTCTTCTTACATTCTTATATCAGAACCTTTTACTCGATTTCACATGAGACCCGCTTCCAAGGCTTTTAAGGATCCACTCCAATGAAAATGGTGTTTGTGGCATTTTTCTCTGAAAAGAGAATATATATATATATATAAATTAAGCTTAAAACTGCATTTCTAAGTAGTTCTTTTTTCAAATCTTTGTGAATCAAGAGCAGACAAAAAAAGGACATTTAAAAAAGATCATATTTGTGACATAGAAAATATGCTGGGCAGTCCACAAACTCCCTGCTCAGCTCCATTCTGATGCATCCACTTGCTGACAAATAGATCCATGAACGTCTTTGTTTTTCGTGCCTGAGCTGGCTTTTAAAGCTGCTCAAAGGATGATTGAAGTGAGCATTTAAACATTTGTTCTCTTACTTGTTGTCAGCGACTCATCTTAACCTTGTCGACAGACATTTTAATGAGATTGGGATTTTGGACCCCATTTTTACCATCTGTTGGTTAAGCTTTGTTTACCATTGGTATCTTCTGCTTGATCTTGTTCTTATGAATCGTCACCATAAAGATTTTCAAGAAGACACCCCGATGATGAGTTAATGCCTCTCTCATAGAAGTTAGGAGCAAACCTTTCTTTTACTCACCTAAACCTTTTATTTTTTTGATTAGAGACAGTAAATAATGTTTCAATCCTACCACTTTTGAGGCCATGTCGGCTTTTGACATCCAGCTGGTCGTTCTGCAAAGCCAGTATTAACTGCAGGAAAGTTCAGTGTGTTGTTGGAGTAAATTCTCAGTGAAGCGTGGAGAGGAGTAACCAGAATACAGCTCGCTGCCAGCCTGTGTGTGTGGCCTCACAGTGGGTAAAAAGAGACAGGGTGTATGTTTGAATGTGCCGTCTGAATAGAGATTAGCATAACTTAATTGGCAGGAATGCAGATGGTGTGCAAACCGGGGATGGAAATCAGGCTTCCAGTCTCTCTAAGCAGCCTTTAATCAGCCTCATCATCTCATTTGGGAGATCCATAAAATGAAGTCTGTTGCATTCTCCTCATCCAAACAGACGAACACCCACAACCTTGTGCAGGTTTTTGATTCCTGGACTGGATAGGGTCACTTAATGCTTTGCTTTGTTAATGGACGCTGTGTTCTGGATGACAGTGTGGAAAGTCTCCATCTTTATTGGAGCTGTCATACTGTATGTGCTTCCTCACTTGAAGTCAACGTTCCATCAGTTGTCACACTCCTGGCTGTGAGAAATTTGCTTTCCATATTTAATCCAGTCCCTGGGGGAGCGGTGAGCTGCAGATACAGCCGCGCTCGAAAAGCATTTGGTGGTTTAACTTTCATAGCTATGTTGATGACACTCAACTGTATGTAGCTGTGTCTCCTGATGACACAGGGCCCATGGACAGCCTTTGGAATTGTATTTCGGATATTAAAATGTAGATGGGAGAGAACTTCTTTCTGCTCAACCAGGACAAAACAGGTTTTGGTTATCGGTCTTGAGGCTGAGAGAGAAAGGGTCCAAATGTATCTGTCAACCGACTCCTTGAATGTTTGTTACACAGCAAGGAACCTCAGTGTGATCCTGATGCAGATCCTAGCTTTGAACAACACATTAATCAGGTAACTAAATCTGCATTTTATCATCTGAGGAATATCGTCCCAGTTAGACCCTTTCTGTATAGAGCCAGTGCTGAAATCTCAATTCATGCTTTTAGAACATCAAGAATAGATTACTGTAATGCGGTTATGGGAGGGTTTAACTCGTTACACTTTTCTGGTGTAAAAAAAAACACTGCTGTGTGATTTTCATGGGCCATTAGGATTTAGGTTCACAGCTTGTGTTGTATTGATCTTTCAAGTCGATGCTTTCACTTGTGCTCTGAAGAGACTCAAGAGCAGTGAATAATCATAACTAGAATGACAGTTGATGGTTTTGATCAGAGTGAGGTTAAAGAGCAGGAAATGATGGGTTTGGAGGCTAAAATATTGACTATAGAAACAAACACTTCCCCCTTGATCTGTACTATCACCCATGAATAGTTTGGTTCAGTTCACGCAATAATACAACCATTGAGCTCTAAATAAATATAAGAAAATCAAAACAGATGATTAAAATAGAAATGCATCAGATGTCACTGTGAAGAAAAAATGAAAGTAAAAAGAAAGAAAAACTTCCAAAAAGTATTATGAAACTAAACTTATGTTTATTGTTTGGTATAAAATTAATGTTTTAACGTGATAGAAGAAAACCATCCCTTCAATGACCCATTCTAATAAAAATCACGTTTTTTGTGTATTTAACATGTACTGGTAGCATTTTTTCTCATAATGGGGGCCATTTTTAAAATAATTTAGGATTAAAACTTTATTCCTGAGTATTTCTGTATTCATGAGCCGGTTGATATCTAATGTAAAGTAAATGGTGTGGTCGAGTCGGGGTGGGATTATATAAGGTCGCTTCCTCCCACTCCCTTTCAAGCAGTCTATCTTCTGATGTCTAGTTATCCTATGTTTGACATGACTACTGATGCTAATCTTTGTTGTTGTTGATTGTGTTACACATGTCTTATATATCCTGTCTGCTTGAAATAAACCATTTCATTCATTCATTCATTCATGAGTCAGTGGCAGATGAAAAAATGCTGCATAGCTTCAACATTGCTCGCCGTTTTTGATGCACAGTAGCGTTAGATTGGGGGTGTGAGGGGCTGTAAGCTGGGGATGAAAGGATAACAGCGTTGGGTTACTTTTGTGCCACCATTCCCGCCCACAACTCAGAGGTGAATTTCTAATGAACTCCTGCTGCTCTGCAGAAACTATGTCCTAGAAAACCACACAGATTTTTAGATTTTGTCCGAAAAACGCCATAACCATAGATTAACGACCACTGGGAACGCTTTGAAAACAGATCAAAAGATGACTAGAGTTGGACTTTATACCAAGTGGTCAAATAAGGAACAAGAACATTTGGTAGTTTCAGGAAATTGTCAGGCACCTGATGATAAAGCCACATGTACCTTCGTCCCTACTAAAGATATATTTACGGAACCACTCCATGCTTGTGGGTTTATCTACGTGTGTTTGTTCAGTGGGCTTTCAGCTTGTTTGATTATGATTTATGGTTTTCATTTATGTTTTCCTATGAAGTGAAATTGTTTGTGGGCAATTAAACCAGAAAGTCCTCAAATGACATGAGCAGACCTCTTTTGTTCAAGTTGAAACTGGTTTGTGTGTGTGTGGTTGGGTGTGTGTGTGCGTGTGTGTGGGTGTGGGTGTAGCGGCATTTAAAAAAAGGAGGTAGAGATGGAGGGACGTATGAAAAGTTAATGACTTGTAAATGAAAAATGGAAAAGCTCAGACAGAAAGGAGGAAAGTTAATGAATTTTACATTTGATGTGGCCGTTGTGTTCATGTGTGTTGAGTTTGATAAACTGCTGACACGTCTGAAACACTTTTATTGATTAGATGTTGTTCATATTTGAGTGTCTTTCATTGAAGTCATGGACAAACCCACATCCAGCAGCTCTTTGTCCCTTCCACACTGAGCAGGGCTCTGCAGGGCAGGGGGTGTGATTGTAAAGGCTGAAAAGAGCCAGATTTGTGACGAGGCCGAGGATTTTATTTATACCTTTTATTTGTGAAGCAGATTTCCATAAACGAGCCATCTTCACTCTGAAATTAAATCATGCGGTGTTCTTGTGTGTTTTTCTGTGTGTGGCTGTAGGTCGCGGTCAATCAGCGGTGCCTCTTCTGGCCTGTCCACCAGCCCTCTCAGCAGTCCCAGGGTAAGTGTCTGACTGGCTTCCCACAATGCATCAGGCTAGCGGGCTCTGCTGGCATGCCTCTCATTGGCAGCTTTTCATCTTCATCTCAAAGCTGTTGGACAGGGTGCCGATCCTGAGCAGGTGTTTGTGTATCTGAGTGTACCAGTTGCGGATTCCACAGAGATCCGTTTCAGGATCCACAGTTCTGTCAGAGCTGACACCGCTCTGAACCGATGACGGACGGTGTTACTCTGTTACAGGCAGCACAGAGCTCAGAGAACTGTCCGCTAGTGTGAGGCTTCATACGTGTTTTTTTAACTGTTGGATGACTATTCTATTATAACCTTCAATTTCTTATTGAATGTTGTATTATTGTCATTCTTATTTTCAATGTTATGTGCTTTTGGTGTTTGTTGTTGGTAAAGCTAGAACTTGCGGTTGAAAATTAGCTTTGTAGCTAACACTGGCACATTTACCGAACTATTCATGAATCTGCGATGTCCCTGTTCAAATCAATATTCACTAAATAAATAAAAATAAAGACAATTGGCCAGCTCAAAATATGAAGGTCTTAAACCGCTCAGAACCTGTTGAGAGAAAATGCCAGTGAACATTTTTTCTATAGGCATAGGGACATTAGATACCATACATTTTCCAGTTGTAGCCCCGGCGTTTATTACAAATATTTTGCAGCCGACTCGGAATTTATAAGAGACCGGCGTTTATTCCATCACAGACAGAAGGATGATGGTTAAAGGGTTCATTTTGCGGGGAAATTTGGTCACAAAATGCAGAGAACAACAGATAAACATTTCAGGATTTATTGAAATGATGAGAACATTTTATTCTGTTCTGATTAGCACTGGCTGTGAACGTTTCTTTGTACTCTGAGTCTTCAATCTCCATATCAGAAATCCTCTTTGCTTTCATGCCGATCATTTTCCTGGACACACTGGCACCTTTCCGTCTGTGATCCAAAATTCATTTTCAAACCAGTTTTTTCTAATTCATCGCTCGCTTTCTTTGCTCCTCCACCAGGAAATATTTGCTTGTTTCTGCAGCCGTCTTCTAAATATCACCATCCGTTTCCGCCATTCTCTGATACATTTCGGATCCCCCCCAAAATGTGGTGCAGATTCCTCACCAGAATGCTCTTTGGCGTGTGCCTCCGCAGAATGTTTAAATGCTAAATTGAATCAACATTTCATGACCATTGCTACACTGGCTCACAACACAAATATGGCGGGGGGTATTGGAGATGGGCCACAATTGGAGGATACACGGTGATCAGAGTGTAGTTTGTGAGGCGTCCTATGGAATGTGTCCTACATATCATGTGCGCACCCTGTACATGCATTTGTATGCTATCATTAAGGAGCCAGCACTCACCTCTGATTAACAACTAGAGTGTGGCATAACGACACTGCTGCATCTGATGTGCAGCCAGAAAATAGTATATGGGTTTGTCAAGCACAAGGTTAGTTTTGATCAAGACCAGGGCTGACCCACCCTGGTCCCCAAGAGCCCCTCCTGTTTCCCAGCTCTCTCTGAAGTGTAATCAGGTGTGTTCAGTCAGTCAGGATGTAGAATCACCTGAATCAGCTGCAAGCACTCCTGGGAGAGCTGGAAAACAAGCAAGTTGTGGCTCTTGAGAACCAGAGTCGGTCAGTCGTGATCTGGAGTTAAACCCTCCCATAACCCAACAACTACAGTTGAACCACAGATGAAGCTCAGAATCTGTTCATTAAAAATGACAGAACATTTCACTGTAAAAATGCACCTCTGAGCTCTCCAGCAGGGAGCTAGAATAAACTGTGCATCAGTCTGACAAAAAAAACGGTCTGTGGGTTCTCACTGCTCTGAGCTGCCTTGTGGACACACCGCCCTCTCATCTGAAAACCACCAGCACCGCGCATGCTTTCTGGCTGTCCTCCTTCATGGAGAGAGAAGCTAAATCTGTTAGCTTTGGGCCACGTCACCTGCTGGTACTCAGGGATGCACCGATGTGGTTGTAATCTTTGTTTCCGAGGCCTATAATCATCATCGTGAGGGAATGCAAGAATTCATGGGAAAAACTAGATTTGTCAATCAACAGATTGATCTCGGTGCATCCCTACTGTTTACACTTCACGAGTGCTCCACTGCTGCCTCCTGATTGGCTGATCACTATGCTAATGGCATGTTTTGTTTTCTTTCTTTCTTGCACTCTCACCACGCCCTGCCTGCTAACCTCCAACCCATCACCGTGCTCCTTTTCATTTCCTGCTGTGTTGTTGCTCTTTGTGTTGCTGGCATTGAACCTTAATTGGGCCTTGCTGCCCACCCCTTCTGGCTTCCTCATTGGCTGACCCCTGCTGTCATGTGTCGCGCTGCATGGCCAATTGCAGCCCAGCCGGCGTTTTTTTGTCCCGCCCCAGTCCCCAGACCTGTGTCAGTCCCCTAACTGCAGCCCCACCCACTCCACTGAGGTCCGCCTTAACGGGACGGGGCCCCGTGTTCCCAACTCCTACCAGCCAAAGATGGGCTCCCCCCTCATGCACCCCCGCACACAAACCCTCCCTGCCAAGCCCAAAGCGTCAGAGAAGCCACTGCAGACCACCAGATCCAACCCGCTGCCACATACAGCTCAGACCCCCAGCACCCCCAAATCTGAGCCGTCCACCCCCAGCCAGCCTCTGGTGCCCTTTGTACCCAACAGCCCCCGGGTGAGGCGTCACCCTCCCCTCACAGTTGCCCCTAAGCTATCCATCCCCCTCTCCCCGGTGCCACCCATGTCACCCCTTCGCCGCCCCCACCTTAACCCTGACCACAACAGCAAATCTGTCCCCTTCACACAGGTGACCCCCCACCCCTCCCCGAGAGGAAGCCCTCTCCCTACCCCAAAAGGCACGCCCGTGCACACACCCAAGGACAGCCCAGCTGGCACCCCCAGCCCAACTCCGCCGCCCAGCCCATCCATCGGGGGCATGCCCTGGAGGACGCGCCTCAACTCCATCAAGAACAGCTTCCTGGGCTCGCCGCGCTTCCACCGCAGGAAAATGCAAGGTGGGAGGGGGGCAGTTCCACTATAGGAAGGGGGCTTTATGCCTCCTCCTTCCTGTGTGAGTGACTCAGGTCATCACTGTACTCCTGTTTTTGTAGCTCAGCAGAAACTGTCCCCTTATGGTGAGCTTAGCGCCTCCTGCTGGTAGCTTTGTCAGAGCAGAAGTGAGCAGGAGCAACAAAACGTTCAGGCTTCATTCAATTATCCAATCCACTGTGTTTTTACAACCACATTTGATCTGACATTTATTTTTTAATGAAAATAATCTTTATTAATTTTCCAGTTTAATGCACACTATTTATGAGTGCCTGTTCAAATCAGAGATTGTTTCACAGAAAAACATTTGACAGAACTTTTAAAATTATCAGTTCAATAAAAGCAGATTCTTGTAATTGTATAACAAAAGCCCTTTATAAATGCACTGTTTCCAGTGTAAACTCTGTAATAAGCAAGCAAAAGGCAGAAGAAAAACTCTGAAAAGAAGATCAGGAAGAGACCTTTAGCAGAACTAAAGTCAGTTACGTAGAACATCTGTGGTGGTTGGCCGCTGCCTGAGAAGACAGGAAAGAGACGAACACAAAAAATCACTGGAACATCTGTAACAAGATGAACAGGGTTGACTTTACCTGCGCCATACCAACCTCCATGTCAGTCTTTGGCAGGCTTCTAAAGGATCCGCCTGAGTTCATGTGCATAATCTTGCTTAAATAAACATTTCTCTTTGTGTTTTAATGAGCAATTGATGGTTTTACCTTCTGATGCGGTTTTACTTGGATTTAAACCGCCTTTTGTCTCTTTCTTTCTTCTTTAATGCTTTCTCGCTCCACTGTCTCATACCCTTACATGGGCATTTGTGGACCATTACTATGAAAACAAAGTCAGAAACATGTCTGCACTTTGATGCAAAAACAAGTTAGTTTAAAGGATTACATAATCAGGCCTGCTTCAGAAGAACAAGTTATAGCCAAGTGGTCAAGTCCACTCTGAGTCTAGAGGTTTCATTCCATAGTCGAGTTCTATCAAAGACTTAGTGTTCCCACATGGGTGGGTCAAAGGCAGACAAAGAACATCACACTTTGCAGTGTGTCATCACAATAGGACTTGTAGGAAATTCTTCTAAAAACCTTTGTTAATATTTTTTTAACCAAACCTGAAAGCAAATGCAGAACAGAAATATCTGTATGAGCTACATCATGTCCTGTGACCTCTGTTTCAATCAACAGTTCCCACCCAAGAGGACATGTCCAGCCTCACCCCTGACTCCTCTCCAGAGTGAGTAACTGCAGCACGTCTCACATGCATGCAAAGCAATGTTCACAGCGGGCATGTGAACAGGCTAAGCACGGGTTCATGAATGTGCAAGTAGCCCACGGCGTTCACACTGTACAAGCAGGGGGGGCTTTTTCTTTTGTGCTAGTGTTCACTAGCACATGTCTGCCATCTACAGTTGGAAGAGACTTGATTCAAAAGTCAAAGCGGTGTAAATTTGGCGAGTCTTGCTCCAGGCATTTTCTTTCTCAGCTTAATTCTAAAATATGAAAGACTTGGTGTCATATACAACCAGCCTGGCATAAACTCCAATTAATCATTTGTCCTCCATGGTCAGTTTTAAAACAGTTGGCACTTCTATGAATCAAAAAGCATCCATACTCACTACAAATCCGAGTCCCTGATTGGTCAAAGTGAACACGAGGAAGCCCCAAACGCGCATAGATGTCAGACGAGCAGTTTTGTTGCTGCCCCCACCCCCAGCACACGTAGTGCTTACAAGTTTGATAGGAAAGTGGATGTTTACGAAAGTCTATATTGGACAAAAGATCACACACACGGCATACATACTTCACATCCATAAAAAATACTCTTCTTATTTTTTAACCTGCAGGCTGGCTAAGAAGTCCTGGTTTGGGAACTTCATCAACCTGGAGAAAGAGGAGCAGATCTTCATCGTGATCAGAGACAAACCTCTGAGCTCCATAAAGGCTGACATCGTCCACGCCTTCCTCTCGGTGAGTCTTCTTTATTTTGACCTAAAAACTCTCAGCCCTCCCCTGACTCATCCCACAGTTTGACTCTGTCATCTTACAAGACTTCATTCCACTAAAACCAATGTAGGAGAAGAGAAAGAACTGAGACATTCAGGCCGTCTGCTGACAGTTCATGTACTTGTGCTGGAACTGTTTAGATTTTATCTGTATCTCTTTTATCTGCTGGCTTTGGTAAGCCTCAACAATCTAGAAAAATACAATTTCTTTAGTATCACAGAATATTTTGACAAAATTAGTTTGTCATCTTTTAGTCTGACGGCAATTGTCACACTTTGAAGTCCCACCCCAACTGGATGTTTCAACGTTGTAAAATCATTGCCAGTAGTCTTTTTATTATGATTATGCTGCTTTTAGCTTTTAGCCTACACTCATGTCCCAGCATTCCTTTGTCTACACTCTCTCCTGCTACCTTACAGCTCCACACAGCACCAAGCTAACACTGACGTAGAAAAAAAACAGTGAGCAATATTGTAGCTATCCAGCTGGAAAGTTTTGATCCAAATACGAGGTCAGACGAGGAAAACAAAGACGTACATGGATCTATTTGTCTGTAAGTGAATGCATCAGAATGGAGCACAGCAGGGGGACTTTTGCCCCGCCCAGGGCAGTTGCTGCATCACAAACCTGAGCTTTTTCATGTGCTCTTGATCCAACACGATTTGAATAAAGAAATACTCAGTTTTAATCTTAATTTCTGTTTCATATGTCCTCCATCATGAGAAAAACAGAATTTTCATCGGAGTGGGTCTTTTAATCTCTGCTGCTGACTCGGCTCTCCTTCTTGCTCCCAGATTCCCAGTTTGAGCCACAGCGTCATCTCTCAGACCAGTTTCCGGGCAGAGTACAAGTCAACAGCCGGACCCACAGTTTTCCAGAAACCCGTCAAGTTCCAGGTGGACATCACCTACACAGAGAGCACCAGCGCCACCAAGGAGAATGGCATCTACTCAGTCACCTTCACCCTGCTGTCAGGTAAACGCACAGAACCCATGATCTGAGGGTGTACTCCCTCCAGGAAAAACTGCACAGGAACCATGTTGTTCTCCTGGTGTGACTTCCTTTGATTCAGACTCACATTTCCTATAACTGTCTGGGTCTGAACGCGACTGCACTCCCTGCTCAGTAGGGGGCAGTGTGTCCTATTATCTTTGGATTCCACCAATATGTGCCAGATGAAGTTTTATGGAGCCAAGTGTTTAGTTTATTTTCTGTTGTGGTTTTGGATTTGATGATTAACAAGCAACAGTTTTTTTATTCGTACAACGCCACTACACCATTCTCTGAACCAGCTCTGACCCAGACTCAGCACAGCTCAATGAAAATGGAGACAGACTAACCATACTGAGCGGACACGTGCACACATAGCGCCCTAGGGGTGCTTGAACACATGCCCTTTTTGTCTCATATTAAAAAGTGCCCTTGTCCCTTTTGTTTTTAACGAACATTAATACATTCCTGTTAGAGATGCAAGAAACACAACGGTGGATACAAAAGAACCCCACGTTATTCTATCGTGCCTTTTTTAATGTGGGAGTCCTGATCTGCTGCTTCTGCCTGTGCGGCTCTGATCGGACTCAAGAGCTGCCAGAGAGAGAGAGGCTGAGAGACTATGAAATAAACTGTTACTTCACTGAAGACAGATGACCGGGAAGCTTCTGTCTTCAACCTGTGAGTTCTGGTCTAACTAGTCGCTGATTCTTCATTATGGTTAAATGTCAGAAAAACTATGAGGTAAGATAGCTGTCAAAAAGAAAGGTATTCCTAAAGAAAAAGTTGTGTTCATAAATACAAAGTTGTGCACAAATTTATATTTTGTGCATAACTTAGCAGAAAAAATATAAATACAACCTTTAGTTTTACGTTTGACATGTTTTGAATACGAATTTCTCCTGACACCATCTACAAAGGCTGGCCTCAATACAGGAAGCAGTGTCCACCCGAACTGTGGGAGTATTGGACATTTAGATGTGATCTTGTTTTAGAAGATGGCCTCATCCTGAAAGGAGAGAGAATTGTCATCCCAGCAGCACTGAGAAATGACATTCTCGACATCCTTCACACTGGTCACCAAGGCGAGACTAAATGCCTGCTACTTGCCAGAGAATCTGTGTTTTGGCCAGGTATTAGCAGCACTTTTAGAGAAATGGTGAAAGATTGTCACATGTGCAGCATGTTCCAGCCAGCACAAGAGAAACTACCCATAATTCAGCCTGATCTACCGAGTTGCCCTTGGGAAATACTTGGATCTGACATATTTGAGTTCAACAGACACAAATACCTGATCATCGTGGACTAGTATTCTCGCTTTCCAGTCGTGAGACTACTACCTGACGTATCAGCCAGAAGGAACAGTGTGCACATACTTTAAGAGTGTTCTGGGTGAGCATGGACTACCTTCAACAATAATCGCAGACTGTGGCACACAGTATGTAAGACTCCAGCGGTTCAGGAAGAGGTGTGAAGAATCAAACATCACCATAAAGTTCAGTTCACCCTATCACCATCAAGCTAAGAGTGTAGCTGAAAGAGCTATAGGGACTGTGAAAGCACTGTGAAAGAAAGCAAAGGAGGATAACACTTGCCCCTACACACCCCTGTGGATGTGTAGAATAACACCACTAGATGACAATATGCCATCCCCATATGAGCTGCTGTATGGCAGGAAACCAAAATCCTTACCGCCAATCAGCAAACAAGCTCTTTTGTCACACCATCCACATGCTGACGACCACCTGGTGATGAACAGAGAAAAGCAACCAAGGCAGCAAATGTTTCATGACAAGCGTGCCGGGAATGAGAGGGGTGACCTTCAGGACAAAGAACGAGTGTATGTGAGGAACACACTTAGGAAGATAAGAACCATCGTGAACAGACCTAATCCCATCAGAGAGCCCAGGACATACCTTGTTGAAGTTGGGGGAAAAACCAAGCAGAGGACAACAGACCACTCAAGCCCAGACACACGAGAATACCCAGTGGGGATCAGCAGTCAAGATCATTGCCAATCAATGAATCAAGACCAACTTCTTTATCATACCACTCACCAGAAGGAAACACATCTACCCTATCTGGATTACTGGAGAACACCACTCCTAGTTCCCCACAAAAGTCACCAGAAGAGGATCCCCCAGTGATGAACAATAAAGGAGGTTATCAGATTAGAAGCCAGAGTACTAGGTCTGGAAGGGTTACTCGGATACCACTAAAGTTTAATGAGTAGGAAAGCTTATGACATTATTTGTCCCCTTTCAAGTTCTGCAAGTTGCTATTGAAAGAGGGGGATGTCATAGTATTAATATGTTCAGTAAATGAAAATACTTCTGTTAAAGTCCACTAGGTGGCAATGTGAGACACCAAGTGTTTGTATTATGATCAGAGGATCCTGTTTTAGCTTTCTTTGACTGTTTTAGGTGCCATGATGTAACCGTGCCTCTCTGCTGAATAAATTACAAGAAGTTTAGCCAAATTCAAGCATCTTCTTTTATTACCACACCTCTGACAGGTTTTTAGACGAATAATGATTCGTTTTTTGTTTTTGATTTTAAATTGAAAAACGATTGAATGAATGATACACGGATTTAGAAAGACGTAGCAGACGTACGACTCCACTCATTAAGTGTAAAATAAAAGCATATCTGCTGAAATTAGTTGATAATCATAGGTTAACAAACCAAAACAGCTATGCTAACTTGGAGCTAAAGGATGCTAACTGGAAGCCGACTGTTGCGGCACTAAAAACAAACAAAAAAAGAAAATTTTAAAAGTCAGTAGGATCAGAATACCCAACTGTCTTTCTGTTTCAAATTTTTTTTAAACTATTGTTACGGTTGGCTGCCAGTTAGCCTACTTTAGCTCTGAGTTGGCTTGTCTTCGTTATTTCCATCCATTTTCTTAGCCCATTGGCTATCTCCAAAATGCTGCCAGAGACTGTGGCGGGTGCGGCTGTCCCTCCTGTCCCAGGTTGATGTCCAGCTGAGCGGGGATGCCCCACGCTAATATGCCGGTGTTATGCCAAGGTGCGTTCCCTCTGCCAGAACCATGTCTGAGACTGGGGACACAAATTCTGGCAGGAGAACGTATCTATGCACACAACGGCAGGAGCAGGGAGACAGGGATCCCTCTGCCGCCTGCTCGGGCGTTTTTATATTCTTTTCTCTTATTAATTTCTCTTTTCTTATCAACATTTCTTTTTTTGCCACCACTTCCGGGTCCATTTCATTGTTTTAATGCTCCGCTGATGTGGCCTGGCCAAAAAAAAAAGTGACAGGACTTGGCTGTTAATATCTTTTTTCATTTTAAATTTTTTTCAGCAGAGCTGGATAATTGGGCAATATAATTTTCCTGTCAGGTGATTCTTAACATTCTAAAAAGTTTATTTCTATCAGCTCATTCAGTTGAATTGACGTTCCAGGACTCGATGTTTATGTCTGTGACCCCGTGACGTATTTTTGACAGTTTGTTAACAGGAAAAATTCACATTCAAGACAAGCAAGAGTCGTATTCAAAACAGACATGTCAAACGTAAAACCAAAGGTTGTATTCCTATTTTTTTCTGCAAAGTTGTGCACAAAATATAAATTTGTGCACAACTTTGTTTTGAACTTTTTGAATACGTTTCTTATTGACGGTCTCCTTACCCCATAAAAAACCCTCAAGAAGTTCGTTTCTACTTTTGCCTGACACGCAAATCATGTCATCGCAGAGCAGATTGTGCGGGGACAGGAAGTTGGGTGGTTACTTCAAAATTAAACACCGAGTGGATTTTCAAACTAAATTAACCATTTTTATGGCGAGTTCACAGCTTCCTCACTACAAGTCGGAATTAATCTGTACTTCAGGGAAATATTTTCTGATTAGAATTTGATTCTTTAAATTCTGCATCATTCAGTTTCACAATCTTTTTCACTAACATCTTTCCAATTACAACACAAGTCTGTGTTTAGAGGATCAGATGCAAAAGAGAGTTTAGCTGTGAACCCTCAAGTCACATTGGGTTCGGCTGTCTGGAACTGGAGGTGTAGGAGCCAAAATGCAGGACACTGGGCTCTGTGGCAGAAACGTAAACATTTAAACGAATAAACTTCAACAGGACAAAAACCACAGAGAAACAAAAAGAGGATCAAGCAGATGACCTGACAATGTAGAACTGAAAACCAGAACTTCTGAGGACAGTGAACAGAAATGAAAACAGCTGTGGATGATCAACATGAACCTGAAGTGACTGACAGGAGACAGAACATGACCAGAAACACCAAACTGAACCACAACATCCTCACAGCAACAGCATGATAGCATTCAATATTGTTCATCATTTCAGCTTTCTGAGGATAAACGCTGTAGGAAATCAGTGTTTAAAATGTTACCATCTGTATTAAACTTGATTCATGTTGATTCTGTCTGCAGCACAATGTCAACATAAAGAACCTCCAGTGTTTTATTGCTTTGAGTGTCCTCCAAGTCAATGATAAAGTAGTTATCTAGTAGTACTTTATGTTAAAATTTTACTCAATTTCCATATTGTTTGATGGACAAAAAAGTGTTTTGCTGCCCTTTAACGTAACCTGCTAGGAGTTTTCTTCTGCACATTTCTGATTGACAGGAGATCCTTCAGGTGGTTCTGGCTCAGCTCTGTTTCATCATCAGTGGATCCAACATGTCTTCTGCGTTTCCCCCCCAGGTCCTAGCCGGCGTTTCAAACGCGTGGTGGAGACCATCCAGGCACAGTTGCTCAGCACCAACGACCAGCCCGGCATCCAGCCACAGATATCTGGTAAGTAAAGTTCCTCACCACCCCCACCTCCACGCCTAAAACTCCCTCTCCGCCCCGTCCATCTCCTCCACGTCCTCACAGCCTCCCCCCCGCCCCCTGGCATCACAGTGCAGCCACACCACGGCTCCCCAGGGCTCAGCGCACTGCTTTAGCACGTGGCATCTCCTCGTGCATGTCTCTGCCACGCAGCACAGCGTGCACACCAACACACGCAGCGCAATCATGTCAGTGAGCGTCCACACAGACGAGCACAGCCACCCAGGACGGTGCGTCACACTCATTTGTCCTCTGCAGACTGAGAATCCCACTCCGTACGCCAGTCAGCAACAGCCTTTCTGCACGCACACGTACACTCACGCACAAACACAGAGCCTCAACCGGCTTTAGACTCCTCCACAGAGCTTTGGAATGGAGTCTGAGGTTTCAGATGACACTCTGGATTGTAGAGAGTTTTAGGTCAATCTGCAGTCGACTTTTTAGGTAAACAAATTTAAATATGGTGGAAGAAAAGCAAGAGAGACTTTGTCCTCCAGTTGTCTGTTGGTTTTGTTTGGTGCTGTGTCGTCTCCGTGGTCTAATCTGTAGGTATTCATTTGATAACAGTTCCCTCTGGTGGTGAAGTGCAGTAACTACATAGTATCTCTGGTTGAAGTTTGGCCTTGCAGGTGTTAGTGGCTAAAATTCACTCCCCTTTATAGGTTAAATACTCTCAGAGTCAGTCCTTGGTGTCATTCTTCCTCCACTTTTATACTTTAAATTGGTTCAGATGTGCACGGTCACTGCAAGGGGAACTGCTGTCAGGCACAGCTTCACCCGTCACCGTGGAGACGTGCCATTTTTCCTCATCTCTGTGTCTCCTGTGGCCCACCTCTTCACACCTCCCTGCTGCTCCTCATCCACAGCTTCACTCTGACGCCTCTCAATGGACTGAATGGCTGGCAAGTTGACCCAAACCCAGAACCACATGTAGTCTGTCAAAGTGGCTGCTGGGTGACAGTGGACGTGGTTTGTTAGACGTCTGTGTTTTAACGGTCCAGGCCGCCATTCAGACACGAGCTGGCCAACACCAGAGAGCCACAAAGCATGTTTCTACCCATCTGCTATGTCAGCAAACGCCATCCTGCAGGACACAGACGGCCTCTTCTGTGTTCGTGTTTCTATGCTTGTCTGTGTCCGTGTGTGTGTGACATCATTTTACAGTTTGTATTTCTAAAAAGAAATTTTATCGGCAAATGTTCAGCATATTTTTTTTTTTTTTACAAAAGAAGAATCTTGTAAAATGTTTTGTAACTTTCAAATGACCTAATGAACTCTAATCAAACTTTATTTACAAAGCACTCAGCACAAAAAAGGTAAACAGCTCAACGGACCAGTTTATTCCAAATTAAAGTCATGAACAAACGTCAACCTGAAACACACAAACGATAGAAAAATTAAACAGTGATCAGATAAAAGATGAACGAACTGTAAACAGTAGTAAGAAACTGCAGTTCTGTTTAAATAATAATAATTATAAAATAATGTGTTTTTATTTTTCACTTAAATACTCAAAACTAAATTTAATAAAATGCAGATACAGCATAAAGATTTTAGTATTATAATTATGTTATTCACTGACATTTAACCAGTACAATTCCCATTGAGATTTCCAATCTTGTTTTAAGAGAGTCCTGTTCCTGACCAATCAATGCAAATCATTAAAAAACAACAGTAGAATTCATGGACTATTTCAAATATTTACAATTTACAGATATCATTTCTGTGATCGTTTGAGCTAAAGCGTAAACGCGCTTATTTGGACCAGAGTTTTAAATTCCCAGTCCTTTTGCAAATGTTTCCAGGTTGTGAAGGCTAGAACCATAACGCCACCTTTCCACAGTGCAAACATGTAGTTCAGTCAAAAACAGGGATTCTTGAGAGGAGAATGAATGCAGTTGTTCAGTACATTTTAAAGAAGAACACAATGTAATCTTAAAAAAAAGATTAAATATATTCTATGAAGCCAATGGCTTCCTCAGGTCGTCTTTAAATCTGTTCCACGGTCGAGCTACACAGACATAATTCCTGTCTCACATACTGAGTCCTGCTGCTAAAATCATGTTCTTCAGCAACATAAAACCGAAGATCCGCCCTTCTATGGATCTGGATCTGGATCCGGCTCCACGTTCAGGTACTATAGTGAGAAAACAATGAACTTTAGCTCACATGATTGTGTTTGTTCTCTCACGAAAAAAAAAACCAAACACTTTCTTTTCTTAAAATTCAGTTCTGTCATGACGTTTAAAGTCTGTCAATTCCTTATCAATACCGTTGATGTTATGAGACGTTAAAAACTTCTCCTGTAGCTCAAAATGTCCTGAGAGACTTTGCATGAAGCCGTAAGAGCTCTGCACGTTGAACAAATCTCTGACTCCCTAACACAACAAAACAATTAACTAACTTGTCATTTGAGACAGAGAAATGGGCTGAACATTTCTGCATGTAGGTTTTTAAAAAATAACAACGGGGGGAATCAGCGGTTCCTGTTTGATGTCATCTCACGTGCTGTTGAAGTTCGGACATTCTGACACTGTCCTCTGCTCTCAGATGGCTCTCAGCGCTCACCTTCTTTGCCCAGTAAATCATCAAAACGTGGTAAGATCTGGACACCCCCCCGACTCTGGCTGTAACACACTTAACACCAACACGCTGGAGGCCGGCACCAACACAGCCTTTCTGCACTAACCACTGTGTGTGCGCTCATATTTGTGCACTTGTGTGAGCTGCCACTAGTCTGAATGAATTCTGAGGCCAGCATCTCACCAGCAAGCCAGGACCGTTTTTGATGCAGTACATGAAAACTCTGGGTACTCTGGGAAATGTGGTCTTTTAGAAAAAAAGTCCTCACAATAAAGCACCGGTGATCATTTTCATTTTGAATCAGTCACAGTTTGTCTTTAAAAAAAAATCATCTCACAAACTTTTTTTTTGTAACTCTGGCACTTTTTGACTCACAGAAACCAAAACAGAGGTTGTTTTGGAACAGCACTAGAGAGACACGCCCTTCACCATTGACCTCTAGTTACAGGTTGGAAATTTAGCTACTAATTCTTTTCTCCATTTTTATGAAAACTGTCCCATCTCAGCGAGGTGGAGTTCTCAAGACTCATTTACATACGGAACACACCCCAAAAACACGCCAATCCGACAAGCAAGCGTTCAATGAGGTCGAAGGCAAGACTCATCCTATTATCTCCACTCCCAAATTCTGGACTTAGTCTCTCATAAATGCACTATTTGTGGTTTAGTGTATTCATTTTGAGGGATTGTGTTTGGTACCAGACTTCATAAAAATGGGAAGTTTCCCAGTGGCAGAATCTTATGTGGTTAGCTCTTTGTATTTTGAGGGAGAACCCACACCATGGCACTACCTCCGCCAAAAGATGTCACTTTGTCTATGGAGAAAACAGCTTTATTTTTTTTTTTGTCTTTTCCAAGTGTTGCCCTAATAATCTAACAGCCGTGTGCAGAATCTGGACTCCCCCAAAAGCAGAACATTCCTCCACACATTCTGGTTCCAGTGTAGCAGACACAAACAGGCCAGGACTGAAACTGGACTCAGCACTGACAAGGTGGCGACTGTTTTTTTGAGGGGGACATCTTTTTGAGAAGCTGCTGTTAAAAGTAGTTCAATCGCACAACCCCAGTCCACAGCAGTCAAATATCACTTGCTGATTCTTGAAGCCATATTTACAACATTTGGTACATTGACTGTATCTGAAAACTGGATCAAGTGAGTGTGACATCAGCCAGATAAAATGGTTTACTTCCAGCTCCAACAAAATAAAGTCAAATAAGTCATCATTTTTTGCTGTTTGGCCATCGCCATGTTGGAACTAGACATTGTCGTTAAGCAGTGGTTGGTTTCAATGGCAACTACTCAAGCCAATTAGGAGTGAGCTTGTTGGAAGGCCACACCCCTACCACTTGAAAGCGGGCTACACACAATCTGTCAATCAAATGCTTCAAATGTTTGAAATAAGACCACCTACTTTTACTGAGGCATCTGATTGGTCAGTTTATAACTCGAATGACTGGAACTACAAAAAAAAAAAACAATGGGAAAAAAAAGTAACAGCTGTTTATTTCTACATAGAAGTCTGAGGGATTTTGGAACCAGCAGGTACTTCCTGTTTGGAATGCCACAGGGTAGGGGTCACTTAGTCCAGCTGTCATATACAGTCAATGGTTTTATTCAATAAGTCATTTTATGGAACTGCAGAAACGTTGACAGCATCACAACAAATATGAGATTAACGCTGTACATCTTTAAGAAGAGTAAACATCCAGGTTCTGCATTATTTCACAGCAAAATCACATCGTGAAACAAAATCTGTCTAGTCCATCAGATTATATTCTTATGGGAAAATAGTGAAATCTTTGCATTCTAGTAAAATGATTGACGTTATGCATTTCTTTTTTAAAAGGTTTTTTACATTTCATTTTAAATTACTTTGAACAATTGTTTGTTTAGTAATCAGTTTCTATTTGAAACAATCTTTGTGTGTGTAATTTAGTGTATTTGATTTCTTGAGGGTAGGTGAAGCTGGTAGAGGTTTAGTTGGAAGCTTTCTAATCTTGATAAGGACGTATTCCACTGTGTGTGTGGGTCTGGCTCTTAGCACACCGTTTGCATGTTGATGTTTCATACAGCAGTAGAAATCACTCTGCTCGAGCATCAGACTCATGACAGTCTGGGGGAATGAAGGTAAGTGATGGTTGACACAAGTCTCATCTCTCACCAAACGTAACCAATCCAGAATCCAGACAAAGATTTTGGTCCACACACTGACGCGGGAACACTAACCACAGCTCTGAAGTGATGGTTCATTACTGTGTGCACTGTGTTGTTCTGTTGCATGATTGATTTTCTCATGAATGTCTTGTAACAATTACTGGGAGAATCTTTGTCTGAGCAGATGGATGTTGTGACGGATGCTGAAGTGATGGCGGGTTAACAGGAGCTCTGAGAGCATTCTCACTCAAACAGAACAGTTAGGCTTTCAAACTGTCTAAAAAGCTGCACAAACAATGCTGCCAGCAACATCCCCAAACAGAGCTTACTCTCAGTCTTTGGTTTTTTGTTCACCTGAATTTACTTGTAGCATTTTAGTGCAACGCCAGCTTCTGTCTCTAAATAAAAATGTAATTTTATGAAACCACATAATGTAAACTGCTCTTATTAGTTTATTTGGTCGATGCTTATCTTGATGTTAAAGCTGAAAAAGACAAAATCATGTTTGTATTTTTTGCAGCTAGCATTGTGCTCCTAGAATGCGATCAACTAGTTTTGGTTATTTTTCATGTTGTCAGCAGGCTTACAAATATCAGTGTTTCTGAAGTTCTGGCTTTGTTCAGGAAAAAAAAGTAATACTATGATTGACTCTAGAGCTTGCTAACAGAGTTTTTCTTAGAAGTTAGCATTCTTGTAGATAGGGATATCTGTTTGCATCTAAACGATTGGTAAAAATAAACTTGTTTGAGGATTTATGGTGGAAATGTTCTCATGTGCTGTTGTTGCAAAGCTTTCTGGCTGAAACAGTTCTCTTTGCTGGTAAAAGAGGAGGATGTTTGTGAACATTAGCCAGGTAAAATGCCCAATTTATTGAAGAATGAAGCAAAACAAGTCAAATGGAATTCAACGCTTCAAACTCAAACTATGGAGCTGCCAGAAGCTGCAGTTTTCTGAGAAAAAAAGGTTTTGTTGTGAGTGGACTACATTCACATCTCAGCTTGACTGCAATTATTATGAATTAGCATGATTTATCAAGAAGTAATAGGAGTTATCTATAAAGCAGATACATTTGTTATTAATATTTGTTTCACAGCATGTCATTTATTTGACTAAACCAGCATCATAACATGTTTGTCTTTTACCTAATATAGAGTTTTCCCAATTTGTGGATTTAAAATAAACATTTAGAAAGTGCTGGGGTTGTGTATACAGCTCGTAAGTGTCTGAGAGCTCCTGCTGGCCCTTCATCCTGCAGAGGAAACTGGGACTCTGAGGTCAGCTGGGGCGCCATGATTGGAAACATTGAAGTGCATCTTGATGTTCGGAAGATACTTTTCTGCTCAGTTTTTGCTGCTGCAGTTCTTGCAGCAAAGGAGTCCCCTTTTCTTCTGCTGCTCTCCACTCATGTCATCACCTCCTCTTCCTCTCCTCATGTTAACCCCATTGCTCATGTGTTGTCTGTTCTCTCTCTTTGTGTTTTGTTCTTTTCTTCCCGTTTGTGTAGGCAGCCCGTTGAGTAACTTCTTTGACGTAATTAAACAGCTTTTTTCAGACGAGAAGAACATCCAAGCGTCACACTCCCCTGGCGCCCCCTCCACGCCTAATTCCCCTGCCAAGCATGCCCCCAGCAACAAGCCCAACCAGCCTCCTCCCAATGAGTCTAAATGCCCCTCCAGCAAAGAAAAATCAAAGATGGCTGCCAGCAACAGGACGCAGGAACATCCTTAAGGAGCAGTAGCCGTGCATGATAAAGCGAAAAGCAGTAATCAGGTCTGAGATCAGGACAGCTGCTCGCTTTAGTTCGTGAAAGCTTGAAATCAGATCCATGTTCTCCCTTTTCTGCTGAATGATGGGAATGTCACTTTAACAGCCGTATTTCTGAGTAGCAGGTGTAGCTTTGCCGTCCCTGCCGTGTGTCCCTCTCTGTGTCTCGGGGGTCTTTCGGTGGGTGTCTGTCCTCCTCACATGTGTGATGGCTTGACCTGTCTCTGCCACCAGGGATCATCCATAATAGCTATTAACCCCAGCGGCTCCTCCACCACCATGACCACCAGAGTCCACAACCTTGGAAAAAGTCAGGCGCTCCCAGGCTCTAAGAGCCCTGCATCAAAAGGCTGATCCCCCTCCCCACTTCCACCACCACCACCACAGCAAGCAGACATGTTGGAAGAAATGTAAAAAAATCAAGCCTTAAGACAGTGATGTTTGTCTGCCCCCCCCCCCCATTTACACTTCCTCCCACATGAACTTATTGAATCCTCCTCAGGAGGATCATAGCCCTCTTTGGGGTTTAGTGACTCCAAACAGAACCTGGATGTCGCGGCGATGGAGGCACGGACGGAGAGAGGAGCGCCGGCTGGATTGTATCTGGAGTTTCTCTGTGAACAGCAGCATTGCTGGGGAGGGACTGTACACGGGGCCTCGAGACGAGCTCACTGAATGATGAATTCCCTCGTACAGACTAAGTAACGCTCCATTTGTACATACGGTGTTGTTGTGACCTTTTGCTTTCAGGGTTACCCTTGGTTTGTGTTATCTGTTCAGGCTCGCTCACACCAGCATTTAAATGTTGTTTTTCCGGCAAAGCGGCCTCGGCCGCGCTGAACAAACCCATCTCTAAGAAGCACGAGTGCCAGGCGGGGTGCTGGTTGAAAGACGGAGGTGAAAATATTTGGTTCCCTTAAAAAACAGCAAATGCAGGCCCACTTGCTTTGTGCTCAATGTTCACCACCGGGAGTTCCCTGATAGGTCAAGTCCACTGACATGATCCACCCATGTGTCAAAATCCATATAAAGAAATAAGAAGATCTTGGATATGTCAGAAAACACAGACTATAAATGTATTTAATCATGTTGTTTTCAGTTAGGAGGTGAGGAGCAGACACTCTCTCAAAGGCAACAGGCCAGGTATTTTGGCATTTCTGGGAGTTTTTACAGACTTTCACAGGATCTTTTCCATAAATGATCTGCTCTTTTTACTACAAAGTCATGTTTTGTTAGGTAGTTTGATAATTATGAAGTTCTGTTCCTATTTAAATGAGAGCAGAACCACAGCCAACTACTGAATAAAGGTTCCTAAATGGAATCCTGACTGTATTTATTTTTAAAATGGAAACCACATTTAAAACCAGCGTATCTCGTTAAATGTAAAAGTAATATTTCTGTCCAGACCATAAACGCCGTAACAAAAAGGAAGAAAAGTCTCTTTTTCTTTGAGTCTTTTAGAGTCTCCCCCTGCTGGATGCTAGATGTTAGTTAAGGCACTTCCAATCATTTTAATGAACTTTTTGAGGGTGCGTTGGTCTGATTGTTAGTAGCCGCGTGTGTAGTTGAGGTTCTTCTCATTTTCTGGGGTGACCCGGCCTGTTTGAAAAGAAAATCTCTTTTTGGAATATCTCACAGACTGCTCCCTTTGTCATTTTTTTTATATTTTGCATATTTTATTGTTCTTTTGGAGTATCTGCAGGTTTCAGACAATATTGAACAGCCATGTCTATTTTTGTATTTGATTGAAATGTTTTCATTATTTATCAGTTATTTATAAGAGGGATGTAGGGAATGTTCTTATTTAACAGTGTTTCGGATGTTAAGTTATTCTGAAGAATCTTCTGAGCGTTTTATCCATTCTCCTCTTTTCTGAGGGAAACTGTATAATATATGTTTGGGAAAAGGATTTGCTGTAATTTATGAATGTAGACTTAGACTCTTTGAGAGGAACAAGCCCATTCTTGGTAAACCCCCCTCCCCTTGTTAAGATGACTCAGCATTCATCCTGTAAATAAGCCGATTTACAGAGACGCTCATTTGAGAGCCAACTTTGAGCTGGTTTGCATGTTCAGCATTTGTCTTTTCTTTGCATGTCGTTGCTGGAATTGTTCTCCCCTTTTTCTCCCCCACTTTCATGTTTTTGTCCCTTTTTTTTCTTGGACTTGAATTTGCCTTCAGATATTTTTCTAAATTGAGCCCCCCCTCTTTTCCTTTGGTTACTGTGCAATGCATCCCACCTCCTCACTCGTTCTCTCAAAGAGGGGCCTCGCTGGCAATCGGGGCGCTCCCTCAGGCAGAGCAGGAGGCTCATCAGAGAGAAAAACTAAAGCAATACCTTCCATTGTTCTCTTTGCTCTTTTTCTATTGTGGGAATCCAGAGCACACTGAACGGACTCGGAGCGCCGCCGCTGAGCAGGAAAACCACTGCAACGTATTTCCCCTGTGATGTTACTGTGAACAACTTCAGTGCTACAAGAATAAACTTATTGACTTTGGACTGCTGTGCTTCTCTGACGCTTTGTCACTCGTTCACTCACAAAAATCTGGATGCATTTTTCACAGTTTTAGTTTGTTTGAAGCCCCACTCTGATCATCTTTCGATCTATTTTCAAAGCAGTCCCAGTGGTCTGTATTCATGATTATGTCGTTTCTGGCCACAATAAACAAACCTGTGTCGTTTCCTAGGACAGTTGCTTTGTTTACATGGACACACGTAATTGGATTAAAAGCCTGATCAGAATAAAAACATGCCATTCGGAATACCGTGACCTTGACTTATTCTGATTGTGCGTCATTACTGTGCAGGTTTTTACGTCATGCGTAGACAGCGTGTGCTGTGGTGGAGGCTTTGGAGAACTGTCCGTCCAGTTCAGCCTGTGCACATAAAATTGTGTCCAGAAAAAAGAAAGGCTGATGTCATTCACACTTAATAGGTGCGGCCAAGATCCACATTGCTGAATTGGCCGCACATATTTTGGGTAAGGCCAAATGTTATTGTTGGTCACACGAATGAACCTAACTCTAACTAGAACCCTTCCTCCAGGTCCATTTGGCCAAGAAAAAAGTTCAGCGTGAATAGTCACTTTCAAAATGGATAAACAAAACCAGGGTCAGAAGGTCGTCTCGTTCCGTGTTAAGCACAGCCATGCTTGTTTACAGCAGAACTCCATCACGTTTCCGGTAGTTTCGATAGGTCTGTGCATGTCAAAATGATCTATAGCGATCAGATGTGTGATGGATGTAAACGTTTGTTATAATTGGATGACGTTTTCAGCGCCTATGTACACAGTTCAGTTTTAATCTGATCTTTGATTCTTGCTCTGAAACTTCTTTTAACATGCTGATAGTCCTCACCTTTTTCATTTTGTTTTTCTCATTTCAAGTTATAAACTGACCAATCAGATGCCTCAATAAAAGTAGTTAGAGCAGGCCGGCCCCCTCGGTCAACGTTCTCTCAAGACCACTTTCAAGTGGTGGGGGTTGTTGACTTCCAACAAGTTCAAACCTGACTGTTGAGAGTGGTTGCCAAAGGAACACTGACTCAACCCAATCACTGACGATGCCTGGTTCCTATTTGGCGACTGGCATACAGCACAATCATGGCGACTGACTTGATTTGCCAGAAGTAACTCACTCTTTTTGGTTGACGTCACACTGCCTGTCAATTGGCCAGGCCATTGTATTTTTAATGTCAGAAATACAATCTTTTTTCAACATTCAGCATTTTTTTCATCTGCTCTTGATTTACAACTATTTAAATAAAGAAATTCCTAGAAGTGCAATTTTGAGTTTAATTTTCTTTTTTTTTGTCACCGTAATGAGAAGAAATGCAACAAGACCATGTTTAATACACCATTTTCATCAGAGTGGGTCTATATTGACAATCATCAAAAAGTTTAATTATGCACACTAATGACAAGCAAAGCCTTGACAAAGTGGAGCGATACAGAAACAGCAGTGTATGAGTTTCCATGAACAGCAGGAACCAGGTTTCCTCTCCTCCATCTCCAGCTCTCCTGCTTCTCTCTTTGATCGCAGAGCAAACTTTAACTTCTCGTGTACACACCAGAGAATTGAGTCCAATCTCATAACCCGTCACTGTAATCTGGTTACTAAGGCACAGAGTGAACATTTTGACCACCACTAGTTGAGTTAATTTCTTGGTTTTTCCAAACATGGAGCAGAGAAACAGGCTTTGGATCCGGTGACAAAAACTTTAGTTCATCTCCTATTGTGACGCCAACACTGGATTCCCAGCCCTTCCTGTTTTGGCACCAGTCTTACCATCAAATTTATGCTCTTCATTAACCTTCGTTCAACAGTGACACCAATCCATACCAAAGATGATCTGAGAACGTTCAAACATTCCTGACTCAGAAGACCCAGATATCCATAAAATTCAGCATTTTCCAGTTAAAAATGCTAACGTTTCTTGATCTGGATCATATTTAAAGCTGACAGGAACTGCTACATAATATTTAAATAAAGTAAGAATGTATGAGTGAAAAGCAGCAGATTTGTTCTGGAAAACATTATTTAGAATGAAAAACCACTGAAAGCTGAAAGAGACTGTGGAAACCACAGAGGCAGGGGGGGGGGGGGGGGCAGTTCCATATCAATTAAGAAAAATATTCTCTACTGTTAAAGAAAGAGGACGGAAATCTTTTCCATTGTTCATTCTTTTATGAAGATTCATTATCTGAAATAACATCAAGCAACTCTCATACAGCAGCATCCAGATTTAGGCAGCTTTTTACAGATCTACTGGACCAGTTGCAGGCAGGCTGAACGGTTGCCATGGAGATGGAGCTGCAGCCTCCATCTCAGGTGAAAAGTCCTGAAAGAGAAAAGCAGGTAAAGAATTTTTTGTTTTTAAATTCTCAAACATTGTTACAGAAATACTGACAGAAACTTTGAATTGTCTTTTAAAAAGACAATTCTGGATTGTCTTGTTTACAGAATTCAGCTGCAATGAGGATAGGGATGACCGGACTGTTGTTGGAAAAACTTTTCTTCCTGCTGACGTCCTGACAGGAAACAAAAGAGCTGGAGAAACTTTTGTCAAAAACTCGAGGGAGAAGCCGCTGCTGCTCGGTGTCAGTGAACGCAGCACTAGAACTGTTTCGGTCACTGACGAGAACTTCCTTTAAACAGGGTTTCCTGTTTGTGACTGGGAAAACCAGTACTCTCAGCTCTCTGTTTCCAAACTCATGGAACCATCCAAGAGGAGCTACGTCCATCTCAGAAGCGCTCTACCCTCGACAGGAGGAGTGGAGGCTCAGCAGTCTTTGGGTTAGCGCTGCCTCCAGATCTCTCAGCAGGCTTGGTAGGTTCCGGTTGTGTTCCATCATGCTGGGGCTGAGTGGCTCCCGATCGACTCCTCCCAGCAGCAGGCGGTGGAAGTCCTCCCTGTCCAGGAGCCGCTCCATGTTCTGGAGGAAAAAGCCCTCACAGAACCTGCAGAGCTCGGCTGATCTGTGCTGCTGCAAATGGAAATCAACAAGTTACAAAAACCTGCAGTTCCTGTGAATGAAATATTTATGAAAACTAAAAAACTATACTAAATTTTGATGTTTCTTTAGTCTGTTTCCTGTTTCTAGCCAACCTGAAACACCTGAAATGTTGGCGGTTAAGATTAAATCCATAATTTTATATCTGGATATAGGTGGAAACATAGGCAAACCTGTACAGGGCACGCAGGTGGCCTGCATGAACTTTTCAGCCCATTGACCGGTCAATGAACACCTAGGGAGTAAATGCTCGAGCACCTTTTTTCTAGGGGCGTGCTGTGGGCGACTGGTTGTAGTGAACAGTTACACAACACGTTAGAGTGAAGGTCAGACGCAGGCAAATCATACAGATGTTTTCAATCCCCCCAAAATTCCTACAGACTGTGCAAGGATCCTGTTAGTGCTGTTCATGTGATAAGTGTGTGCTCCTTGAGTGCAGCTTGACAGAAAGAAGGAAATTAGACAATCCGAGTGTAGTTTGTGTGGACATCCTACGGGCACTTACGAATCACGTGCAGACTCCATATGCCGTCAATAAGCAGCCAGTACTTACACCGACTAGAGCATGGCGTAAGAACACCGCCTAACAGCCTCACTCAGACGTCAATAGTGCATGTACTTTCAGTTAGCCTTACAAATACTTCAGAGTAAACATACCACGTGCAAAAAAATGGTACGTTCCATTTTCATGATGTCCCTTAAGATGGCTGTACGAGCCTAAAGGGAACTGGAAGACCCAACTACACTCCTCTTATGATGCAGCCGCTCCTCTCTATGACCCTCCACGGACCCGGACAACCCAAAAACCCACAGCACCCGTATGGGTCAACCCCCTGCACAGGTGCATCTACTGAGGCTTTAATCTATGGTGTGTCAGGAAAAAATGTGGCTGTAATTTCAGTTCTACACTGTGCAGAACTTTCATTACACCGATTGGTGTTTAATGAATTAAAGCTACATTTCAACACAAAAGCTCCACACATCTGTTCCATTTTTACTCAAAGAGCTGCTTTCTTCTGTTTTGAAGAGAATGTTCTGTGATTTTTTTCACCAAAACATAGACCAATAAAAGGAGCTAATTTGCATGTTGAATGTTTTATAGATTTACCTAAAAAGAACACTAAACTAAAATGTTACCACCACTTGGAACATTTAGCATCCAGGTACAAATGCAGTCTTCTTTTTCTCATTCAATTTAAAAGGAAAATGTGTATTTTGAATAAAGACGAAGTAAAATCTTTGAAAGGATGAAGCTTCAGGCAGAAATGAGCAGGCACTTCCTATTTTTCAGGACGCTTGATTTGAAGAAATTCTGCTGCACTCTTCCTCCCCACTTACTGCCTTCTTTTGAACCCTTACAGGGTCGACCTGATAGGAGAGCTCGCGCACTCACACCTTTGCGACCTGGTAGATGCTGACAGCGTTTTCCAGAGTCATTGTTTGTGACAGCGTCATTTCGCAGCTTCTCTGCAGGCCTCGCAGCTGGAAGGAAGAGGCCGCCGGCAGCAGCTGAGGGCAAAGAGACATGCATGAGCTCTGCGGTTCATCCACAGATAATCATGACTAAGCAACAATGAGTCTCTTCCAGGCTCGTGTTTGATTCGGTCAAACTTCTGTTCACCTAAATCTTTTTTGTTTTGTCCTGTCCAGCAAATGAACACACAGATTGCAGCTGAGTGCCTCTAGTGTCGAACATGTTTTGCTTTTACAATTGGAGTTGTTGTGAGTCTTCGAGTGTGTTAATATAAACCACTTTTGTAACAGAAGCTGATCTTTATTGAGTTTTTGCCACTCGGACAGGACGAAGGGGCCGTAGATGATAATACAAGGTCATGGGATATGATGAGTGTCATGCGTAAATTATATTACATGTATTGTTGCTACTGTTCACCTAAATGTTGCTAGAGTCTGTCATTGTGTGGACAAGAAGTCTTTGGGGCTTCATCTACCTTCAGAGCGTCAGAGTAAGACACATTGAGCCCTTCTGTTCCCCCGCAGTACAGGGATTTCATCATCATCTGCAGACACACGCAGAGAAAAGTCAGACTAATGAACACGGAGTGTGCATCATCAGGTCCATCCATCTGTTATCTTCTGCTGCTTTTCCAGCTTCCTCCTGAATGAGGGAATTCTGGGCATCTTTACCAAATCTCCTGCAGAAAGGGAGGCACTGTCCTTGCCCACATTAAAGTCCCCCAGGAGAACAATGGGGGAGGGGGGGCTTCAGAAGCTCCTTCTGCAGGTCCAACAGGGCATTGAGAAACCAGTCAGAACCCATGACCTGACCCAAAGGTGAAGGAAAACATCCTTTACGCTGTCAGGGAAAACTCCAATGTCCTGGCTTCAAGATGGGAGACGGGTGGGGTCACGCCTCTGATCGCTTTTGAGCCATCTTTAGGAAGAACAGAAGACTTCAAAATTCTAAGCTCCAGTTGTGAGTCGAAGTGAGCCCACCCCTCTAACGGCACCTTTCAGTCCAAACCCTGCTCTGGATGGGGACATGATCCTCAAAAGACTGTAAAGAACGGAAGAGGCTGTCTCACCTGGAAGGTGCTGTAGGTCATGTGACTGATGTGAAGGATGTTGTCAGGGGAATCGGCAAGCATCCGACGAAATCTGTCAAACATCAGAGGAGCTTTGCTGTTGTTCACTTATGGTTTTTCTTCATCTGATACACGAGTTCTAGCTCAACTTTTCAAAATAAAAGCATGCCGTTTTTGAACACATTCAGGAATAAAAAGGAAAGAAACCTTTCAGAGGCGGACATCAGCAGGACCCGATGTGCAAAGAACGGCTGGCCTGCCACCATGAAGGTCACATCAGACATCTCCTTGTTGTTCAGAAAGTGAGCATCTGAGGAAAGACAGCAGACCGTCATTCACACACACGCACGCACGCACGCACAAACACACACACACACACACAGGGGGCAGCACGCCCCCTGTGTGTGACACCTCACCCAGCTGAGTGGACAGAGCGACGTTCAGGGGTGGGACGGCAGGGACAGGGGCAGATCCAAAGCAGTGAGAAAATACCAATGCCAGCAGCTTCATCATCCTGTAGTCCTGAAGGATGTGAACAGAGACAGTGGGTGGAGGGCATCTCAGATCAGACATTGGACTATTTCACTATTGGAAAAGTTCCCCTAAATAAAAGCTTGTTCTCTGAAGAAACCAAAGATCTTCAGTCAAATATTCAGCAAAACCACAAGACTGTCAAACTCGGCGGTGGAGGAACAATGGTGTGGGCCTTTCTGCTGTTAATGGACTTTGGGGTTCCCGCTGTTTAATGAGTGAAAGATGAACTCCTTTGATCTGCAGACAACTGTGAACAAAGACTCACAATAGAAGTCACTGGAAGTGCTGGAAACACCACATTTTTGAGCGGATTCAAACCCCACAAGGCTTTGCAGCTTCCTGAAAGTCCTCACAAGTGAACCATGTGAGCAGAAAGTTACGTTTTATTTCACATTCTATGCTTTATAACTGACAACTGTAGCGCATCAATTAAAATACAAAATAAATGAAGCCCTCACTGTCCTCTTTTGACCTGCCCTCACTCTCCTTTTCTGTCACCACCACACTGGATGGCAACAGGGTTATTTTTTGGTGAACCATGCCCTCATTTCTAATTTGTACATGTCATGTGTCATATTGTTTCGTTCAGCTTGAGCCAACGATTCATGTTAGACATTTTCACAATAATCCAGAAAAAAAAGAAGTGTGCAATAAAAAAATTCGGCAAATAAAAAAGAAAAGCTGCAAAAAACAATGAACACTGCTACAAATAAAAGAAATGGTGTTGCAAAAAAAATAGAAGAGATGCAAATAGAAAAGCAGGCAACAAGAAAAGCAGCAACAGACAAATACCTCCAATGAGTAAGGCAAGTCCTGAGAAGCCAGCTCGATGGCAAGAACAAGATCCGGGCAATAAACAGTTACGCACTGCCAGTCATCATACAAGAATATGCAGATGGTCGAAGGAAGAGAGCTGTACCTTGCTGGTCTCCATCATGTCAAACATGAGTGGGATGGCGGTGGATGGCAGCTCGGGGCTGTAGTCCTCTGTCCTGATGGAGGAGAACTCTGAGAGGAGGTGGAGTGTGACTTCGCTCCTGAAGAGCTGCTGAGCTCTTAAGAGAGACTCCAGCCAGGTATGCAGCCTCCAGGTTACACCTGCAGGAGAGCCGACAGGGCATCAACAATTATTAATGCTTACAGCCAAAAACACCAACTTTTATCTTTTTGGGGAGCTAAAAACAAACTGTTTGGTTCTTTAAAGAACTTGTTCCCTCACCCATCTCTCTGAGCTCCATGGTCACATCCAGGTACCCGTGCTCAGCGCTGTAGTAAGCTGCCTGTTGCAGAGCCTTCATCTTAGCCTTGCACAGCCTGGGGCTGTGGCTCTGAGAGTCTGGGGCTGCAGGCAGGTTGTTTTTCTTTGGTTCCTCCACTCCTTCAGCTAGGATCTCCTCTAGAGAGAGGATGTCCTCCTTCTTGTGCCAAGGCTGCAGGAGCATCCTCCTCACTATGTTCCTGCTCACAGAAACACCTCATTTTACTGTTCAACACAAAACAAAGCAGAAACTTCTCCTGGGAGGCGTCATACCTATGTCCGTGTGCAGCGGCGTAGCTGAAGGAGTTCATGTCTTCATACAGAGGGGATGCCAGAGCATTCCCATGATGCACTCTGAGCAGGGGGTCCCCCCCATGAGTCAGCAGCAGGCTAACCATCTCATAGTTACCTGTTAGGAGCAAAAGGGCTGGATTCACCCAAACAATCAGAGAGCCACACTTTGCAAAAGCAAAGCAATTGAGTTTCACACATGTTATAACTAGGGATGTCCCGATCTGATCACATAATCTGAAATTGGGCCGGATCACATAGTGTCTGACTTGTTTGAAATTGAATGTTGTTTCCCGAGCAGTGCTTGAATTGTTTATTTTTTTTAATCATTTTGTTCAGCGCTATATATTTGAAGCTTGTTATTTCAAATTGACATCCTCATGGAAGTCTTCATGAATAAATCAGGACATTTTACTGCCGTAAAGCAAAGCAGAATGCTGCAGCAGTTTGAGCAAGAGGTGCACAAGAAGGTTAATATACGGTTAATAAGACATTCACAGATTCAGACTTCAGAGCTCAAAACTCTTAATAAACATTGCTTTTAGTCTTAAAGCAAATGTCAGGAGTCAAGCCTCCCCCTCCAACCACCAGAGGGAGCAGTCTCTTGATTATTAACCTTCACCTGTGCTCATATTCTCACACTACATCTCCCATCAGTCACTGCTCTTAATGCCTGGACTTTCCACCAGCTGCTGCTCATTCAGCAATTACCAGAACAATATTTAATCTGGCACTGAGCTCTGCTTGGTGTGAAGTCTTGTTTGTGGCCTTGCCAGTCAATCTGAGCAGTTTATTCTTTAATATTTTGTGTGTTTTGACCTCTGCCTGATTGACCATGTTTTCGCCTTTCCCTTGTCCTGTTTGCCCTGCATTCCTTGTCTGTGTTTACTATTAAACACTGTTGCATATGGATCCCTCCGCCTCTTCGCCACAGCAAGCAATGACCTAGAAAGGCATTTCAATATCAGGTTTGTTTCTTTCAATGAGAAGGGCGCTCTCCTGCTACCGCTAAAGAGAAAGCAGTGACGCAGCAGACTGCAGGCAGGCTCTTGGAAAGGACTCTTGGCAAAGGGCCCAAAAAAAAAGTATCAAAATTATAACTCAAAATCAAAAACCACCAAAACTAATAAATTTTTACATTAATATGTGCTAGTCATGAAAACTCATCATCATATTTATGCAGCAATGATCATGGAAGAAACTCCTTGTTTTCATTTTTGATGGAGATATGAATCACATTTGTTTAAAAAAAGAGACTAAAGCTACAGTCAACAAACTTTCTAGTGTGACTAATTAGTACCTTACTGTTGTATTGCACCAAAGATTTTTGGAGAAAAATCACTTCTATTTTTAAAGAATTTTTCATGTAAACATGGATTATAATAAATCTAAGGGTGTATTCACACTGAAAAAATGATTTGTTCCAGATCAAGTCCTAAACCTTGGGTTTGGTTTGTATTCAGAATGGGGTCTAGTGGAGATTTCTGTTCCAGACAAAGCTTGAATACAAAACCATGTGACTAAAGATTTCTTCAGTCATTGGCCAGCAGTTACGGGGGCAAGGTCAAAACAAAAAGAAAGGTGGAGGTGCTGCACTTTGCAATTTTTTGCAAGGATTGTTCACTTATTCAAACTGTTTATTTCGCTGACAAATTTTGAACGTCTGTATGAAGGCCAGGTTCGAAACATTTTACTATTAATTTGGTACGGCGGAGGCATGCTGCAAGGCCGTTACTGAGGACGCTACAGCTACGAGGTAAGATAAGTAAGATAAGTATTTGTGGCATATAAATTGTTGGGAAAACAATGTGAGAAGCAATGTGTATCACGTTAAAAGTTGTTTAAATGAGCCTGCATTCCTCTGACCACATTTCAAGGAGTTGCTGTTGCATTGCTGCTCCACATTTGTCTGCTCATGACCAACTACGGTGGCCATTTTGGTTCAGTTGTTCTGGTCCCAGATTGAACTCAGACAGAGGAATTTTAGAGCGAACCGAAGTTTAGTCCAATTGGCAGGGCTCTAGAGTGCGACTGGATTTTTCAATGATGTGCCATTGTTGCACTGGTGCGCCCAGCCCTTCTGAGAAAGAAAAAAAAACATAATTTCAGAAAGTATAATTCCTGTGTGTACTCAGGTGTAATATACCTCAGAATGATTGTTTTTGTAAATGAGAATGTCAATCCGAGTTGAGTTTGCAACTGCTGGCAGCAGTTTGAGTGGTGAAAAAACTCTGTTAAAACTCTTTAATCAGGGCTTTAGCTCCAGCCTTTGTAATCTTTCGTCTACCGTAACTTTTCAACCATTAACGCAATTAACGTGATTCCAGCGGAGTCTGTGGCAAAGAAAAGCAGCCTCGTGCTGATATGCAGCGCTGTGCAGTTGTGAAGTGTTTACGTCATCAACGTTTATGAGCAGATTCTGCCGTGGAGAAAAGCAGTTTTGCGCCGCAGCACTCTACTGTGTTGTACATCGATGTAAAACCAGAAAAAAAAAAAAGACGCTTTTTTCCGCCTCAGAACCCGCTGATTCACGGGGATTGTTTGAACGGACGGAGATTTACGTTATGTTAAAAGGTCTGCTATTTTGGTGTCGCTGTGACATTATTGGTGTTAAAAGATGAACTATGGTGGCCCGGAAGTTCAAGCCACATCAACAAATCCATTAAAAAACAACAAAGATCACAACAATTAACAAAACAAATAATAAAAAAAACAACATAATATTTTAGTAATCAAATCAAATATTCCACAAATCAAAACAATTAAAAAACATAAAAAATAAAACTAAAATGTTTCAGAAAACAAATGCAATTGCCAGAAATAAAATGAAATGTTAAAAACAAAGCAATCCAATTAAATCTTTGTTTACGTTCTCTCCCGCTAGCTTACAGCCCCTCACAACCACAACCTAAACTAGGCGGTGCAACAAAAATGGCAGCAATATTGGAGCGATCCAGCTCCAATATTGGCCGTTCACAGAACTATTTGTCCCTTAGACTGTAAAAACAATGGACATCTCAACCCTCCCCTCTCATTTTCCTAAACAGGAAGTAACTGCTGTTCCAGGAAGTCAAAATCCCACAGACTTTTATTTAGAAATAGACAGTTCTTACTCAGTCATTTCATTTGTCAGAAAAATCATTTAGCTCTGTTACCTTCTTCTTAACATCTTCATTCCTAATTTTTTAAAGAGATTTTTTCTTTATCACAAGTTCTAAACTGCCCAATCAGAAGCCTCAGTCAAAGCACGTGGCGCCCGCTGGCCCCACCTAAAACGTTTGACAGATTCTCCGAGCCACTTTCAGTGGAAGTGGTGTGGATTTGGAACAAGCTCCCTCATGATTGGCGACGGTAGTTCCTCCATAAGCGTGACTCAGACTGACTCGGACCAATTGCCGGAGATAAGGCATTTTCCATGTTGACGTCACACCTCGATTAATCCATTTGTTCTCTATTTTTTGGTCTATGATCTGTCTGCAAGTGGACGCATCAGAATGAGGCAACGCAGGGAGACTTCAGTTCCCCCATTTCACTTTCTAAATAAAATAAAGAAAACCTCAGAAATGCAGTTTTAGTCTTCAATTCTTTCATATAGGTCCTTTATCATAAGAAAAATACTTCAAGAACAAGTTAAAAATACCAAGAGCAACGTTTTAATTGGAGTGGGTCTTTAAACACCAACTTTGTATGTAATTTATCATTGTTGTTTCAAATAAAGGGCTTTATGTTTACAGTTTGTAAGTGATTCATTTTCAAGTCATTAATGCCGATATTGACAGCAATTAAAAAGGAAAGTGACCATGTAAAACTGCTGAGTTAAATGCAATGTGGTTGAAAAGGTGGGGGCACTAAACTTTAGTGCTGATGCACCTAAGACAAAAAGTTAGGGACACCGGCGCAACCACTGCAAACATTTAGTCTAGAACCCTGCCGATTGGAAATGACCCGATACCACTTCAAAAGATGGGTTCGAGAGCGGCTCCGAGTTACCGTACCAGAATTCGCTTACGCTTATTCAAACTCAAAGTTCGTTTCCGATTATCGGAGGAAATGAACTCTTGTTAACTTTAAACAGACCAAATGTGTCCGGTCTGAATACACCCTAAAACAGTGGTCCTCAAGCACCAGGTCGTGGTCATTTGCCACGGCCATGGAAGAAATAATAAATTATTTTGTTTTGAATCCTTAAAATGTTTTATTTCAAAAGATAATTGAGCTGTAAAGTTTGGTCAGGGGAGCAAAATAACTACGTCTGAATGGTCTTTTATTCTGAAAAATCTTTTGGTTCTGAAAATGGACCGTATTCTTTCAATTCCATCCCAAAGCAGTCTGGGGGCGTGCAACACCAGAACAGTTGTATGTGGAACCTTTCTGTGGAAACAGGATCAGTGCACATATGCACATGCAAGACATAAAAGCTCAAACAAGCTCGTTGTAATCATGAGTTTGACTTGTTCTAAAATGTTTTTGTGTTGAAATGTTTCACCAGAAGCTTTTGCATGGAGCTTCAAAGTAATCTGATTAGTTTATTGAGTATCAATAATAGATTTATTGGTTACATTGTGTACCTGTATTTGATTTTTTTTTAGTGAGATGATCTTATAATAGTAAAATAAACTGGTTTTAAGCACTCCTGACACCTCATCACATTAAGAGATCTTAGTGATGTTTTTGTTTTTGTTTGTATGTTTATGTTTTTATCAATCCACTAAAATGTCAATGATGAAAGTTTTTTTATTTAATTAATTTACTTTTATTTAACCAGGAAGGCCTATTGAGATTAAAAATCTGGTGTTAAATGAAAGACAAGATCTTGTTTGTGCAAAGCTATACTTCCCTTGAGAATGTGTAAATGAGTAGAAAAAAGTAAAGTAGTAACATGTAGGGAATTACTTTCCAAATAGGTAATGAGTAAAGTAATTTAATTACATTTTGATCCAGTAACTAACATAAAGTAATCCGTTACTTTTTAGAAGTAATTTACCCAATACTGCTCACAAAGCCAGAAACTGTTCATCCACTGAGGGAAATAAGTCACCTCCCCAACTGCTGGGGTCTGTGTGAAGGACAGAGTGAGGATACCTGCAGCAGCTGCCAGCTGCAGCGGCGTCTCAGCAGAGGTGTCCCGCCCCTCCAGCAAGGTCCCTCCCTCCACATCTGCACCGGCCTCCAACAGAAGCTGTGGGGAGACAAGCCGATACTTTGTTTAATCTGTTGCTCTGATTTTAGAAACACAGCTTTGGTTGAACTGATTCTTCTTAAACTGCATTCAAACGTGTGATTGTCATCATCTCTCTTCTGACTGAGGGATGAACTTCTTCTGGTTAAGCTCTGATGGTTTTCTTTCAGGTTTTCTGCTAGAGCAGAAGAAGTCAAACATTTTCCAGAAGAGCACAATCACAGCACCTGTACCGGTTAACCACATGTACGGGTGCTGTGGGGTTTTGTTTGGGTCCACAGAGGGAGGTAGAGAGGAGCGCAGGCTCTTGCAGTTCCTTTGAGGCTTGTACAACCACCTCAAAGAACGTCATGAAAAATGAATGCACCATTTTTGTGCATGTAGTAAGTGTCAAGTTCATTTTGCCCCACTTGAAGTGGAAGGCATCAAACGGAAGAAAACGTCAGCAGGACTCATGACTCAAACTTCTTGTTTTCTGTTCCTTTATTTGGATATTGATCCCAGAACAGCAATTAGTTTTCGAGTTGTGAGTTACCAAGCAAGGTGAAAAACCAGTGCAGAGATAAATCTTATGAAAATATATTCTGTCTAATTCTAAATTACAAACAACAATGAATGACTACAATTCAGTTAACATAAAGGGTTAAATTCCAAATAACAGCAATGCTCCGTGATCAAAAAACATAAATATAAGAAATATAAAGTAAATTCAGCAGTACAGATTTACAGACAAGTCATTTAAAGCCCATGAAAATACGACAAACGGTTACCCCCCCGCTTATTTCCGTATTTCCGCATCTTGCCGGCTGCCTCTCCGCTTTTTTAGACGCCTCCGAAAGCTGTCAGATCAACTGCCCCAGCGTCTGCTCCTTTCTGCTGATGTGTCAAAAAAACGCTCACCTTTCTGACGACACCCAAATCACCCTGTACGCGCAGGTGCGCTGACGTGGTCTCAATTAATTTACCTGTGGCGATTGACCCACTTCCGTAATTGTGCACCCTCTTCTTATTCTTAAACTCTAAGATTCATTATAACTATTCCTTTTTTTTTTCTTGATTTTATTTTCTCCAGTTATTTATGCATTTTTCATAATCTATTTATTTTCTCATTTGTATGCAAGTTTTGACCTTACAGTAAGTGTATCGTGAAGTATTTGTAAGGATAATGGCATGCCTGCCATGCTCCGCCCCCTTGTGGTAATCATGTTCTAATACCAGTCACCTGTGTCTGTGCCTATTTAAACCTGCTCCTGCAACACAGCCTTGCCGGAACGTGTTGGCTCAACAGCAAAGACTACCCGTTCCTGAGAGAACCTGCAATCTGTACGGCCTTCTCAGACTACCCAACCTGACCTTCGTCTGCTTCTCCTCATTCGGCCTGTTCCTCCGTGAGTACCGCACCCCTGTACTGGTGAATTGTGGAATTCTGTTCTTCCTGGCCCTTGTTTCAGTCTTGGCCCTGACCTCTGGATAATGGACAGTGACCTCCACATGAACAGTTGCCCCACATGCCTTCTGGACACTCCCTACTTGCTTTTCCTGCTGTACCTCCAGCCAAACTCATCATGACGGAAGACTCCCTTTTCGTTCCTCCCACCTCCACCTCATTTAAATAACAAGTCCTGCTCCTCCTGGAGCACACTCATCACGGAATGAAATTAACGAGCTGCTTGTGCAGTCCACAGGTTTTGGGGTGTTGAAAAAATGAAAAATCCATACAACACGTTTGCATGTCACCCTTACTGTCAGGGCTCTAAAATTAACGGTTTTTTTTTGGTTACTAGCCGGGTGGCCGGTAACATCCAAAGTCTACCAGTCAAATCTGGACTCTACCAGCCAAACATTTCTCAGGAAAAACAATGTGTCTTTCAAAGAAAACAGTTTTTGCCTTTATAAAGTTTCAGGTAATGATTATTGTCTTGCAAAAACAAGCACGAATAATAATTGAAAGTGTCGTCTTATGTAACATTACAGAAATGTAATGTTATTTTAATCAAAGACACTTCTGACCTGTGAACTTTTTTTACAAACACACACCTTTTTTTTTTTTATAAAGCATGGACTTGATCTACAAACATTACACAGCAAAACGTCGGAGAAGTATTAAATATTGATCAATATGAACGGCTTATTCTTTTGTCTGAGTCAATCTTGATGACAATATTGGACACAAAGCAATAAAGTCTGTGGGTGACCTGCTGGGCGCTCATGTTGTAAGTGTGGTGAACTTCGTCGCTTGCAGACTTTTTTTTTTTAATTGAAGCTTTTTGCAGTCAAAAGAAGACCACCCTCTTATTGAATGCAATATGCTTCCATAAAGATTTACACGTGATGAACAATAAAATAATTACTTTAAAGTTGTTTCAATGTCACACATAGAGGAAAACATGCAGACATTGAAAAATGTGCAACGTTTTGCGTTGTTGTGTGTGTTCTTATAGATCAGTGTGTTGCGGTGGTGAGTCTTAGTCATTTCAAAAAGTAACAATGCCAAAAAAATGTGCTTGAATATTTTTCTAATACAGGTTCACAGAGCTGTCTACCACCTTGATATTTCCTGCAGGTCACCCGTATACCCTGAACAGGTTTGCCCATTTTGCACCCAGAGACAGCCCATTTCCAGGCATAAGGACAATTGGAACTAAAATATCAAGTCCAGCTGCTCTGATGAACAGATTTCTGAGGTTACAGCAGGTACTCTACAGACATGACTTGTGCAGCAGTTTTTAAAAATTCTGCATGAAAGAATGTTTACTGTTTATTCTACTATTTAGATGCTTTTTTGTGTCTGAAGTTTTAAATGTACTTTTGGCCAAATTTAAAGTAATTCCTCAGAGTTCAAGACCATCTATCCATCATTACTTTTATCTTATTTTCCAACTAAAAACAACAGATCCATGTTACTACTTCCTCTGAGGGGGCTGTGCGCAACTTCTTGTTAGATTCCTGTTAGATATGGACTTTTTTTAACGGCAACACATACATTCTGTTATGAAGCTTTTGTAAAGACAAACCGATCACAGCGTTTAGAGGCAACAGCAGTTTCCTGAACCATCAAATCATCAAAACCACCAGTTAACAGATTCTATTTTTTTTCAGTTCAAAATGTACTTGAATATTTTAAAAGAAATTAACACAATTAGATTAATAAAGTAACCTTTTTTTTCCCTTTTACTGGAATGTTTGGTTTTAGTTAAATCAGAAACAAATACTCCCTTTCCTGTGCATGAATCCCTAACAAACCAACAGTTCAGGGTTTGAAGCATCAATGCCTACAAATCTGAACAGTTATTGAGCTGAGCACGCCGGCCACTAGCTGCGTTTACATGGACACAAGTAATCGGAATAAGACTAAAAATGTGTCATGTAAACACAACACTCGGAATAATCTGGCCCAATCAGACTGTTCAGATCAAAAATTCTTTCCAATCTACATAGGTGGGTTATGCCAATTGTTGATCTGATCGTGGCGCATGTAAACAATTTTTTCCAATTGTGTGTCAGGAGGTATGGGAGCGCAAATAGGACCGACCAGCTGCTCCAGTCGAGTGAATCTAGCTCGCAGCTTCATGTCTGTGAGCAGGGGAGGGTGTTTTTGTTACGGTGTGCACTCCAGAGGAAGCTTTGGACTGCAGTCCATCCGGCTGCGCTGCGTGAGGGAACTGCCGGACTCGGGAGAACCATTTCTCCGAGCGGCTTCAGAAGGATTTGTGACCTGGTGGAGGCAGCTTTTGAATCTGGAAATGCTGCTGCACGCAGTCTTGAGAAACAATCATGTGAATTCGTGTTTCCAATCGTGACCAGACAACAAAGGCTGATGTTATTCCCACATATTTACGTGTGGCTAAAATACACATTGCCCACACAGATTTTAAGTGCATCCAAGGCCAAATACTGTTGTTGGTACGTAGTAACCAAACCACAACCCTTCTTCTGGGTCCATGCCGCCAAGCATAAAGCACTGGCACACGTATGTAGAAAATGATGTGCGAACTGAAATAAAAGCACACGTAGAGATCATCTATTTATGCTGCAGCTTTGTTTGTTTATAACAGAACTTGTTATTTCTTCTGTCAATTCCAGTATCTTAGATAATTCTGCACGTGTCAACTTGATTTATTCCAAACAAAGGTTTGGTGCATGTAAACGTTTTCCATAATCAGATACATTTTTTCAGGGCCCATGTGCACAGTTCTATTCTAATCCAATCATTGATCCTATCAGACATTTTGCACATGTAAATGCAGCCACAGACAATGTGAAGTTCACCTGAAGGACTCACCTGTGCCACACCAAGGTGACTATGGAGCACTGCAAATGTTAGAGCTACCCAGTGCCGACTGCCGGGATGAACAGACGGGTGTCTGTTGGAGCAGCCAGGGACCTGCACAAACAGCAGAAGACCCAGAGGTTTGAGATGGCTACAAGCAAGGGGGGGAGAGAGAAAGACTTAGCCCGGCCCCTCTGTTACCTGCAGGTTCAGATGGGCCTCTGCTTCTATGAGCATCTGCACCAGGGCTTCATCCCCTTCTGCAGAGGCGTACATCAGAGGAGTCATTCCCTGCAGGAGTCACAGTGAGAACGTTTCAGAAAGTCAAGTCTTTAGGCAGTTTAAAAAATATTTTAATAATTAACTGCTATAAAAAAGGAGGAGGAAAGTGCATTTGCAGGAAGAGAGAGAAGAGGTAAGTCATGAGTGTTGGACTGAGAGTAGGGACTTTAAATGTTGGAACTATGACAGGAAAAGGGAGAGATAGGTGACATGATGCAGAGGAGGAAGGTAGACACACTGTGTCCGGGAGACCAGGTGGAATGCTAACAAGGCTAGAAGCTTAGGAGCAGGGTTCAAGTTGTTCTATCATGGCGGAGATGGGAGGAGAAATGGAGGAGGAGTCATCTTAAAGGAGTTTGTTCGGAGTGTTGTAGAGGTAAAACAAGTGTCAGAGTGATGAGTCTGAAGACAGAAATGGAAAGTGTGATGTTCAATGTTGTTAGTGGGTATGCCCCACAGGTAGGATGTGAGCTGGAGGAAAAGGAGAGATTCTGTTTGGACTTTGATGAAGTGATGATGAACATAGAAGTGAGGGAATTGTCATTGGTGCAGATTTCAATGAACTTGTTGGTGCAGGAAACAGAGGTGATGAGGAGGTGATATGCAGGTTTGGTATCCAGGAGAGGAACATAGAAGGACAGATGGTGGTTGATTTAGCAAAAAAGATGGAGATGGCTATAGTGAATACATTCTTTGAGAAAAGGCAGGAACATAGGGTGACCCATAAGAGTGGAGGTAGAAACACACAGACTATATCTTGTGTAGACGGTGTAATCTGAAGGAGATCAGTGACTGCAAAGTAATGGTTGGTGAGAGTGTTTCCAGACAGCATAGGATGGTGGTGTGTAGGATGACGTTGGTGATGAAGAAAGAAAGGCCAAAGGCAGAGAAGAGGACAAATTGGTGGAAGCTAAAAAAGGAAGAATGTTGCAGGATTTTTAAGAAACAGTTGAAACAGACTCTGGGTGGTCAGGAGGTCCTCCCAGATGACTGGATAGCTACAGCTGATGAGATCAGAGAGACAGGTAGGAGTCTACTTGATGTGTCAACAGGAAAGAAATTTGATAAGGAGACTTGGTGGTGGAATGACGAAGTGCAGGAGTGTATATGGAGTAAGAGACTAGCTAAGAAGAAGTGGGACACAGAGAGGACTGAGGAGTAGACAGGAGTACAGGGAGATACAGTGTAAGGGGAAAGTAGAGGGGTGTCAAAGGTCAAAAAGGGGCTTATGAAGACTTGTATGCTAGGCTGGGTAGTAAAGTGGGACAGACTGACCTATACAGATTAGCAAGGCAGAGAGGATGAGATGGGAAAGACATGCAGCAGGTTAGGGTGATTAATACAGGGATGGCAATGTGTTGACAGGTGTCAGTAGTGTAATGGAAAGATGGAAAGAATACTTTAAAGAGTTAATGAATGAAGAAAATGAGAGAAGAAAGAATAGAAGAGGTGACTGTTGTGGAGCAGGAAGTAACAAAGATTAGTAAGGATGAAGCAATGGGGCATTGAAGAGGATGAAGAGTGGTCCTGATGATGAACCTGTGGAGCACTGTTCCCTCTAAGCCACACACATGCACAATTGCGCACTGCTTCCATGCCCTTTCTGCACAGCAAACCTGTCTTGCACACAATATAAAAAGCATTCTGAACTTTTGATATTCTAATATAGAAGTAACACTACAGCTAAGGAGAGTGAAAGATCAGTTAGGACAATATCTGTTTTGTTTTTTCTGGAACACTGAATGTTTTACATCACAAGGGTGGTCATCATCCTCTCCCTCCTTCTCACTCGTGGTGCAGAATGAAATAAATGTAACAGGATAAAATAACTACGAGCAAAACGGAGTAAAACAGCAAGACAACAGAACACATTGATAAAAACCCACACTTAAACCCCAATCCGCCCAGACAGGCAAATGGAATGGTATCCCACAATTCCAGAAAGGGAAGAGGAAAAAAAGTGTGGCATCCAATTCTTAAAACTAGAGGCAGGGTAGCCCTCTATCACCGGTTCTGTTCATAATCTTTATGGACAGAATTTCTAGGTGCAGCCAGGGGCCAGAGGGGGTCTGGTTTGGGAACCACAGGATTTCCTCTCTGCTCTTTGCAGATGATGTTGTCCTGTTGGCTTCATCGAGCCAGGACTTCCAGCATGCATTGGAACGGTTTGCAGCCAAGTGTGAAGCGGCTGGGATGAGGGTCAGCACCGCTAAGTCTGAGGTCATGGTCATGTCCAGGTAGCTACAGGGGCGGTGCTTGGGGGGG